>VWZK01004762.1:197029-326273 GCA_013396935.1 Baryphthengus martii | reverse complement strand
AGGTGCTGGGTGGCTGTGGGACCAAGTGTGGAGTTACACAGAATCACAGAATATTCTTAGTTGGAAGAGACCTTCAAGATCATCCAGTCCAACCCTCGACCCAACACCACAAGCTCACCACTAAATCACGTCCCTAAGCACCAAGTCCACACGTTATTTAAATACCTCCAGGGATGGTGACCCCACCACTGCTCTGGGCAGATTATTCCAATGTTTGATAACCCTTTCAGTAAAGAAATGTTTCCTAATGTCCAGCCTAAACCTCCCCTGGCGTAGCTTGCATCCATTTCCTCTGGTCCTGTCACATGCCACCAGTTGAGTGGTCTTGGGCCTGGATAATGTGGAGTTGGGTGGTGTGGGACCAGATCAGGTGTTGGGTGGTGTGGGACCAACAGTGGGGTTGGGTGGCTGTGGGACCAAGCGTGGAGTTGAGTGGTATTGGGCCTGAGTGATGTGGAGTTGCGTGATGTGAGACCAGCAGTGGGCTTGGGTGGCTGTGGGCCCAGATCAGGTGATGGGTGGTGTGGAACTAGTATAAATATGTAAAGGANAGAGCTGACAGACTGTGCCCCCCCCCCCGCCCCATCGCCGGGGAAGCTCCTTACTAGGTGGGGATGAGGAGGCACTTGAGGAAGGACACGCCGAGCGCCAGGGCGAGGAACCAGCTCCAGCCGCCCGCCGCCATGGCCCGACAGCGCCGGTAGCGCNCAGGCTCTTCTCACTGATGTCCAATGATAGAACAAGGGGAAACGGGTGCAAGCTGGAACATAGGAGGTTCCATGTTAACATAAGGAAAGACTTTTTTACCGTATAGGTGACAGAACACTGGAACAGGCTGCCCAAAGAGGTTGTGGAGTCTCCTGGACTCCACCTGGACGTCATCCTGTGTGTCCTAGTCCAGGTGATCCTGCTCTGGCAGGTGGTTGGACTAGATGATCTTTTGAGGTCCCTTCCAACTCTTAACATTCTGTGATTCTGTGGGTGGGGTTGGGCCTGGGTGATGTGGAGTTGGGTGGTGTGGGCCCAGATCTGGTGTTGAATGGTGTTAGGAGTGGGTGATGTAGTATTGAATGGTGTGCGACCAGCAGGGGGCTTGGGTGGGATTGGACACGGGTGATGTGGGACTGGGTGGTATGGAACCAGGTGTGGAGTTGAGTGGTATTGGGCCTGGGTGATGTGGAGTTTGGTGGTGTTGCACCTGAGTTACAGGGAATTAGGTGGCATGGGACCAGGTATGGAGCTGGGTGGTGTTGGGCCTGAGTGATGAGGGGTTGAGTGGTGTGGCACCACCAGTGGGGTTGAGTGGGCTGGGCTTGGGTGCTCCTGGTGGCCAGCATCTCACAGTGAGGCAGGGACAGGCTGTGGTGCCAGTTCCATGTTCATCATCACTGGTCTAACACAGAGCTAGCATCACCTGAGTGCAGCCCCAACTCCATCCTGTCATGCTCCTTCTCTGTATTTACTAGAGCTGAGAAATGCAGTTCCTTCAGGGCTGAACATCAGCCACTGCTTCTTTCAGGAGACTCTCCTGTCCGTGGGGCATGGTTAAAGAGATGGAGGGCTCTGGCTCACTCTGGATCTGGGTAATCTTTTAGGATCTCTCTCTGGATGGTCCTTTGCATCCCCTCTGTGATGGCAGGAAGGGTGCTGGAGAGTCCACCACACTGCTATTGCCATCAGCCCAGCCTTAACCATGGTGATTCGGGACAAACACTGTCTCACCACCTACCCAGAAACATTGTTTGTGGGTGAGTTAACGTTAGGTGAAGAGCACGGGGGAATTTATGGTACCTCTCATGCAGACAGCTGCTTGGCATCAAGCAGGAACCACTTCAAAATACACCAGCTTAGCTCTGCTCCAGAGAGCTGCCATCTTCCACCAGTGTCAGCGGGGTCTGAGTCAGCTTCCAGGTATAAAGTGCTCTTTCAGAGGAACAAGCTCCATTTGTCAATACCTGGAAGAAATTGTGAGTCTGGAGGGTGGATGCATGCGAGGCTGGTACCTTTTTGCTTCCTTACAGCAAATGATCTTTCTAGGAATAGTAGCTTGTAGGTGCTGCAGGAAATTATATAGACAATAAATATGTTAAACTTATTTGTTTTCCTGTACAGCAGCAATATCATAGAATCCTAGAATGATTTGGGTTGGAAGGGACATTACAAGGTCATCTAGTCCAACCACCCTGCAGGGAGCAGGGACATCTGCAACTAGAGCAGGTTGCTCAGAGCCCTGTCCAACTTGACCTGGAATGTTTCCAGGGATGGGGCATCTCCCACCGATCTGGGCAACCTGGGCCAGTGTTTCAGTGTATTGTAAAAAAAAATAAATATTTCTTTCTAGTCTAAATTTCCCCTCTTTTAGTTTAAAACCATCACCCCTTGTCCTGTTGCAATAGGCTCTGATAAAGAATTCCTCCCCATCTGTCCTATAGGGCCCTCTTTAGGTACTGGAAGGCTGCCAGGCTGAACAACCCCCAACTCTCTCAGCCTGAGCTCACAGCAGAGGGGTTCCAGCCCTTGGATCATTTCCGTGGCCTCCTCTGGCCCCGCTCCAACAGGTCCCTGTCTCTCCTGTGCTGAGGACTCCAGAGCTGCACCCAGCACTGCAGGGGGACCCTCACCAAAGCAGAGCAGAGGGGCTCAGTCTACAACTGCACTAATTTTGGGGGAGTTTTCTGCAGTTCTCAGCTGTGGACATGTCCAGGTAAGCACTGCAGTGATGCACTGGGTAAAATCCCTAGAGAGAGGAAAAGCTACAGATTCAGCCAGCGTCGCCGCGTGCTCTTTCCTCAAGAAACACATGTCAGGCAGAGCATCTCCTGCTTCATTCACATTTTATTACTGTTACCTAAAACACGTATTAGTAACAGTTCACAAAAAGAGTTTCAGGCAGAGAAATGCAACCAGGTTTTTCAATGTGATACCCCTGCAGGCCATCTCCAAAAGTGGTAAGAAATAAGCCCCATCTTTTGACACTTTTCAAATAGTATTCTTTCAAAACCATGGCTTTTAGTGAATTGCAGACCAAATTTTGACCAAGAAGAAAATCCTACAGTTAGGAGTAGGAGCAAGAAAGCAAGAGGGAGGAGAATGACAAGAGGAGAAAGAGAAAAGGAATTATTCCATACAGCCCTCTCCTACAGCTCCTTTGTTTTTTTTTTAATTCATAGGGAAACCATGACCTTGTGTTATTCCCAAGTGAATCTGAGAGTTATGCTCGATCCAGCCCTCCTCACACGGAGTATCTCCACAACTGCCTGTACTACTACACATAAGAGACTTCTACTGGGAGGGCCACCTATTAGTGCTGCTTGTATTTGTGTCCATCAGTGTGTGGATACGGGAGTCATTACAGAATGGCAGTTAAATATGTCAGAGTATATTGGAATTCTGAGCAGTGACACCAAACTCAGAGGGACAGGGTAAAAATGCAACTCCCCAAAGGAGTCTTCTTCATAACTTCTCCATTTATCTGTGAAGTATCAGAAGATCCTAGATTTATTATCCACAGTCTATGGCTGAAGAAAATATTTTATCACTCCTCTCAACCTTATGTATGGGCCCCACCAGCCTTTTCTGGAGAGTGGGAGTAAATCTGACTTCTATATATCAATTATACATTGGTTTATATAATCGATATTTACTGCCAGCGAACTGAAGCAGCAATTTATACTCGGCAATCCAGTTAAAATATGGTAACTACAGCAGTGCATATGTGTGATGACTTAAAGCACATGCAAATTGAAGCAAAGCTGTTGACTCCTGACAAGTCACTAGCATAACTCTTGGCACGACCAGTATTTAAGTTGCATAACAGGAGATTAAAACTGGAAAGGACCGGTGAGTCATTCTCATTCCAGCCTCCTTCCATAGCAAAATCTTTGTCTCCATTGTTATCTTGTTGGTTTGATTTTGTTGAACGCATTGAGATTCTTTATTCTCTCTCTTCTAAACCCGTGATTTCTTGTTAACATGAGAATTCTTTCAGGTTCAACTTTTTTACACCTATTTCTTCTGTTCCCCTGCCATCACCTGCAGCCACGAACACTCCTCCCACCGACTCCTGCTGTCCCTTAACAGCTGCATCGATCAAAGAAGACTTAAATATTTATGTGTGCTTTCAGTCCCTTCATTATAGCTGGGCACTGTCAGATATTTAAGAGCTATCAAACCTAAAAACACATGCAGAAATCCATGAGTGATTCTTTCTGGACTCCACTAAGATGCTTCATAATAATCTCTTTGTCATATAAGAAATGCCACTGTGCTCTGCACGTGCCCATATCTGAAAATGCTGTCAGACTACAGCTAATGATCTGTTTATCATCTGCCCTAACTCTGGTGTTTTTCTGCTCTACCACCATTGAGTGCTCTGTTCAGTGGCTCTCTCAGCATGTAGGCCATTTAGAAAAAAAAATTGCAGGATTTAGCCTCATTTGTATGCGAAAGTGTTGAGGGAGATGGGCATATAGCAGAATCAGGAGTTATGCACCAAGCTGTTCAATCTTTAAAGGAAAAAAACCTCACTCGATCATTCCCTTGTTCTCAGGCCCTTACAGGAAAAATAAAAGCTTGTTTGAGTCAGTATTATGCTCAACAGTGAAATAATTTTTAGATGTAATAAATACCAGGTGCTTTCCATGACTAGCGATGGGCTCGCGCTGTACTTTGTATGGTTTTGTTCATGTTCACTTTTCTTTAATTCAGGAGAATCATCAGTGCTATTGACTGGTAAACAAAAGCAAGTTACACCTCCAGGGCTCAGAAAAAGAAGGGAAACAAAAGCCAGCTAGCTAGATAAAAAGGGAACAAATGTTTTGGAGGGAGAACATTCCCATAAACAGTCATTATAACATAACTCACAGACTGCAAAATTAGGGAGCAGCTATAAATTTAGCTGAGTGTGTAGTCTGAAATAGCAACTGCATTTGTACAACATATGTTTGACTGCCATCGCAAGTGATTCACTTACCGCTCGTTTCACGTACTCGATTAGCATGCAGAACGGCTGTGGCATTATAAATAGTACCTCATGCTTAAAGATGTTTATTCTGCTTAGCAGTTTAGAGCTATCTGAAGTTTTTCTGTTCTTCCCAAAGCTTATCTTCACTTATGTCTTTACATTTGTTGGAAATTTTGCATCTCTCTGCATATAGAAGAGAGATATTTTGCATTCCTCTGCATATAAATAAAAGACAGAGATTTATGGCCAGCTGTACCTTTGCCTGATTTAGTTACATGAGCACAGATAAATGTGTATCCAAGGGATCCATCTTTTGCATACTGGACTGATGGGTTAAAGCACTCCAGGAGAAGACACGGGTTGAGTTCTCAGTCTGTGGGGATTGAAACTTGTATTTCCGTATCGGCAAAATTACTCCTGTTACTGTCTAGGCCAGGTTGGGGCGCTCTTCATTTCCTGTTTAGATTTGTAAGAAACTGTGTAACTGCTCTTAGTGTGGGTGCTGCTGCTGTCTGAAGAAAAGGAAAGGAAATGGGAGCAAAGGGGCTGAGAAAATGCTCTAGGTCAAGCTATGCCTAGTGCCCTTATGGACTCACTTGCCTTTCACCAGAAAATGCAGTAATGATTCAACTCTCCCAGGGAATATTTTTATGTTGCTGAGACAGAATGGAGCAGTACTGATACAGAGCTCTAAAGGATGTAGACCAGACTTTTTTGTCCCTTCAAAATGAGATTTAAGTCCAATGCTCTTACATTTGGATAAACCCAAGCTGACAGGAAACAAATTACTATAGGTAAGTAACATTTTAATCCTGCACATACAAGATCTGCTGTTACAGATCACTTAGAAGTTACTCTCAAGGACATGGGTTAAAAAAGAAATGCTGTAAACAGTCCACAAAAGCTCTGCTATCATAAATTCAGCAAAGGCGTATCTGTTTCAAGGCGCCAGATTTGATGAAAGAGGGATCACGTATGGTATTTTACAGACCATACTCCCTGCATAGATCATCACTCTGAATGTTCAACTGACAGGTAAACTCGTGTCAGAAATAAGATGGACACAGGAGTTGCTTTGCTTTCTCACTGGTATTCAGCAACCCTTGGAACAGATTACTTCTGCTTCAGTATTCAGGACAGGGATGGGGAAAAGAAAAAAAAGAGTTCTTCCTAATGCAACAAAACCTAGAAGAATATGGTGACTGAAGCTGGAATTTGGCCACAAAATCCTGTTTACAATACTCAAAATACACAAAACTTGCCAGGTTTAATGGTTCGGAGGGCTCCAAGCCCAGTCAGTACTTCCTAACAACATGGTCCTATGTATATCATGCTGGTTTAGCACCAAAGCAGACAAGGATAGTGTTTTATAAAAGGCTGCATTGTTACCGTCGACTTGCTGATTTGTGTTGTTCATGCAGTTATAGCTGGGACAGTAGAAATATATTTATCTCACTGTGTTTTACAACAGTCACAAAACGCTTTTTTATGCTTATTCACAGGTCAGCTTGATGTAATGACAGGCTAGGTATTTTGGGATACAAGAACATGAGCAACACTGAGCTTTGCAGCTCTCTGCTAAGAACTTTTGGAAGCACTAAAATTCTAAATGCAAAACTTAGTGCATTTTCCCTTCTTTCTATCTCATTAGAGATACTGGGAAATGTTCCAGCGAGCCTCCCATGAACATATAGTAATCTAGGTAGGAAAAGACAGCTAAGATACTTTTAAATATAATTAGCTGAGAAGGAACCACCTTGAATGTGGCACAAGTGATGCTTAGAGCTGAGATGCAGCTAGTGGATTACGACGTTCATTATAGCACAGACCGGGTGTGTAGGAAAGAGCTTGACCACTGCTATCACCTCTGGTTTCCCACTGCCTTACCTCTGACAATCTGACATTGAAGCCAAGCGAGTGGGTAAAGTGTTAGCTTAGTGACCTGGTCATTTCACAGTGATGTAAAAACCCCAATGGCTCAATGTGCTGGGGTAAGAAAAGTGACTCTCTGGTTTTGTAATGAAAAATACTAGACATAACCTTTTCAGATTAAAACCATCCTACCCAGAGAGCATCCCAGATAGATACTCCAGGCACTGCTGAAGGGAGACATACCCAAAAGAAGGTAATGTCCAAGCAAAAAAGGCTCAATTGTTTTAAAGATATCTGGCAGCCTCTGCCCCCCAATCTGTCTCCACCTCAGAAAGTTTCAGCAGCATCCTCCAGACAAACATAACATTGTAAGAGAAAGAAAAGGACTAGTTGTCTTGGATGCCTTTGGAATGTAAAAGTAAAGGTTTAAGAATATCTAAAGACAGGTTCCCCATCAGCCACAATCTTCTCAGTTTGTAGGAACACCATACTCTCTGCTGTGTCTTCCTTGGTTGTTCCCTGTGCCAGTCACATCAAATATGGCCTCCCTGAAAGCAGAACAGAGCAGAGGCTTCCTCACAAGGTTCAGAAAAAAAGCCTCCAAGCCAGCTTCAGATGGTGACAGAGATCCTTTGTTGAACCCAGAGAGATAGGAATCTTTACTCATTTGCAGTTTGCCCCATCCTTTACAGCTGTATTGAGTGCGTGCATGTGGGGAGGCTTCTTTTTCTGCAGATCCAACCAAGCTTCTTGGATGCTCTGCACTGGCAATATGTCAAGACATGGAAAATGTGCCCCCAGGGCTGTCTGTTGCACTGCAGCTCCATGGCGTCTTTCACTGCATCTGTTCTTCAGAAACCTTCCAAACTTTTATTACTGAACACTCCATCCCCTTGCAATATAGGTTAAAGATCACTCCCATCTTCCAGTTGGAAAACGTAGGAAGAACAGAAGTTGAGAGATTTTCTCCACAATTATACAGCAGGTCAGAGGTGGAAGCAGAGACAGAAGCAGTCCTTAATTCAGGCGCTGGACAATATTCCTTCCATTTAGAATATGAACATATTCTGAAAGATTGTATTGGTAAATACATTAAAGGGAAATCATCTCCTTGTTAGTGACTCTTAATCCAGAGAAGCATGATACTGAATTAGGCTGTAAGTGTGTTTTAGAGGGAAACACTTAACCTCTGTTATCTCCATGCTGGCACCATAATAATCAGCCATTCCTACTTGCACCGAATTAGGCGAATAATCTTATTATTCATGAAATCTAAAGTATGTGGATGAGAAGAATCTATGCAGAAACCATCGCTCATGGCTATTTTTAGCACTTCTTCCACAAACACCTGGAAACTATTGATTTGCTTATTATCTGGCACCACCCAGAGTCTCTTTAAGTTCTGCCTGGTGTACTCCTCTTCGGGAAGGCCTTCCACACTTGCAACCCAATCCAAGTTCAAATGGTTGGGGTCCTGCAGGTAGCTGGATATTGATGAGAGGTTTCCATTGAAGCAATAGTAAAGTTTGGAACCGAGAAGCTTCAGGAACAGACATGATGTGGAGAAGATATGAGCACTGAACACTTCCATGTTGGAGGAAGACAGGCTGTAGATCTGTGGTGCTTCCCGGACAGTGAAGTGAACAGTCTGGGTCTTCTGATCGAGGGTGATGTTGAGCATGGCATTCTTCTCCGCTTTAGAAAGCTCCACCTCCTTCTCCTGCAAGGCCTCAATCAGTGGCTGGATTTGATAAAAATCTACCTCTCGTCGAAGTAAGCCCATTTCTTGAAAGTCTTCCGGGAGGTCCAAATAAGAAGTTCGTAAGAAGTTCAGGATATAGCGGAAGATTTTGCCATCTCTGTCAATAAAGCAGTTGCCTTGGCTGTCCTTCTTGGTTGGGATCTTCCCACTAAACATGGCTCCCAGCATGGAGTCTGGAAAGCTAGTCAGGGTGGACAGAGAGGTGGTATAGAGTTTTCCTCCAACATTGAGCGTGATGGGTTCTGACATGATGCAACAGTCACAATGCTGAGACTAATTCTAAAATAAAATAAAATAAAATAAAATAAAATATAATAATCTAACACCACAGATTTAGTTGCATTTACCTGTTTTAAAGATTAAACTACAGACATAAAGAGTCCTAAATATGTAAAGGTAATTACATTGCAAGAATTCATCATAGAAATTAGAAGTGGAGAATTATTTTTGGAGGTTATATCTTGATGACAAACATATGGATGTTTCTTCTTCCCACACACTTGAACAGGACTTTGTTTAGTTCAGTTTAGTGCCAGAAATCATGAGTCTTCCAAAAGTGAAATCTGTCCCATGGACACCTACAGTGGAATGACTGCTGACTTCAGAACAAGAGTTGTGCCCTGGGGTTCCCTGATCCCATCTCCCTTGCAAACACAGAATTTAGAAGAAAGAAAAAAAGGACAGGACAAGAACTGGACACATCCCAACATCTTCCATGGCATCTGAAGATATAATTAAAGCAACAAACCTATTGCAGCAGAATCCCGACACACATGTGAGTGCAGTCGGCCTAACAGGGAGCCAGAGAACAGTGCTGCCGTAAGCACACAACAGTTTGCAGTTCCATTCAGTGAAAAAACCACTAGGCTTTCTCCTTCCAATGTGCTTTACCTTAGAAAACATTTCCTGATTAATTGGGGCCATATCCCAGTTGACGTAGTTTCCACGCAGCTCCTCCGCAATCAGCTGAGACAAACAGAAGATGTGATTTTATGGTGCACTTAAGCATCACTGCCTCTGGAAGGGACATACCTCCCTTTACCCTCCACCATACTTTCCTCCTCTCTTATGCCAGCTCTGGCACTCATCTGTCCCTCCAGTGAACGACCTTAGGAAGAAACCCCACCATTTTCTATTCACAACATGTTTCTGCTACATCTTGGAAGTAGAAGAACACCAGAGCTGGTGCAACGGGAGAGGAAAGACCTACATAGCCCTTTTCATTGCAGATCAGCTCAGGTGCCTTGAAAAGGTGGGCCCTCATTCCTGCTGGTTGAGGTGGCCAGCTTGTCAAGGGAGGGGATTCTGTCCCTCTGCTCTGGTGAGACACCCCTTGCAGTGCTGGGTCCAGCTCTGGAGTCCTCAGCACAGGAGAGACATGGACCTGTTGGAGTGGGGCCAGCAGAGGCCACAAAAATGATGCGAGGACTGGAGCCCCTCTAGTGTGAGGCCAGGCTGAGAGAGTTGGGGTTGTTCAGGCTGGAGAAGAGAAGGCTCCAGGGAGTCCTTCTTGTGACTTTTCAGTACTTCAAGGGGCCTATCAGAAAGATGCGGACAGTTTTTATCAGGGCCTGTTGTGACAGAACAAGGGGTGATGGTTTTAAACTAAAAGAGTGAAGATTTAGACTAGAGAGACGGAAGAATTTTTTTACAATGAGGGTGGTGAGACGCTGGCCCAGGTTACCCAGAGAGGTAGTCAATGCCCTAGAAACATTCTAGGTGGGGTTGTCTGGGGCTCTGAGCAACCTGCTCTAGTTGCAGATGTCCCTGCTCACTGCAGGGGGTTGGACTAGATAACCTTGAAAAGTTCATCCCAACCAAAAACATTCTGTGATCCTATGACCTGCAAATCTGTTTTCCCTTGTTTGTTGAATCCAATCAATCGTCAGTTCATTCCCAGTTTTATTGTTGACTTAATCAGCAGGAAACCTATCAGTGTTTGTTTGCAGAGGTAGGAGGTAGCTCTTGCTGTAATAACTATGGTCGTTCAACAGAAAGCCACCAAATAGCTCCCTTAAAATTAAACTGAAATGCAGGCATTTTCCTAACAAGTCATGAGATGATGATGGACACTACAACACTCTTAACAGCTCTCGAGTCATAGCAAAATACAGGTAAGGAAGAATAGCATCTTGTGCTGGAATATCAATTCTTTTCTGGCTGCTAAATCCTAAAGAATAGTGTTAATGGGCACCCTAAAATAAACACAACTCTAGCTAGCAAGCACATTTTTCTATGAAAAACTTGCCCAACCTAAGGCAGCTAATGAACAGGTCAAAGGAGAATCTGTATTTCACTTCTAGTTTCAGACTAACATTCCACTCTGTTCTTTAGCCCACTTCTGCCCTTAGCACATAGTGTGTATTCCACTGCACAATAATTAATGGAAACAAGAGGATCTCTAAATCCACTGAGTTCTCTGCCAGTGTATCCCTTAGTCCCATGGATCCAGGAAATCTGGCAAATAAAGACACATGCATGGACCAACACAACACCTTGTCTACGCCCATGACCAAAGGCCATCCTTGTGACTAACCCCAATTAAATATACCCTAGAAAAAAACATTTGTTCCAGTGCTAAACTCCCTTTAGCTCTGTAGTGTCAGCATACTTCCCACTCTTGAAGACTTCTACCTAATTTAGAGTCAAGAGCTGTTTAAAACTGATCATGTAGAGGCTTCAGTTGGTCTAATTCTGTAGTAGGAGTGGCTGCCACATATTTTCTCCCCTAAGGGCTTGGAACACGTCTGTAAAAGCATTGCTACAAGCACAACGTGACATACACAAAATAAAGTTTAAAATGGATTTTACTTTTTTTCGAGTTTCAACAAATGGAAGCATTCCCTACATCATGCAGTAAACAAAAAAGCCTGTAGAAGCAGGATGGATAGTGACCCTGTTCATTGCTTTCCATCCCTGCTACCCTTCGAGCTCCTTTAGACTGAACAATCCAGATTCTTCTTTTCTTTCCTCATAGGTCATGTTTTCAGATTTTTGAGCCCAAGCCTGCTTATCTACACTACAGGAATAGTTTTCTCATGCTCTCTGCCAGCCTTAGCCAGCTGCAGTGAGATGTTTCCCTCAATGTGTATGCAGGCTTGACTTGGCACTTTGTTGTCAGGAGTCACACCCTAAAGACCACCAGATGGCCCAAAGATGCAGGTTTTCATTTCAAACTCAACATCCACCCTAGGTTTGCTCTGATCCAAAGACTCACTAAGTTGAATGAGAGGCAGATGTCTCAGCCTAATCTGAACGCATAACGTTAAAATAGCTTGTAAACCATTTTATCAGCAGCCTCAAAAGGGAGGCTGCCAACACAATATGGCAGTAACATGAGTTCTTGGAAGCTGAGGGCCATGTCTACACTGCCAGCAATAGCATCAGAAATTTGACCAAGCTTTAGCTCCAGGTTGGAAGGGTTGTGGGAGTAGTAGCACAGAGCTCAGCAGACATGGCGTTATGCCCTCCTTGTACAGGATCTGCTCCTCTCCCACCTCTGGACGCTGCTCAGAGACATGCCCTGACCAACCTATTCTGCTTATGGCTATTTTGCGGTCTACAGACCCATACAGGCCAGATTTCAGTCTCCCAGGACACCATCTTGCTTTTATTTCAGATCTCCCTGCTGCCCCTGCACTGGATTAAATTTCAAACATTTAATGATGCAAACATCTGACCCATGGATAAAGCTGCAGGACAACTATTCTACAGCTGGCATTCATATATGACAACTTTTGCCTAATTCATCTCATTACTTGCAGGTTTATATCTTCATAGTGTGAAGATGAATCTGATAGTCTGGCAACCTCAGAAGACCCAAAATCACAGCACAAATAAGCACACATATGTCTACTGGATTCATCATCAGTTTGGAGTTAATGCATTAACCAACCAACATATTTGACAGTAGCTGGAGAAAGTCAGTCTTTGCTGTTTTTTTTCTTATAAACTTGTTTATGAAAAAGTTGTTCATAAAATCGTAAAAATTAAAATCAAATGGGTTGTCAGTTTTCCTTCTTTGCTCATCTAACCAGCATTTGCAGTCCCTACCTCAGTGTATCAGGCCTGGGTGTTTTGCTAATGCAGTATAAAGGTTCTTCACAAATGCAGCATGGAAATCACTTCTGCTTGGTGGCATTTCTGCAAAGAGGAGGTATCAAGAGAGCATCTGGTCTTGGACATGGGTGGCTAAAACCTTCAGTCACAAGTACGAATTGCGTTACGGTTCTTGGAAACAGATAATTACAGTAAAGCCTTTTGTGTAGCTGCACCCCAAGTGGCTCTTAAAATCCATTCAAATTAGATCAGCGAGAAATCTAATTTGAGAGCTGGAGATGTGAATTTGGCTGAAAAGCACAGGATTTATTTTGCACTTTTCGAGTGACTTGTATTTCAATACATATTTCTTCTTAAAACAGATGTATTTAATATCCTGGTTTAAAAGAAAAAGAAACCTGAAGTTGATTTAATTCATAATCTTTTCAGGTGATGTAAATTGAGAGAAACCAGCAGCGGTGAACTTTTTGGAAAAGTCAAATTCCTGAACAGAAGCTGCTGTCTGAGCTTCTGGCCATTTCAACTGACCAGAGCTTGTAAATTTTAACTTGAGTTTGACTCACAGGTGCATCTTCAACAGATGCACAGAGAACATTTCTGTAGCAATCTTCTATCCCATGAGTTTAGTTCAGCAAATAACTAGTTTGAACCTGGGAAACTTGGGGGGTTGACACAACAGGAAGGTATGAAAGAGGGTGCGAAATGACAAAATAACGTTTTTCACTGATCGATGCCTTCAGGTATTTAGAACCATCAGCTCAGCTCCTTCATTATCATAACACTTCTTTTGCTTAATCATTTTGCATGTGGAACAGCTCTGGATAAGCTTATTTCCCCTCTTATGTATTCATCACATTTAAGAGTGCTTTAATTAGCGAATAAATACAATTCTGTATACATAATTTAACTGAGTGCCTGTTTCGCCCAGCTTGGCAAAAACCCACAAGGGTACATCATCCACATTAAAAAAACCAAATAAATCAGTGTTTGTTTGCAGAAGTAGGAGGTAGTTCTTGCTGTACTAACTACAGTCATTCAACAGAAAGCCGCTAAATAGCTCCCTTACAATTAAGCTTAAGTGCAGGCACTTTCATAACTAGACACAGAAATCATGATCACATAGGCACGACGACAATATTGTCAGCTCCAGAGTCACAGCAAAATACAGATGGGGAGAATGTCACTCATTGAAAAAAAACAACCATCAGTCATGATCTGCCAACAGAAATGGAAAGAAATGGCACAAATATTACTATGCATTTAACCACTCTGAAAAATTGCTACAGCTATAGTCTATCCTTTTTAGCCAAAAAAAAAAAAAAAAAAGCAGTTTAGTGGAAAGTCTAAAGTTATAAATATGTTTATACGGTTCTCAGAGACATGGAACTTTCCTTAAGACATGTATCTGTAGATATGTAAAGACAGTGTTTAACAGGATTTTTCTCGTTACTTACTCAGATAAAAAAATTGATAACTTAGATCACCTAAGTTAAAAATAATCTCCCCTGAAACAGCAAGTTTATGAAACACCCAAGAGTTATGGTATGCCTGCTTCTGTTTAAGTATCACTGAAGATCTGAAGAAAACTCTCCTCTGCATTAACAAAATAAAGCTAATACTAGTTTAGCTGAAGCTATAAATACCAGCAGGGCACAGAAAAGGTACTAAACAGATCAGAAAACAAAACAGCAAGCTTTTATTTGGGAAAATGTGTAGCAAAGCCTTGATTTCCCTGACAAGTAAACCCTAATACAAGTATTCCTTGGGAAAATATTGCCTAGTGTGGTTCGGAGGATCTCATTAATGAAATTAATGCAGCATCCCTTGAAATAGGAGTTCATAGTATCATAGAATGGCTTGGGTTGGAAAGGACCTTTCAAAGTCATCTAGTCCGCCTTCACTGCAGTGAGCAGGGACATCTGCAACTAGAGCTGGTTGCTCAGAGCCCCAATCAAACTGACCTTGAATGTTGCCAAGGCTGGGACATCTGGTTAATTTTACAGTGTAGCCTTCAATAGCCCACCTGTAAAATATCCCTCCGTAACTACAATTGTGGAAACCTGTATTTAAGACAGTAAAATACATGCAGCTTCATTATGACATAGCTGAGGAACAAAATGCACACAGAGAAAAAAAAATGAATTATTTAGGCTGGCACAATAAAGGATGCCTAAGTGGCAATAACATTAAAGCAAACTGGGGACCACTTCTGCTAAGCATCAGGAAGAGCAGCCAGACTAAAAACTTCTCTGGCTTTTTGAGTATTGCCCAAGAGAGCTGGTGAAAGCCACATCAGCTGAAGAAATATTATGAGAGACAGACCAGGTAATGCATTAGAGGAAGCAATTCCGCATCAGGAGGGGCAGGATTGATTTCAGCTAAAGAGGAGGTATGAAAAAAGAATTATCTGGGCACCTGTGTGGCAGCTGGAGATTTTAAATGTGGCTCAGCAAAAGAAGATGGCTGTTCTCAGGATGGGGCTCCAGTCTGCCTCGTTAAGAGTGCATTAATGGCAAACACATACTGAGGCAGAGGTAATTCTTTCGCCGCAATTCTCATTCTGCTTTGGGTTTTGTCCGATTGCCCACACCCAGCACGTATCACTTTGCTCCACTGCACCTTACTGAAACCTGCGTTTTGATCTGAGGTAAAAATTCCAGTTTCTACAAAAAAACTGAGTCCTGAGGAAAAAAAAAACCCTCATGAAGTTGTGAACTCCAGATCTGGGCACACCCGGCCCCATGGCACTTGCTGTGACTCCACCTGCAGACAGCTTTGTGCTTTGTCCCTTCTCAAGGGGATGATTTCACAGAGGAAATCCAGACCCTCATCTACAAGTTTGTGATCCACTGTGTTACGGAGACTGCAGACGAGGCAATCTGAAGCCTAGAAGTTGCCCCATGAAAAACAGGAGAAAAATAATACTAAAAGAACAACAAATGGAGTGCAGAAACAAAATAAATACTATTTATGGGATTAAAAAAAATATTAAAAACTCAGCTGACCGCTTACCTAACCAGCAGGCACCAAGTGAGAGTTGGGTTTAAGGAAGGATTTGGGAAAAAATCTGCCACAAGGATGGACTCACCCTCCCTTTGCATACCCTTGTTGCACATTTATTTATCTCAGCTCATTTTTAGCTGTAGGTTAGATATTTGCAATACAGTTTCTATATCCTATACGCTTATTTATAGCCATCTTAGAGATGAAAACTCAAATTTTTCCATCGCTGCAGGACAGACTCATCTGATTTTGGACGCTTATTTAATATCATCCCCTCCCATAAATACAGTGCAGCACTGAGAGGCTTGAAATTCAGTCAGTGAAACAGAGCACGGTGGGTCTGCCAGAAGCAATATATCCCAAAATGCAGTGCCCAGAGGGGAGCCAGCAGCTGCTTTTTGTTTCGGGACTGCTGTGAGCCACTGGAAATTTCCAGTCGGTGTTTGGGGAAAGGCCACTGACCCTGGACGCTGGCACAAGGGACAAGGGTGATGAGCTCCACGAGGGGACTCAAACTCCCAGCAGGCGTATGGCAGGAAACAACGGGCTCACCTTTCCCTTCTTGATGTATGACAGGATCAGCGTCAATCTGCCGGCGGCTGCAATACCCAGCGACAGACACGCTGATTCTCCACCTTCGGAGAGCAGCTGCTTAGCCACCAGCTATTTACATTTATTTATATTTAACTTTCTAACTGTACTTCTTTAGACCCAGGAATGCTCCTCTGCCAACAGGGCGCGCAAACAACGGGAAAGCATGAACAGGAGTTTCATAACATCCCTGGTTTGATGTGGGTGTTCATGCTGTTCATGATGCTGTGTGTTCATCCCTTCCCAGACCTGCACCTTGATGCCCCTGAGCATGTCCTGGGCTGCTTGCTTAGGGATGCAGGTGAATGCAGAAGGCTGCAGATCCGGCTCTCTGCAGATGCTGAATTTAAGCCATAAAGAGAAGGGGGTAGGAAGACGGAAAGGAAAATAGAGCTTGTAGCCAGTTAGCAAGAGGAAGGAGCAATATAAAACAAAGGTCTCTTTTGAGAGAAGAGGCATGAAAGCAGCAGTGAACAGCAGGGAGGAGGAGAACGAAATGAAGGTTAACTGCTACTGAAGGAGAACAGCAGAAGACAAGATGGAGGGGGAGAGGGAGCGCAGAACCAGAGAGATACAGCTGCAGTGAGGTTTGGAGAATAAAAGCCAAAGTGCTGTGGTGCTTGGGGTCTTCTTGCATAATCTCTGACACCCATGGCCTCAGGGGCTGCTCTGTGGGCAACTCAGACTGCCAGGAGGGAGTCTGTTTGGGGTCTCATGGCAGCGAGAGCACTGCTTTTTCTTCCAAGCAGGTGATGTAACCCTTTGTACAGTTAGATATAGCTATTTAACGTCAGCCCCTGCAAAGGTTTTCCCTGGTTTCTAATGTCCTGTCCAAGCATCCACATGAATATCACCCGACATGCTTGGAGTATCTTCCAGATACTCTCTATTTCCTTCCTGGACCACTTCATCTGCACACGTGGTAGACCACCACTTGCATACTGCTTGATGCACACACGGGGTGGTTCAGCCATCCAGTTTCCACCCCATCTCCCACTCACACCGTCACTTCCAGGGTCCCCCCTGCAATTAGAGGGAGGCGAATTGCCAGCACCGATGCAGCTTTACGCTCCCCCAAGCCACTCTGAAATAACACTACCCAGGTAGGTGCAATCCAGAATTAGACTCTCCGCAGGGTAAAGCTCACCAACATCGCCCGGCCGCCTCCACGCTGCGGTCCGGGGCCGGCTACAGCTCGGCTGGACGCAGAGCCAACCCCGGGTGTGGGCGTACAGGGCTTGGGTTTGCTAAACTGCTGTAAATCCTCTAGTTTCGGAAAGGTTTCAGTGCAAGCCGGGGTGGGGTGGTGCTGGGGGTGATGGTGACGGGACTGGGGGGACGATGCAAAGTTTGCAGAGTGACACTGAGCCCTACCCTCTTTAAGGGAACCATAGGTACGGCTCCTCCCTACATAGCCAGGCGTTCGCACTATAAAATTAGCTTAAAATACTCAACACCACCCCCCCAAATCCTCCCAGAGTGGAGGATCATTCACCTTTCCCGCATCCCACAGCGTTTCTTCACGGAGCAGCAGCGCGGGTCCCAGGGCACCGCTCCCCTCTCCCTCCCCGTGCCTCAGTTTCCCCANGCCTTACGGGGCCCGGCCCGGCCCGGCCTGGCCCCGGCCGCAGGTAACGCGGGGAAGGTGGGGAGGAAAGGGAGGGAATGTCAGAGGGTGACGGTCGGGGATCAGGGTGATCGCAGTGAGGGATACGGGGGGAAAAAGTGCTGGAAAAGGGATGGAGGAGGGGTGGTCTGGGATAGGGTTGCCGAAGGGATGCTCAAGGAAAGGGATGGAGGAGGGATGCTTGGGGTGAGGGATACGGAGCGGGGTGGTCTGGAGTAGGGTTGCAGAAGGGATGCTCAAGGAAAGGGATGCAGGAGGGGTGCTTGTGTTGAGGGATACAGAAGGAGTGCTCAAGGGAAGAGGTGTGGGTGGGAAGTCTTGAAGAAAGGGGTGCAGGAGGGATGTTGAAGCTGAGGGATGCAGGAGGGGTGCTCAGAGGAAGGGATGCAGGAAGGGTGTTTAGGGGTTGGGCTGCTCGGAAGGAGGGGTGCCTGGGAGTCGGGATGCAGAAAGGAAGTCTCGGGAAAACGAGTGCAGGAGGGGTGCTCAAAAGGAGGGGTGCTTGGGGGAAGCAATGCAGCANAGGGCTTGGGTTTGCTAAACTGCTGTAAATCCTCTAGTTTCGGAAAGGTTTCAGTGCAAGCCGGGGTGGGGTGGTGCTGGGGGTGATGGTGACGGGACTGGGGGGACGATGCAAAGTTTGCAGAGTGACACTGAGCCCTACCCTCTTTAAGGGAACCATAGGTACGGCTCCTCCCTACATAGCCAGGCGTTCGCACTATAAAATTAGCTTAAAATACTCAACACCACCCCCCCAAATCCTCCCAGAGTGGAGGATCATTCACCTTTCCCGCATCCCACAGCGTTTCTTCACGGAGCAGCAGCGCGGGTCCCAGGGCACCGCTCCCCTCTCCCTCCCCGTGCCTCAGTTTCCCCACCTCGACGGGGTTCCTATGGGGTGATCCCGGCCCTCCCTACGCCCTCCAGCCGGGCGGATCACCCCCTCCAACCCCACACCTCACGCCATCCTCGCAGCGGTACCCACCTGCCCCCCCCTCCAGCCGCAGAGCCCCGTCGCTCGCCGGGCGCCGCGGGAGGCGGAGGCGGNAGTCTCGGGAAAACGAGTGCAGGAGGGGTGCTCAAAAGGAGGGGTGCTTGGGGGAAGCAATGCAGCAGAGATGCTTGAAGGTCGAGATGCTCAGGGGTCAGGGTGCTGGAGGGATGCTTGGAGGAAGGGGTGCAGGTTGGATGCTCAGAGGGAGGAATGCTCAGCATTTGGGATGCAAGAGGTTGTTTGTAGATTGGGATGTAGGAAGGGGTAGTTGGGGGTCAGGATGCAGTGAAGGTTGTCAGGAACTGGGGTGCTCAGAGGGAGGGATGCTCAGGGGGAGGAGTGCAGGGGAGATGCTGGACAGGGACATTTTGAGAGATACTCAGGGTTTGGGATGCAGTAAAGGTTTTTTTGGGAGGTGTGCAGGGGAGGTGCTGGACAGGGACATTTTGAGAGATACTCAGGGTTTGGGATGCAGTAAAGGTTTTTTTGGGAGGTATGCAGGAGAGATGGTTGGAGTAAGGGCTTGAAGGGTTGAAATTCAGGGAAGATGCTCAAGGGAGGAGTGCTTGGAGTGAGTGGTTCAGGAGAGGGACCCAGGATTCAGAATTCCCAACATTCTGAAAGAGGGATGCTCTGTGATCATGATGCAGGAGGGAACCTGGAGGAGGGCTGCTTGAGGATTTGGATATTTAGAGGTTAGGCTACAGAGGGGTGCTTAAAGGGAGAGATACAGGAGCAACATTGGCAAAGGGGGGTGTGGGCATTCCCCCGGTGCCTGCAGAGCTTTGCAAGCCTATTTATGATGGAGAATCTTGGTATGAGAAACTGCCCAAGATGGTTTCAGGTGTTCCCCAGGGAAGCTGACCTGGGGAGAGATATTCAGGGATGTTCTCATCCCATAGGAAGCCAAAAAATACTAAAAGTGAGGGTCAAATTCAGAGTAGTCCAGATCCAAAGCCCTTCCAGGTTAAATCTGCCCTGGCTCGGATTTTGCAGGTGCTGCCAAAGGATAAAAACAGACATTGGAAAATTTGCCACTTCCATGAAGTTTTCAAAATGCTTTGAGAACCAGCTATAGCCTGCTGTATTTGTATCACGGGACTCATGGCAGAAGAATTTCAACAGCATGCCCTACCTCAGGCTGAAAGGATGTAGCAAGGGACTGAGCTTTTACCTGGGGAGGGAGTTTGGAATGCCTTGGACATCTTTGTGATGCAGTTCGTAAAGTTTACCATGATCTTACTTCACCTTCCTGATTTCTGGATTCACTAATGTCAAACCAAATATCTCGGGGGCTGGAGGGAAACTGAAGTCTCAAATCAGTGTCACCTCCCATGTTTTCCTGAAGGCACCACCCAAAAAATTGAAGATATCTGTATCTCCAAGCAGCAAGGCAGTGCTTGATGAATCCTAGCTAGCACAGGCAGTGTTGGCCCTTGGTCCAGTGTGCTTTGGTGAACAGGATGTGGTTTTTCCTTGGGTTATATCCAAGGTTTTAATTTCTATACACAGATAAAAGCAGACAGAAATCTGAAGAGGGATTTTAATGCTATAAATACCTCCAAGAAAACAAGCAGCTTTCCAGAGTAGATGTATTTACAGTCTCCAGGGATGGTAATAGAAAGGACATTGGTCTGAAGGTCAGTGCAGGATCCAGGTGCTCCTAGAATAAAGCTCCACAGAAGTAGGGTAGCATAGCCTTGACTGAGACCTCTGGCTGAGGAGAAGAGCAGAAGGCTTTTGTAGGAAGAAAAGGGAGATATATTCATCTGAGGGATATGAGGATGAGTGACTGTCCTAGGAAAAACTTACCTAAGGCAGACAGCACAAAGCTTTTGGGAAGCCAGTTCCAAATATATTCAGAAAATTAAAAAGCCAACTGAGGTGGCTTTTTCTTTCTATCACTTTTGTCTGTGATTGGTGCTGGGCTTAGCTACAGAGCCAGTGGTTTATCGCTGCTGGTCTAGCGGTTAGAGCAAGTCCTGCCTTATGTGCCTCTCTCTGCTGCTGGTTTTCAAGGGAACGGGAGAGAGGAATTTAATTCCTTGTGTCTTGCTTTCTGCATCCATACCAGGATGGCTGATAATACTCTAGTGATGGTTTGGAGATGCTTTATTAGGAAAGGATACCAGCAGGTATTAGAGATGTGTGTATGTAGCTGTTGACTGGAGGGGAGGGGTAGAGCTGGAAGGAGGAGTCTAGGAAATGAGAGGATGAAATGTTAGGACCTTGGGCTTTATTTGGTATTATTGTGCTGATCGCTTTGACATTCAGCCAAAGCCTTGTTTTCATTTGAGTGCCTACCAGCAAAAAATACAGAGGAAGAGGAGAGACTGGGGGATCTTTGTGCACCAAAGGTGTCAAAGAAGCAGCACTAGAGAAAGAAGAGAGCAGGGTAGCTAAGACAGCTGGGTTCAGGTAGGGCAGCCAGCCCAGCACTGTGGACAATGAATTAAGGCCATAGAGATGGCTGTTAGAGTTGCATGGTGTGGTCAAGCATATTTACAGTGTTATAGAGGAAAAAGGACTGATTAAATACATGGCATTGCAGAAGAAATGAAAAGGGTCTGCAATGATTTGTGAATCGAAAACCTCAACAGATTTTAGTGAAAGTAGAGACTGCTATATGTTAAATTTAGGCTGATTGCAAATTGAATCATAGAATCACAGAATGGTTTGGGTTGACAGTGACCTTTCAAGGACATCTAGTCCAAACCTCCTGCAGTGAGCAGGGACATCTGCAACTAGAGAAGGTTGCTCAAGGCCGTGTCCAACCTGACCTCGAATGTTGCCAGGGATGGGGCATCAACTACTTCTCTGGGCAGCCTGGGCTGCTAAACCACTCTCAGTGTAAAATATTCCTTCCTTATATCTAGTCTGAAATAACCCTTCTTTAATTTCAAACCATCAGTGTCCTAAAAAGAGTGACCTCATCTTTCTGGTAGGCCTCCTTTGAGTACTGAAAGGCCACAATAAGACCTCCCTGGAGCCTTCTCTTCTCCAGGCTGAACAGCCCCAACTCTCTTAGCCTGGCCTCACACTAGAGGGATTCCAGCCCTCCCATCATTGTTGTGGCCTCCTCTGTCCCCGCTCCGACAGATCCCTGTCTTTCTTATGCTGAGGACTCCAGAGCTGGACCCAGCACTGCAGGGGTGGGTCTCACCAGAGTGGAGCAGAGGGACTGAATCCTCTCCCTCGACCTGCTTCTCGCACTGCTCTGGATGCAGCCCAGGATGTGATTGGTTTCTGGGCTGTGAGTACATGTTGCTGGCTCGTGTCCAGCTTTTCATCCACCAGTATCCAATAGACAAAATAGATGTCTTTTGGTTAGTTACTTTTTTGGGTCCTCTTGGAAAGGTGTGTGGCCACAAGAGAGAAACTCACTGTTTCCAAGGTGGAGCCTCTGATATACAGCAAAGCCATACAAAATGCCAACAGTCCAGTTTGGTGGCAATGCTCAAATAAACCTCTAGTCTCTAAAGAGGATAGAAAGCTGTCAAGTAGAGTGGAAAGCCATGCCGGAGCGTGGGGACAATCTCCTGCTCCAAATCTGCTGCTGCCTGTGTTTGATGGGTAATCTCCATTGGAGCTGTACTAAAGGGCAGTTCTAATTCAGTACAACAGAGGACAGGAAAGCACGAAGAGCATTGCTGGCCAAAAGTAATTAGCTCTAGTGAGTAGGAGACACACAACATAAGTGCAATCTGTCACTGGAAAGCAGTCTGGGACAGGAAGTGAGGAATGTGTGATCTCCTTGAAAAGAGAAGGTGAATTTAAAAAGTCAGATTATAATTATATGCAAAAATTTTGGCCAGGCTTCTATACTGGCAATTTTTCCCTGTTACAACTGCAGATGGTAGAGTCTTACTTCTGTTTCTAAAGGGTATTTAACTGGATTTTTTTCCAGTTATTAGCTCTGAGTTTCTGCCCAGATCTCATAAAAATGGCCCTGATCCTCTGCTCTGCTGTGGTACTTTATTGGGTTCAACTCAGATAGCAGCTGATGTGAGCAAAGCAAGGTAGAGTGTTGACGTTGATACATTTGCAGATCTGGAAAGGTTTGGCTGCTGGTTCTGACACAACTTATTGCATCTCCTTGAGCAAATGGTCTGATCTGGGTGTGCCTCAATATTTCATATTGCTACAACAGTGGGAACTGGGATTGTTTGGCCTGGAGAAAAGAAGGCTTGGGGGAGACCTTCTAGCTCTTGACAACTTTCTACCCGAGAGTGTAGCGAGATGGGAGGCAGCCTCTCCTCCCAAGTAACAAGCACTAGGAGAAGAAGAAACAGCCTCAAGTTGCACCAGGGAAGGTTTAGGAAAGATGTCTTACCCAAGAAGGTTGTCAAGGCCCGGCCCAGGCTGCTCAGGGCAGTGGTGGAGTTCCCATCCCTGGAGGGATTTAGAACCTATGTAGATGTGGTGCTAAGGGACCTGGTTTAGTGTCACTTGGCAGTGCTGGGTTAACAGCTGGTCTTGAGGATCTTAAAGCTCTCTTCTAACTGAAACAATTCTATGATTCTACAATTCTGCTTCTGTGGAGTCGCTTAAGTGCGATATATAATCCCTTGTGTATATTCCTATATAGTTTGTAGGCCAGTGGGCTTTGTTTCAGTTGAAGCCTCCAGGCATTATTATGGTGCAAATAATATATAACGGAGGCTGAGGCTTTAAGAATAATGAGCAACTGGATGTGAAATATGAAAGAAAGAAATAAAGAGAGAAGCAACAATTGTGCCACTGGGAAGACTTGAGATAGAAACCACAGCATTAAGTCGCCGTGAATGCTTGACATATATGTAGAAGATCGTTGAATTAGATTCACCTAACTTACCTTAATTAAGGTAATTTAGCTGGGATCTAGCTTTCCTGACTAAATAAATGAAGAGTATAACCAGATGTGCAAATTATACCAGATCACGGAGTGGCAGAAGTAGGAGGTGCAGTAACATGGATGAGGGATCAGCAGTGGGCTTTGTTTGAAGATTTTTAACTCTGTAGGGAAATTGCTATTTCTTCCTATTTGGAGGACTTTTTTAAACATTTGTTCCCTGCAAAGAAAAAAACAAACCCTAGGAAAAAAAAATGATTAGGACACAATTACTTTTGCTGGAAAAGTAATGTCCTGGAAAACAGACCTAGAGAGGTGTGTGACAACAGAGGCTGGTCCTTTTAAGAAATTGTATGGCAAATTTTGTAGACATTTTAGAGAACACAGTATTTCTTATGCAGTATTCTGTGCTGTAGCAAGGCACTGTGAGCATTGCCTTCCATCCCACCATAGCTCAGCATGCTGCAGGATTGAGCCCTAATTGCCGAGCTGCCTGGAGGATGCAGCAAGAATAACAGTAATGTCTTGACTGACATAAAAGAAACCATTTCAGCAAGTGTTAAGGACAATAAAAAGTGAGTCTCATTTCTGTACTTCCAGGCCTCCAGAGAATTTAGGGAAGTGGATCACAATTTCTTTTTCTTCTTTGTAAATAAGAAGCAAATCACCTTGTTTATCAGTCTGTGTTTGGATGGTGGGATTTTTTTTCCTCCCTTAGTGGTATTTATTAAACTATATATGATGCCACTGTAGGCAATGTACTGAATTTATTACCAAGATTTCCTAAAAGTAAGGCACATCTCAGATCTATGTTTTCAGAGCTTTAAAAGATCTGGTGTGTGGGAACTGATTCTGCCATTCTGCAAAAAAACCCCAAACCTTAAGGAACCTTTACTGGAAATCTGCTGCTGGCAGAGAGGAGGGAATGAATTGATTTAGAAATAATTGGATAGACTTCAATTGAAATTAATCCTAATTAAAGAAAAAAAACACAGGCAGGAAGAAATACAAGGACACCTCTGAACAGTACAGATTATGAAGATTAGACCCAAACAAAGCCCAAGGTGACTTTTTATCCCAAGGCTGAGTTTTGTGGTGATTTGCAGTTTACTCTGTTTGGAGAGTGAAACTAAGTTGGGCAATGCTGCTCTTTGCTTAAATTGAATTTCTCTCTCTGATTTCTAGATCATGTTTGGGTATCTGTCCTTGCAGGAACACATCACATGGTCAGCAGCATCTGTTGATGAACTGTTGATGAAATACCTTATTTTATGTGTGGCTTTAGATGGAATTTAAGTCTGGAGCCAGGGCTGCTCTCATAGAGCACCCTTTTTATTTTGAGGGAGCATGGGAGAAATCACCGTGGACTCTTGTCGTTATCCAATATCAGATTAAGATTGTGAAGTAATTTGACAGAAGTTAACCCCCCTTGTGTTCCAGCTTGTCCTCAGATATTAGAGGGGCTGGAGGTGGCCGGGTTTAACTCCTGAGTGATATTCAATTGAATATTCTATTGTGACAAGACTCAACAAAATCCTGAGGATGAGATTGAGACACAAATGAGGTCAAATGCCATATAAACAAAACAGCTTTTATTATAAAAAGGTAAAAACTTTTAGCGATAGGACAGAGTAGAATAAAAAGAGGCAGAAATCAAGCAAGAATTTGGGGTAATTTAGCAGAGATAATAGTCACCACCAAGGATCCAGCGACGTCTCGTTGGTCTTTTTCTGTTGGGGAGAACAAAACCTACAAAGCTTTGTTTCTGAGTCCTTATATAACAGCCTTTTCTCATCCTGAGTAATCTTTGAGACAAAAGTTGTTGTCTTCAAAATGCTGCAATGTCCAGCCTTTTCCCATCCACCATCTTCCCCAGCTGCATGGAGCAAGTGTCAGCTTGTATGGGAAAGCAAGGCCATCCAAACTGAGCAGGCTTTCCCATCCGCCACTCCTGTCCTTAAGAGCAAAACTTACTTGTAGTGTTTGAAGGTCTTGGTTTAGCTTTGTTGTTTCATATTCCTGTGTGAGTTCGTTTGAGGCGAGGGGAGGGCGATTTATGTCAGGGGTTGTTTAGCCCTCCGTTTAGCCTCTCGCAATCCTGGTGTGTGTTTGTGAATGTGATGTGCAGTGCCTAATGCCAATAACACTCATTGATCTGCCGAGTGGAATGGAGAGTGTCTTCAGGACAGTTCTGTAGGTCTGGGCATCATCACAACAAGGATGCAATAGGAAAAGATCTCTCCCTCTTCCAAAGCACATGTCCCTCTCTAGCACGTCTTCAAAAAAATCAAGAAGTATTATCTGAGAAGCTAGTTTTGTGAGCCTCCTTTCCGTTCTTGGAGCATCCTCTTGTAAGTTGTGTCTGGACACATGAAGGACAAATGCAAAGTCCTATACTTGGGATGGACCCACTCAGCATGGATTCACCAATGATGGACTAACCCATTACATTGGTGAAGGCTGGGGATTGACTTATAATAATCTCCCAGTGCCTACAAGGAGGTTATTTGGGAGATAGAGCTAGGTTTTTCACAGCAGTACGTGGCAGGAGAATGAGAAGAAAACAGACATAAATTTAATCAAGCATCTCCAACTGAAAATACGGAAAAACTTCCCACTATGAGCTAATTAGGCACCAGGGCAGGTTGCCCAGGATGGTTGTCTGATCTCCATCCTGGCGTGTTTTTAAAACCTAAATGGACAAAGACCTGAGCAGCTTGATTTGATTTCAGCTTTGTGCAGAGGTGGGCATAGAGACTTCCCAAGGTCCCTTTCCTCCTGATTCTGTGATTTTACCCGTGTTGCTCCTGCCAGTTGTTCACCCGGGGGAGCAGAACAGTTTTGCCATTTCATGGGACTTTTTTCTTTTCACTGCAAAGCTCATATTGTGTACTTTCTGTTTTATGTGAGCTACGTAACAGATAGGAACCTCAAAGCCACTCTTTGGCTTAATAATTAACGCTCTGACCTTTTACAGCATCCTCAGTGCTCCAGGAACTGGTTTCTCTTTACAAGCAGGAATGAGCCGATCCTCCCAACTTTTCTGTGAGCTGTTATTGCCAGTGAAGATGATGAAATGGAGAAAGGTTGTCCCACTTCACGAGCACTCATTACGGAAGCCTGATCATCTGAATATTTAGTCTCTTTATTTCAGTATTAAATAAAGGAGAGCCAGGCACCAGATCTCCAAGGCAGCGTTTGGCTGCCCAGCAATGAAACTGTCCTTCCCTCTCCTGCAGTTCTCTGGGTTATTTATGACATGCTTTCAATTTGTACAACGAATGAGACCGTGATCTTACAGACCACGGTCTCCTTCACTACAAATTCATTCTCCAAGGCAAGTCCTGGGGAAAAAAAAGCAAGTTAATATGAGATCCTTTAAATAATACCTCTCTGAAAACATCTGCAGCTATGCTGGAGTTGATTTAGCCATCTAAATTTCTAACCTTTGGCATGTGAATGATCTTTTAGTGTAGAATGCGCTTTTAGAGTAGTTTTAAGACTGTAATATTTGTTATTTCATATTACAGAGCAACTTGAATGTTGTTTTAATATAGTTTTAAGATTGTAATCTATCTTATAAATGTCTCCTTCTTAGGGGCAACCTCCTCCATCTTGGCTTCGTCTGGCCCACACCCAGAGAGCAGCTTGCTATACCCTGATACATAATGGAAATATGGGCTTGTTTGTCCCCTCCTGCTGATACTCGGGTAGTTAGAGAGGTGTAGGTGGGACTGTGTTACCTAAAGCTCAACCTTGCACTGTAAAGTCATTCATTAGTAAGGAGAGCATGAACCCTCCACCACAAGGTCAACTCAGGTGGTTCTTTCTGCATGTCTTCAAGGTCCTAACGTCAGTATGGGACATTATGATGTTTCCTGATGAGGAAGATGGTTTGTCTTTACAGTTCTTAGATACTCTGCATTGAGATTTGTCTGTCCAGTGACTATAGTGGGAGTTTTTTTCAGCCTTGTCCTCACTGCACTATGTCAAATGAGACCTAGTTGCACTCCAGGTAAGCAAGCCTGGGAGTGACCCATCTTCACGTCCCCTTCTGTGATCGACTTGAGAAAGAACCAAGCCCTTTCAGGAGCTGCAAGTTCATCTCAAAAATCCATTGGAAGTAGACTCTTTGAATTGGAAATTTGGGTGAAGTTTGACAGTGCTGAAGTAGCTAAAAGTCCAGTCATACAGGGGGACAGCAGTGGGCAACCATCACCCCAAGAGGTGAAGTGAGCCCACCCAACACACCGCATACACCAGTGGGTTGTGGACTACGATGATTTATGGGGTTAGGCCTAAAAGGTCTGTAGCTGTCTTTTGCTTATCCTGCCCATGTGATGTTTCCACACTGCTATTCCAGGCTCCGCACAGATTGGTCCAGGGAAGTAACCATGTCACAAGTGAGACACAACCAGCAAGCACTGCAGATCCTCCTGTCTCCTCCTGGTCTCTTACCTATCTGATAGATGTCCAAATGTCAGGCTCAGGCTGTGAAGCTGCAGAGAGGAGATTAAGGGGGTACCTGTTTGACTGCAGGTCTGTGCCAGTCTTTGTATGGCCAAGGTGACCACTGAGCTACAGCTAGAATAGCTGCTCCTCCTGATTTCTGGTGGATCTGCAAGCCCCATCTGCTCTCCAAATTGTCTTTTAGCCTTTTCTCTCACTGGGGTACTTTCTGTTTGAGATGAGAAGACATTACCTGTGGGCTTTTAGTCTCTCCTCTTACCTTGTCCTTCTTTGTTACTGGTTTAATTCAGTCTGGTCCCTCAAGAGTCCTGCTTATGACTTCTATCTATCTTGTGAAAACAATGTGATGAGGAACATTGACTCTGCGATAGTTTGTTGCGGGGAAGGCAACAGTGGTGCTTCATGGGGGAAAATAAATCCAGCACAAGCACAGAAGACCATAGGAGTCAAGAGACAGGGGACCGAAAGGCCAAAGTAGTACCTGGAGAGCCACTGCAGCATAGGCTGCTGTCATTGCTGAATGAGGAGGTGGCCATGCATATATGTAGTGTTGTTTTTTTTCATCCTGTGAGATTGTGGGGGAAGCAATGATAGGAAGAAGTGATGTTTGGTTGTGTGGGAAGGCTTCCCAGCTAAGCAGCTGGGAGCCAGAGCTTGAGGTTTGTAGCTGGCATGGGTTTTCCTTCTCCACCAACAAGCAGCTGTCTACCAGGAGAGAAGATACTCTCTGACCCACATACAGGCTTACTGGAGGGATGTGATGGTCCTTGGATGGCATCTTCTGAGCTCCCTTCTGGGTCTTTTCTGTGAAAACCATACTTGGAGTGCATGCCACCTGCGTGTGTATTTTTCATTAATATAACACTACTCAAGCAAGGAGTTTCAAATGCTTTCCAAGTGCCAACCCCGCTAGGAATTGCTATGTGTTGCCCTCATTTCACAGATTAGGAAACTGAGGATCATAAAAATGGTGATTATTCTTCTGGTCAGATATACATGAGCGTGGATGGATCTGTTCTGCCTTGATCCCTCATTTAGGTAACGAAGATGATGCCAACCATTCTTTTCCTCACCCATGGATCATTTCAGGCTATAGACAGGAAGGGATGTTCTCCAAACATGTATTTGTGCATGTATTTGTGAGCTTTTATATAGTCCCTGTAATACATTTCAAGAAATCCTGACTGTCTAATTTTATCATTCTGAAATGGGGTTTCTTGTGCAGTGGTGCATCCAACACCTGGTTGTGAATGTTGTTCTAAGCTCTTCCAGGGAAATCCTTAGGGTTGTGGGTTTTTTTAAGCATTCTCTCCTCTAATGCTTTATTCCTGGTGAATTTGGGCTGTGACGAATGAGAAATTTTGCCTGACTTTGTAGTTTCTCTCCCCTCTCGCTTTGGTCCTGAATACAAATGTGGCAGGCCCTTGGGGACCAGCCAAGACTGCACCACTCAGCTGGAGTGGCTGGCAGCAGGGCGTAAATGTCACGTGTACACCCCTGCTATTGCACAGAGAGGCTGCAGTCCCATCCCCCCTTCCCAGGGCTTTTCTTTCCTTTCCTAAATGTGAAGACAATCATCGGGAGCATCTCTGCCTCTTGAGGACACTTGAGCCAACAGATACCAGTGGAAGACCTTGGGTTCCCTAATTCCCCACTCAGCCCCTCTGTGGATCTGTGACAGGCTGTCTCCAGTGGGGACTGGATTTTGTGAAGCATGGGGCAGCATCTTGAGTTGCTGAATCCATCAAGGAAAGGGAGTTCCTTCATCCGTAGGGTCAAGTGTAAGATTGTAGTTGGTTGTTTACCAGACAAAACTGCTCAAATGTGTGATTAGTCTAAAGAAGTCCTGTATGGGTTTAGGAAAGGAAGGTCCTGCCTGACCAATCTGATCTCCTGATGACTGGGTGACTCGCCTAGTGGATGAAGGGAAGGCTGTGGATGTGGTCTACCTAGACTTCAGCAAAGCCTTTGACACAGTCTCCCACAGCATCCTCCTGGAAAAGCTGGCAGCCCATGGCTTGAACAGGTGCACCATGTGCTGGGTTAAAAACCGGCTGGATGATCAGGCACAGAGAGTGGTTGTGAATGGATCTCCATTGCCACCCTGAGCTTGAAAGCTCAGCAGACCCTGCTTGAATTAATCTGCTGCTCCATTCCTCTCTTTCAGCAGCTGGAAGCAGAGATGGATAAGATACTGGAAGCCGTAGTGATGTCCTCATACCCTAACAATGTGAAGCAAGGGCTTGTGAGGCGTGTCATTGAGGCAGCAAAGCAGCCCATGGACAGTGAGCAATGCTGGTCCATGCTGGAGCTGTCTACCAAGCTTTATCTCACAGGAGACACCAAGTATAAAAGAGAGATTGGGAAAGAAGTTTTGGAGGTCTATGGCCACTACCATCCAGAGGAATTTGAGGAGTTCTTCAACGTCCGCTTCCTTCTGAGTCTCCTCCAGGAAGGCTATGGACCTCTGGGAAAGAGAAGCCATTATGTACTCGATTATATCCAATTAGGACTTCAGTTTGTCTTGGAAAGTCCATCAGCAAACAGCATCTTCAGCTTATTGAGAATTGAGGTGCTCCGGAAAGTCTGTGAAAGGCCCAGCCCCAAACAGTGTGCGAAGATCAGCAAACTCTTAACTCAACATCCACAGTGCATTCCCACGGGCAAACACCAGGTCTTGTTTTGTCAGCAGCTGATCCGGTGCATTGGGCAGTTCCAGTGCATCTCTGAGGGGGAAGATGACATCATGGAGTTTTTGGAGCAGGTGAACAAAGTGAGTGGTCTCCTGCAGAGGATCTGGAGGACTCAGACCTCAGCCATCCTGCCCTCTCTGAAGGAACTATTCAGTATAATTTCTTCAACAGGTAATTAAAAAAAAATGATAATGGTGGGAATGTAAATGTTGCCTCTGATGAAATAAAATTTAATTTGTTTGACATCTTTTATGGTTCTCAACCACTCAAGAAATGGAGCCATAGCTGTAATATAATAAACGAGCACCCCTAAACCTTACCCAGGGCTTTAAGCTGGGAAAACAATATCCCCTGAAACCACGCAGTCTGTACACAGGAGTTGTGAGTTGGTTTGAAGTATGTGCAGCACAAGTTTGTATGTTCAGCACTTTCCAGCGTCAGCTGGGCTTAATGGAAAACACCTTATCTGCAGCTGTGCGGAGTGGTGCTTTTAGAAATGTCACTCTCTTATGGCTGACTTGATGGGACCTCACTGCCTGCTCCTTACCAGAAACTAGGGACAAACCTAAGGAATTATTTTTCACTAATCTAGAGGTAGATTGGTCTCTATGGAGGGTGGTTGTATCTTAGGGTGGAACGTAAGGTATTTATACAACTTCTGGGGCCTTTAAGTTACTGCAGAGATTCTCAGAAGATTTTTGGAGGTACCAGTGCCCTAAAACGATGATCTCTCTGCTGCCAGGTGAGCTCCTGCTCCAGCTGTTCCTAAGCCCATGAGTAAATGGGTTTTTCAGTGCCTTCTGTATGAAAGCCTCATCCTTTGGAAGGTGCTTCAGGCAGGAAAACCTGCAGTTACATCCCCTTGCAATTATTTGCAGTCCTTAGTATAAAGAGAGCTTGCAGAGGAAATTTGGGACCCAGGGTTGGTCTAAGAATGTTCTTGCGCCTGTGATCTCTTCCTCCCTTTGGGCTGTGTATGACTTCATGCAACAGCCTATCTGCTATGACCTAACTTCATTATGTTCTACACTGGGATTTGGGAAATTGTCCTTCTAACACAGCTAAGGGTGGACTCCACATTGCTCATTTATACCTGTTGACTATCCAATACATTTACATAGGCAGAAATTGTTTAGCTTTTAGAGATGAGAAATGACCTCATGTGCCTGGTTTTCCTGGTGAGTAATATCTTCATTCCTGGCATTCATTTATGTCTTACAGAGGAGCAGGAAACGCCGTCCAATGCCTTGGCCAGTGTGGTCCAGTTTGTCCCTCTGGAGCTCATGGATGGCGTTATAAGAAACCTAACCAATGATGACAGCATCACCGATGTGCAAATGATGACAGCTATCGGCAGGTAGGAGAAGCTGCATTAGTGAACCTCATTCTCAGTTCAGAGAAAAACCTGTCCCAAAACTGCACTCGGTTCCTGTGCATGATTTTATCCCAACCAGTTTGACTGGTGCTGCCTAGTGAGGAGTCTGTTGGGAAAAAGGGAATTTCTGGATCCTTCCTTTCAGCCCTGAGGGACTAGAGAACTAGAATACAGACTTTTTTTTTTTTAAATTTTTTATTATTTTATTTGGTTGATTTCTTTTTCCTAGAAATAAGTAGTGTTATGGGATATCCAGTATAAGATATCTTGAAGAATTTTCCTTTTTTTTTTTTTTTTCCCAGAAGCTGTTAAGGGCCTTTTCTTCACAAAATCTCCTTTACAGAATTTCATGTTTATCCCCATTTCCCTTCAGAGGGACATTCCCTTAAATTACCAGTCACCGCTAAAAATCTTGGAGTGAGAAGTTCACCCAACTGTTTCAATGATCCCACCTTGGCGTTTGTCAGATGAATGTGGTGCTGCTGTTCTGGATCTTGGTTCTGTAAAATGTTTATTCCTGCACAGAGGGCAGGCAGAGTCAATGGAAACGTAAGGCATGATGAAGAGTAGTGAGTGAAATACTACCTGACATGCTAGGTTCTTTGTAGAAGCAGTGTCCTCCTTGGCATCATCAGATATTTCTTGCACACTTTTGTCCAAGACCTACAGCTCCTCTGTGCTTCAGAGCTTGCTCCACACTTGGTTAGGAGTATCTTTGATCATCTGAAGGGTCTTCTCCAACATAAATGATCCCGTGATTTTATCTTCAGCGCATACTTTCCTTAGAGGTCTCTGTTTAAATGAGGGACATTCATATACAGTAGCAAACACACTTAAGGGAGCTGCTGTGACTTGACATTGCTGGAAACATTGCTTTTCCTCTTATTACAGGCTTTGTGTGTCCTCCAATAAGATTACATGACAGAAACACCTATTATTCCTGATGGGAACTTTGTGCATGCAGGAAGGGATTGCTTCTTTTTTTTATATGCTTAGGAAGGTCATGGTTTTCTCAGAGTTAAGAGCAACCCAAGACAAAAGATTAAATTATCAGTTCAGTTCTTAACCCTCTTCTTCATCTTTTTCTCCCTCTGGGTACCTGCTGCTGCGAGCTCCAGGTGATAAATCCTCTAAGAGCGCCAGTGGCTAAATATAGAGGTTGCAAAATCAATTGCAAAACATTCTTTGCCACGCAGAAGGATGAGTAAATGATTACTCTGAATTAGTCAAACATTAAGCAGAGCCTGCAAAATATAATTAAGATCACTTAGGAGAAATGAGGAAGTTTTGGCTGCGTGTTTACAGCAGACGTGTGCCCCAGAGAACTGCATGACCATCCATCTTTCTATAAGTTTGTGCTCCATGCCTAGAAAGTCAAAGAAAAAAGTACGAGTTCAAAGGATCTTTCAGCTTAGAAACCCTGACAAACTGTGTGTACAGAAGTCTCTTCCTCCAGAGTGTGAGTTTGGGATTAGTAGCAGGGGAATAAACTGGACGCGGGGTGGAGCTTCTGATCAAGCCTTTAAAGAACAAATAGTGGCAAAAACTAAGCAAGCCTGGCACCTTCTGGTCTAAGTGTACTTCACAGTCTCTTGTGGAGAGTTTCTTTTATCGTTTGTCTGTTTTCAGATGAACACTGTTAATGTGCAGCCATGATTTCAGAAGTACTTACTGATTTTTTTTTTCTTTTCTCCCCTGGGAGTCTATCTGTTTCAAAGAGCCCAGGTCATGGTGGAAAAAGCATCTGCTGTCACACAGTGAAGCAGGCACTTACTACCTCTGGAAATGAGTATCTGAGCTTTTAAAAGTATCTTCTTTGAAAAATTAGAGCCCTGGCTCCCAAAACATTTGTGGATCTTGTAATGTGGAATGTGCAATGTGAATTTAAAAAGTTGTTTCTTCCTACTGTAGCAAGACAGGCAGGCAGCAGGAAGGACTGTTAACTTAGCTACACTAGTGCCCGTAAAAGATAGCTTAAAACAGACAAGCTTTACGTCTGTGTAAAAGAAGACAGAATGAAAAGGGACCTTTGGATTTCTGGATCCATCTCCTTGCTTTATAGGTGCTGACATTATAGACCCCTTTCATGAATGTTCAACAGTCCTCAAAGAAGGAAGGGCTTTTGCTCCCACTGCTCTTCTTTCATAGCTATTCCACCATTGGGTTGTTTTAATGGTTTGAATAGCCAGCCGGTATGTTCCAGTTGCAGTTCATCATGGCCTTAGACAACAGCTTGAGACGTCACTGTTTTATTGTAGAAACACCTTTTCTTCTGCACCACAGCATGGTGCTGCTCTTTTCCATGGATACTGTTACACTGGGAAATTGTAATCATCTGGTGTCTGGCTGGTCATCTTCAGGTAGATGAGTTACCACCATATAGCATCCATTTCTTGTGATTTGCATTAATTTTGGATCGAAATATTTCTTCTCAGTTCTACATTTCTAATCCTCAGGGTCTTCTTTGTGGTACGTTGATTCTCTTCTTGTGTTGATGATGGCTCCCAGCTTTGCTTCATCACGAATTTCACAGCCATGTTCAGGATGTTTGTGCTGCATCACTAGATCCTGAAGAGCATTGCTTGTAACCTCCGTTCAGATAGCCAGTCAGATATGATTTACTTCTTTCCTTTGACTAGAAATTCAGATATCCTGACAAACGTCGCTTTGACACTCATGGTAACCCCGTGTGGCATGCTATCCCTTTGTCCCAGTCATCCCCCCATTGCCTGTCTTCCTATTCTTCCCACATAAAGCACCACAAGAAAGTTGTCAGAGTCATTAAAACTCACCAGAGTTGAATTTTACGTGATGGAAATCACCAGCTCCTCTTGTTTGGAGCTCATGAGCTCTTCGTGTTTCACTTTCAAATCAGTTGTCGTTGCTCTTACTTCCATTCTGAACTCTTTTATCTGCCTCTTCGTTGTCGCTGTGATCAATTCTCTCCTTTTGCTGAAAATGGAGGCAGAGTATGTGTTTAGTTTGGAAGTCACATCTAGAGGACATATCTTTAATTGTCATCGCATCTTCTGTATACAATGATTGCTTGACTTTCCTTTTTCTCCACTGATGCAAATGTCTGTGCTTAATTATCCCGTGTGGCTGGACTTTTAGCATTCTCAACGTCCCAACATATTCTGCTCTTCAAGCTTTTTTTGCTGGCTAGCCTTTTACTTTTCCAGTTCCTTGTAGACTTCAGTTACTCTTGCTTTTGCCTCGTGGTGGTTAGTTAACTGTGTTCCCTTTATATATTTTGCATGAGATACAGGCTGATAAGCAAAAGGCTAAGGTATCTGGACTGAAGAGCTGGGATATCTTCAAATCAGAAGTACTGAAACAGTTAGCAGATTTTGACCCATGATGATCCTAAGCCTTAATTACTTCCCATTTTTGTTTAACATTGAATTTAAACAGAAAAAATGTGTCATCACTTAGTCTGAGGTTATTTTTTTATGAGTGACTTCTGTAAAGTACTTATTACTTCCAGAAACATGACAACATGTTGCTTGAGTGGCTATAGATGAATTTTCTTAGCTGTGAAATTCAGGAATGTCTGGCTTCTATTAGGATTGCCAGTATTTTTTTTTTTTTCCAGTGTGTTCTTGAAATCAGTGTTACCTACACAGAGAATTGAAAGATCTGAATCTGAGTGGTTTGGTTTTTTTCCTTACCAGTAACAATGCAGACATCATATCAATATGGCTTGTTTTCTCATGGTGACAATGTGAAGACCTTGATCAGCACCTCACGCAGGTGGTATATAGAGCACTGCACCAGTGTTAAAAACTTGAACTCAAGATAACTGAAGTTAGTGGAAGAAATCCCCACTTTCTTCTATAGACTTGGGTATGGTCCTCTGATAAACCACAGTGTGATAATGACATTGGGGTAATTCCATTTCAGGCTGTTTTGCTTTGAATAACATGTGAAATGCCTTATGAAGAGCCTATCTTTTACTTGGCGGACACAAATTTGGAGGAGATTTAACCCAGAGCAGAGCCTGACTTTCACAATATGTGCATTCAATTTTCTTAAAGAGTTTGTATTTCATTTCAGGATGATCGATTGGGTGTCCTGGCCTCTGGGAAAGAACATAGACAAGTGGATCATTGCTCTGCTCAAGGGTTTGGCTGCGGTGAAAAAGTTCAGCATCTTGATTGAAGTAACTCTTTCAAAAATTGAAAAGGTCAGTGGGCTTTTTTAAAAATGAATGTGATCAACAAACTTCTCCTTGCACCTGAGATACCTTCTTGTCTTTCAACTGAATGAGGACAAGGTGTGACTTGAGATGGATAGAAAAGAGTGTGTTGTCCCAAGGGGTTTTGAAGGACCATTATGTTCCCTGCACCCTCTGCAAATGTTGTGTTGCTGTGTATGGGGTTGTGGGCTGATACTGTTTATGTAGCTTGGCCGGCCACTAGACAAATGAGACACTCTCTGTTAACCCCTCTCCATGCCCTAAAGGGAAGAGAAAGGGTATAAGGAAGAGAGACTTACAGATTAGAAAAGGAAACTAGAACAGCTTTAATAAAAATAACATTATTAAAATGGAATATATACAAATACATACAAAATCAGTATCGAACCCAACTCCCCTGTTGGCAATTACGTCACTGTCACCACTGATGCTGTGGAGCAGACACTGCGAAAGTCCCAGACTGGACTCAGTGGCAGACAGGAATCAGATTCAGGAGCTGGATTTTGGAGCTGGATTCACGAACACGCAGACTGAGATTGAAGGCACAATGGACAGAGTCCTCCTCAGATGCTGGTCACTGAAGAAGAGACTTTACTCTTGTGATCCCTCAGCTTTATGCTGGATATGATGTATACGGGATGGAATCCCTTGTTGGTTGATTTAGGGTCACCAGTCCTGTCTGCTCTTCCTCACAGGTTCAATCTTTTACTTTCTGCACTCCCAACAAGGTACACAAGATTTAGAGGCGACTTCGGTCTGCACACCAGTCCTTGGTAGTAACTCTAAACATTGAGCGTTACCACTGCTAGAAGCAGACACTGTGAAAATCTGCTGTTAACTTCAGAAAGTGCAGTCACTTAGAAGAGACTGAGCTGAAAAGTAAAATCACTGAGCAGAATTAGTTCTGTTCTAACTCAAACCAGGACATGCAGCTAGGAATGACGTTCTCCAGAACAACCACCTGCAGTACCTTAGGACTTGGTATGTGGAGGTACTGATATCTTAAAGGCTATGAAATAAAAGAAGCCAAGGATTTTCAAGCCAGTCTAACACTTCCTTTCCCAAATGATGGAACTCTTGTAAAACCTGCCTTTGGGAATGTGACATGCTCTCCTTCAGCTGTGCCTAGGTCAACGCTGGTTGGCACTGGCAAAATACGTACCAGTGAGCATATTAGACCACACAGTCACAGGTCCGTTATAAAGCCCATACCCTGGTCTTAGTTCATTTACTAGTGCAGGTAAAGCCCTCACTACCATTGTCACCACCTGTTTCGGCAGTGACTACCTGCTGCTCCCTGAAAAATCTGTGACCAAGTGCTGAAATTAGTTGCCACTTCAAAAACTTTTTCCATTCTGCGGTCCTGCTGTTCCCTCCTTCAAATAACGGGGCTAATATCTGGCTGAGCCTCCAGTGGAGGTGAGCATAAAGTTAGCAAGACTCTAATTATCAGTATTGGAACATCATCAATAACTGCTTTTGTCCCTGTGATCTCTCACGTGCATTGAGCAGTGGGAGAGTAGCCAAATATCTCTGGCTTTTTTTTGTCCTTCCTTTCATTGTTAATGCATAGGAAAGGGACACAGCCCTTAAAATAACATGCGATTTTTGGAAACTCTCAGAAGCATGATGTGAAAAGGGTAGAGGGCAGTGTCAACTTAGGACACTTTATTGTGAAGTAAGATAAATAACATTACTTAGCCTTTGAAAAAGGCCTTTACTTTCTATCTCTTTGCCTGAAAGGTTAGTGATAAATTTGCAAACATCACCATAAAACAGAAGAGGCACTTTAAAAAAAATCTGTCGTCCCTCTCTAGTTGCATGGCCTTGTCCATCAGGAGGTATGGAAATGCATCGGTGTTACAGAGGTCTGCAACTCACTGTGCCAGGGATTACACAAGCCTGAAAGAGAGAGGATAAACCACAAGGTATTTCTGAATGCCCTGAGCCCATGCTCCAGACAGGAGATGACTCTGGAGACCTACCTGCAGGCTGCTTACTTCAACATCAAGCATGGAGTAGGAACAGACCAGCAGTCATAGTAGATGCCCAGCACCTCTTTCATGCCTGCCCCTTCCCCTGCATGTTGTGGTGCCATCCTGACTTCTCATTTGCTTTTTCCTTCCCCACCAGGTCTTCTCCAAGTTGCTGTACCCCATCCTGAGAGAGGGGGCTTTGTCTGTCCTGCAGTACATGCTACTGAGCTTTCAACACTCCCATGAGGCATTTCACTTGGTAAGGCTGTGTCTGGCACTCGGGTGAGGGCATTGCCCTGAGTTAGAACCACACTGTGGGGCAACACACGTGGAAGGGAACCTAAGGTGCTGAGATACTGAGGAATATTTCCCTCTACTTTATTTCACCAAGTGATGTAAACCCAAACCTGTCCATCCACTTGTAGCCTGCCCTGGCAGCTGCAGGTAGCTTCTGGTAGCCTCTCCGCAGCTTTTTGGAGCTGGTGCTGAGATGTGGAGGCCAATCCTGAGCCTAAAAGGAGTTGGTTGCCACAGACAGAGCAATCATTCTGTGACAGAGAGTGAGGTGCAGAGAAGTGAAGCTTTGTTTTCTCCTCTGCTGGTTCCTGCCATTTCTCTTCAGGCTTACCATCCAAATAAGCTGGATGGCTTATCTCCAGAGGTAAATCAGTATAAATTTGATTGGGGCTTGGCCCTTTGGCACTTGAAATGTGTGCAATGTGTGCGTGGTCCACTTTTTTTCTGCAGTGCTCTACCAGCTGGAGGGGTGATCTCTATGGGCAAGTGCATCCCCATGGTCCCCTCTCAATTTCAAGCCTGCCAGCCAAGGATGTAGTTAATACAAATATATTGGATGGCCTGTCAAGCTGCACTAAAAGTTTCATCAGCAGTGGCTGTAGTGCTCTTGCAGTCATTTTAACCTGATGTTTGCAGGGTCTGCAGGTGGAAGAGGAGGTTACCCTTTTGCCCGCTCTTGCTTTTAGATCACTTGCTTCTCCCAGTCACCCTCCCTTGTGCCATTTGTATGGCTGTGTGCTGAATGTAGGACCCCAGATGAAAGCTAATCTAGCAGAAAATCCTGATGGTCAGTACTGTTTAGTCTGGCCTAACCACAAACCTTCACTGTTGCATGTGCCTGGAGAAGAAAAGGGGAGGAGACGGAGAGGTGGCCTGGGGCAGGAAGGTGAGTGGGGCTACGCTGACCCAGGCTGGCTTAGGATGTAGTTTCATGGGCAGGTTTAGAAGATATGGCCCCATATTTGCTACCACACTTTCAACTGGGGTGTGCTGGATGCTGCCACTCTGGCTTTGGGATGTGTTAGGTGAAGCCTTTGCATTGAGTGTGTCTTGGAGGGCTCAGGCAGTGGAGGACTGGAGGACAGGGAATATAGTCTTTAACAGCCCTTGCTGTTTCCTGAGCAGGTGCCTGACTGTCCATTGGACTGGATGGACCCCATCCCACATATGACTTCAAATTTTCACCAACATATGGCACCCGTTACCATTTCTTGAAGTCATGGGTCATCTTTGAAAACATTGCACAGTATCAGTGCAATAAGACTTGAAGACTGAATCAGAGCACTTCTGCTTCATGAATTCTCCACTGTTAAAAGCAAAAACCACTTTTAGCAGCATTTAAATCTCCTCTTTTCATTCCCACAGTGATATTTTACTTTTTATTTTGCTGTTGACGCTAAGGCACGACTCTGCTTCTTGCTGGCTTTGTCCCTGGAACGCTGTAATTAAAAAGCAAGGCAGAAGGAAAAGACATGCTTGCAGTGATTGAACTGATAAAGCACTAATGGAAAATCACTCCTATTAATGCCTGATTTCATACTTTTTCGTTAGAAGCCTTACATTTGGCTTTTTACTTAAAGTTCTCAGAATAAACAGATAAGGCTGGGAAAAAAGCAAAGTTAGCCAAGATTTTTAACTGATATTTTTTCATTCCTCAGCTGGAGACACTTTAAATGAGCCTGAATTTCTTGAGAAATTCTTTGGTTTCTAAAAATAGGATTATTCCAACAAACTGTCTCCAGTTGGGTGTCCAAATTTTGAAGCACTCCAAAAGCTGTCGGTTGTTCTTGGCTTGAAGGTTCTATCTGCAGCCCAGCACGCATAAATACCCTCCCCTATTTTTTAAAAAAACAGGGCACGAGCCTGTTTTGCTTCTTAGCCTTTTGTGTTTGCCCTGGCACTTTGGAAGGGTTTTGAGAATTGCTCTCATCACAGCTTGGCAAGATAGTGATATATAAAATAGTACTGGGCTTCAGTTGTTTTCCCAACAGAACCTTCCTGTTGGGAAGGAAATAGTTAAAATCTCCAACATTTTGAGGAGAAAGGAAGAGAGAGAGAGAAAGAAGAGCGGCAGATGAAAGGAGAAAGAGAGGACCAGGAAATGGCCAGACTTGGGATCCTGAGACTTTACTCCAGGATTCCTCTGTAGTGAAAATAACATAAAATATAAATATGAAAAAGGTTGCATAAGTGCCCAGGGTCACTCTAGCACAACTGCAGGGTTGGAAATAGATTATTAATTCTCCTTGCAGCTGTGGGGTCAGCAGAGGGTGCCCGTGAGCGATACATCATTTGCGTTTGCATCTGCTTGTTCAGTTTTAAATTTTCTGAATGAGACCAAAGTAACAAATGTGCTGTTTCTGTGCCTGTTGCCACCCATCTGACCATCCCAATTCCTGTTTAGTTTATACAGCATAAAATAAAATATAGCATACCGGACAAGACTTCTTGTAGGCTAACTCATCTATCTTGTAGGTGTGAATCCCTGCACTTGGCAATCAGCATGTAATGCTCCTTTCCACCGTGGGTGTGTGGTTTAGTAGAGATCGATCTGCGTGAAGAATGGTAATTACAGCACAGCAAAGCAGCAGCACAAACCTGCAGGGTCATGCAACGTGAAACCCTTTAAGTTATATAGCATTTGCACTACCAATGCCAACAGAATAGTTGCTGTTTGGGTACATAGGGTGAAGGATGAAGTCCAGAATGGGACTGAAGTCAACTCCTGTTGGCTGTTCTTTCTGCCTGGCGGTGAATTTCATTCCTCTGCACATACATTAAAACTGCAAGTAATTTGGAGCCATTTTTGATGTAGTGAATTTTCATTTTCCAGCTGCTCCCTCACATCCCCAGGCTGGTGGCCTCTCTGAAGAAGGAAGACTCCAACTCTGCCACCAGTTCCCTGGAGCAGCTGGCTGAGCTCATCCACTGCATGTTCTTCCGCTTCTCAGGATTTCCAGACCTCTACGAACCAGTCCTAGAAGCAGTTAAAGTAAGACATGTACCTCTTAGCCATTTTTCTATTTTCCATATGGACATAGCATCTTTATGTGCAGCCTAGTGCAGAGGGACTGTCCTACCGGTAGGGATGTCCTAATGTCAACACCTCAAATTTTGGTAGAAAAAAGTTTAAAATTCTAAGTTTGAGCCCCATATAGACAAGTTGAGGGAACATATTTCTCTTATGGTGGGCCTGAAGAAGTTCTGACTGTGCCTGTGGGGTTTAACTATAACTTGAATCTTGAATGCCTCTAAATAACTAATACTAACAGCTAAACATTTCCTTGTGTGGATGCACATTCATGCGAAAAGCAAGGGTGATATGTGGACACCTCTACCAAAGGACTTTTGCAGTTGCCTGTGGCTAATTCTTCATGTGGAAAGGTAACAATTTGTAACACAGATCTCTCTTTCCAAGGCTCTTCCTGTTCCAAATGAAGACAGGATTAAACATCTCTTGGGACAAAATGCTTGGACCTCACAGAAGAACGAGCTGGCTTGCTTCTACCCACGCCTGGCATCCAAATCGGAGACGGGAAAGATTGGGTTGATTAACTTGGGCAACACCTGCTACATGAACAGCATCATACAGTCTCTTTTCATGGCTTCAGAGTGAGTTTTTGCTCCTTTACTCCCACTCGAGACTGCTCCAGGGGTTGCTTATTGTGTCCTGCATTGATTGTCCATCCCATGGTTTGCATCTCTGCTTTTCTTCTGCAGCTTTAGGCATTCAGTGTTGAATTTAACCGAGGGCAACTCCCAACCCCTGATGACAAAGCTCCAGTGGCTCTTTGCATTTTTGGAGCACAGTCAGGTAATTATTTCATGTTCTAGTTATTTGTTTGGACTGTCGACTGCGGAAAGGCTCGTCTCCAAGTTGCTTCCTGCTGACTCCAGTGTGCTGATAAGAAACTGTGGATCTTGGTGGGTTTTTATAACGGGACAAATTTTGTTTATATGAAAGAGGCTAATTTTGGGGGTGGAGGGGGCAAGCTCCTATCACCCACGAAAGTGGGCTGTGTTCACTTCAGGCTGCCTGTCTTCAGCCTGTGGTCTTCCTGGGTTGGACTGATGTAATAACTAATAGTTTTGCCAATGAAGTCCATTCGGTAACAATTTACACACGTGGCCAGCTGAAAAGCCTGTTGGTATAAAGCAGATGGTTTTGTTTCTTGCTATGCAGTGGGGAAGAATGGAGCAGCTCGCTTGTCCCCTTGCTTCACAGCAAAGCACAAGTAATTGATGAAAATTGCCTAAAAAGTGGTTTTGTTAACATAATAATTACAATAGCAATATCAATAACAATAATACCTTAGATTCAAATCCTTAAGAATCCTTTGTATGTGAGGGAAAGAAAAATAAAAATAACACCCTTGAATTAGTTATGGATGCTTTCTTGACAAACATGAAATTTAACATGAATGACTCCTGGAGATACAGCTAGGTCATATCTAGCTCGTCTCTTCAAAATGTGTCTTTCTCTCCCTAGAAAGACACAGTTTTGAAAATCCAGTGAATTTTCCTTTGCTGTGAAACCAGTCATCTGGGCTTCTCTGCTTTCCAAGCTTTGACTGACAGACTTGGCTTGTTGCATTGTGATATTATGTTATTACAGATGACTTCTGGGTGAAAAATATAGACAACCTGTTAAATTTAATATTTCATCATAGAAGAGTCTAGTTTTTGATGGCAGGTCAGGGTGTCTGTGATCTGTGATGAGCAGGTAGAGAAGCATGTTTGCTTGATGGTTAATAGTTTTCTGTTAATTTCCTAATAGCCTTCTAGTTATTTTTATTCTTCAGGCAGTACTTAAAATCACTTCTTTGCCAAAGATGGGTCTTTTTCCTTGCTAATTAGACAGCCACTTCCTAACGGCCGTGATTACATTATCTGGTAATGCAGATTACCTGCCTAGAGTGATCAGAATGATGAATGGAAGTTTAGTGAATTTTTTGCTTTGTTTTTTTTTTTCTAATGAAAGGATTTTGTGAGAGAGATCCTGATCAAATTAAATGGAGCATCAAATTAAATTCAGGCTGAATTAAGTAGAAGACTCTGGGTCACACCAATAAACCATTTTAAAATTGAAGGAAGAAATAAACATGAATATTTTTATAGAAGTATATGTAAAATAATGGCTGAAATTCATCCTTACAGTACTGCCTTGCAGCAAATCAAGAAAATCTTTCTGTGCACTGGGATTAGTCCTCGTAGGCGAAAAAAAGGGGACCTTATCAGGCATACAAGCATACCCTGCTCCCAGTCAAGCAGCTAGAAAGACCCTCCGCTCCCCTCTCTATCTCTCTATGTGAAATATGAACCAAATCCCTAGGATTAAATCCCTTCTTCTGTGTTGCTGCCAGCGACCTGCCATCTCACCTGAAGGTTTCCTCTCTGCCTCCTGGCCACCGTGGTTCACCCCTGGTGCTCAGCAGGACTGCTCTGAGTATCTCAAGTACTTGCTGGACCGGTACGTGGCAAGCGTCGTGATTTGGAGCCTGGTGACAACGACATCCCTAGACTTGACATAATGTGTAATGCTGACCCATGTGCAAACGGGGCAAGTGGCTGAGACCCGGAGGCATTGGGAGAGTGGAGACTTGGGGTAAAAGATCGTAGAATCATTGTGTGGTTTAGGTTGAAAGGGACCCTTAAAGGTCATCTAGTCCAACCTCCCTGCAGGGAGAGGGGACATCTGCAACTAGAGCAGGTTGCTCAGAGCCCTGTCCAACCTGACCTGGAATGTTTCCAGGGATGGGACATCTCCCACCTCTCTGGACAAACTGTTCTAGTGTCTCATCACCCTAATTGTAAAAAAATATCTTCCCTATATCTAGTCTAAATCTCCCTTCTCTTAATTTAAAACCATCAGCCCTCTCCTATTGCAACAGGCCCTGCTAAAAATATTGCCCCCATCAAGATGGTGAGACTAGTCCGGGACTCCTTCATAAAACCCTGTTTGGGCTGCCTTAGAGGTACGGTCAGAATTTAGTTCAGCATGAAAATTTCTGTCTTTATTCTAAGGTCAAAGGGAATTTTACCAAGTTCAGAGATTTGCCTGGCAAGCCGCAAACCGCAAGCCACCATCTGTAAAATGTTTATTTTTGCCTTTCCCTTACCTAGAAATCCTGAATCTCTGGTGTCCCAGCAATTCTTCTAGAAGTGGGAGGTCAATGGCACATGGAGACCTCAGGTTCCCAAATCTTGCCCAACTCCTCCTCACCTTCCTCCTGCAGACCACTGGGCACAGGCAGGTTAACCTGGATTAACCCCTTGGAGTGAAGAACAGAAACCCTACTTTAGAAACTACCCCTTGGTTCTGTATTGGTGCATAACGCAGCCTTTTTTCCTTTGCCAAAGATTACATGAAGAAGAAAAAACCGGAAAAAGGATCTACCAGAAGCTCAAAGAATCCAGCTTGATGTCTCAGGCAGTGGAGCATCATTATTTAAACAAGACATTGATTGAAAAGATGTTTGGGGGTAAAATGATGACAAAAATCCGCTGCTTGAAGTGTCTGAATGTCTCCTCCCGAGAAGAAGCCTTCACAGACTTGTCCCTGGCTTTTCCCCCACCAGACAGGCATGTGCGTGGGAGCACATCTGTTTTACCAGTGGAAGAAATTGGCCCACAGTTTATTGAGCCTCCTGAAAACCCAAGCCAGGTTACAAGGTCTCCCTGGATCCCGAGGAAGGCCCCAATGGCTAGAGGCTCTGCAACCCCACCGATGCCAGTGGAAACGTTGGGTTTCCAGGAGCCAGGAGAAGCAGCAAATCCTTTAAGTGGCAATGCCATTGGTGTGGATGCAACCAAAGACCCTCTCTTAGCTTTTAGGGAGCAGGCATGTGCTCCCAAGGACTCCAGATCTGTCCCAGATTTAATCAACTATTTTCTATCCCCAGAGAGACTGACAGCAGAGAATAAATACCACTGTGAGAAATGCGCCTCCTTGCAGGATGCTGAGAAGGTGGCGGAGCTGACGGAGGGTCCGCACTACCTCATCCTTACGCTGCTGCGGTTCTCCTTCGACCCACGCACTATGAAGAGGAAGAAGATCTTGGACAACGTCTCCATCCCTGTGGTGCTCAAGCTGCCCATCCTTGTCACCCCAGAGGAAACTGAAGAGGTTTGTCGGCGTGGGAAGGACAGGGCTGCCCCGGGAAGTGGCTTCATGTCCGTCGTGTACGACCTCTGCAGTGTGGTGGTGCATTCAGGCATCTCCTCAGAGAGTGGCCACTACTACTGCTACTCCAGGGAGTGCACCGACACCGTTCTCCATGGGCAGCCCCGAGCTGGGGGGACAAAACCAGCCTCTGACAAGCAGTTAGACTTCGAAATCCAGTGGTACCTCTTCAACGATACCAGAGTTTCCTTCTCCTCCTTTGAATCAGTCAGCAATGTCACTTCTTTTTTCCCCAAGGACACTGCGTACGTCCTCTTCTACAGGCAGCGGCCGGGCAGGCAGAACTGCCTACTGCATGAGGCTGCGGCCGAGGCTGGCCACCTGCACGGGGAACCTTCTCTCCATAAGGACTTGATGGAAGCCATTTCCAAAGATAACATCCTCTACTTGCAGGTAACTCCCACTGCCGTGCATAGCAGGGGGAGATCCTGCAGCTGCCTGGCTCACAGGCCCCATTCCCACCCACCCAGGCAGTAGCAGGGTCACATCCTGCAGATAAATCCACGTGTGCATGTACCCACCCACTCGGTGAAGTCAAATCCCTTTTCTGCTTTATCACCCAGGTATAAACAGGTTGCAGTTTCCCAGTGAAATGGGACATTGGGGTTGGTGCAAGACACCTCATGGGTTGACTTGCTGTTGCCAACCGCTGGCAACTCTGCCTTAAATTTTCTCCTAAGTGCCAGGGAAAGGAGAGCGAGCTGGGAGTGCAAACTAGAACAGATTTCATGCAACTGGTGGCATTCAGTGCTTTCCAAACAGCAGTGTCTCACAGGACATGAGCAGCACCCAAAGGAATTTGAGGGGGCCCTCCTCTCCCAGAGGTCATATGGAAGGGCTGATTTTTGATTGCTGGAGAAATGCAATGCTTGGCTGTGTCTCTCCCACCGAGCTCTAGAGATGAGCACATGGCCTTCTCAACACAATTTAATTTGGAGGAGGCTCCCGTGAACAACCAAACAGCCTCCCTACTCCTTGGGGAAGGTGGGAGCATATCCCCACCACCTCGCCCCCCTTCCCCCGCCCCAGTCATTTAGCTGCAGATATCCTGGTGTAATTTCTCCCCCTTCTCCCAGGAGCAGGAAAAAGAAGCGAGGAACAGAGCTGCCTACATTTCTGCCTTGCCGAAATCCCCGCTATGGTGGAGAGACTTTGACAGGGACAAGGATGATGACAACTCATCAGGGGGCTGCAGCCCAGCGGCAGGTGGGGGAGGATCCGGCTCCTTTCATGGACTCGTCTTTTAGCCAACGGGTTAATCCAGACAGTCAATGTCCATGGGGCCAGCCTGAACCCAGAGTCTCCTCTTCCTCACCCTGATGACAGTGAGAGCATCTTGGAAGAGGATTTGGGAAACATTTCAATGGAAAAGGACTCGGGGGCTGATTTGGAGGTGCCTGGAGGGTCCCGCCGCTGCTTTCTATGCACTTGGTCTTCACGCCTTAATGTAAGTAAGCTAATGCAGAGATGAGAAGCTGCTGATAGCTCAGAGAAGTGCCCTTTTGCTTCAGCATAGCCGTGTCTTGCCTGCTGTGAGCCATGTCACCAGCCTGGAGAGGTGATGAGGACAGGGATGGGGATGAAGATGGACCCGGCAAGGCCCCAAGGATGCCAGTGTCCCATGCACATCCCATCTGTAGCCCTTCCTGTGGCACTGAGCCAGTTTTGAGGGGATTGGTGTTTGGGATTTTTTTAAATATGATTTTGAGAACTCATCTTGACACACCGCTGAAGCTAGAAAAAGGCTGAAAATGCTGCAAAATGCTGAGCAGCCAATGTAGGAACACTGATCTGGTGGGGTGGTGAGCCTGCAGGCCTGCTTAGTCACAGGGAGAAGTAGCAGGTTGACCAAAGGGTTTTTATGCAGTATTGCAAAGCACCCAAAAGAAACTGAGGGGCACAAACCCCTCCAGCCAAGAGAGACTGACCTGGTTCAGATAGGGTTTTCTGGGCTCCATTAAAGCCCCATTGTGACCTCTGGATGCTGTTAGTGTACATGGCAGGCCCGGATACACAGCTGTTTTTCCAGATGTGTCTTTAGGACTCGGTTAGCCTCTTTCTGCTGCTGTCATCTCATGGCTTTTTGGGCTGGATCTGCCCTTTAAAACTTGGGCTTTCCTTTGGGATACCTTGAAGTGAGCAGCAAATGACAGAGGCCCCCTAAACCCACTAGCTTCTTTTTTAAAATGCTGATTTGCAAGGGGAGTAGCCCAACCAGATATACTATATCAACCCAATATACATACATACTATGTAAACCAATGTATTATATAAATAAGTAATGGGACAGGAGCTGATTTGAATGGCAGGAGGCCAACTCAAGCTCCAGGCAGCACATCTACAGGACCATGGCACTCTCCCATGTCCGTCCCGGGCCATTGTCCTTGCCTACTCCTCCCTCACACCTGTAGTAGAGATTTCTCTAGCTCAAGTGGCAAAGACTTGTGCCTTAGGTCCTGGGTGTGGGGCCTAATCCCGACTGTGGGGTATTGGGGTGGGAATATTGTGTTGCTATGGAGGAAAACACAAAGCACAGACATTGCAATGGATAATACGAGCAGAAAGTCTGCTAGAGAGGACACTTGGGATCAAATCTCTGGTGTATACTATTGTATTCTTTTATTGTCTTTCCTATATATAAATAAAGAAAATTAATTAATTCAACACAGAGGCTGAGTGTCTTATTGCAAAACTCATAGCTATTGAGATGATGGGTCAAGAAAGAGATGGGGAAGTCAAAGGGAGATGAGCATCCATCCTCATGAAGGCGGGACAATCCTGCAGAGCAGTGCCTTGGAAGAGGGGAGCAGGCAGAGGTGGGATGGGGACCCCCAGCCCAGAGCTGGGTGTCCTCTGTATGTAGATCACAATCCTATTAGTGGAGTTTCGTAGATGAGCAGTGGAGTGTTTGTTGTATTTAAGTACACTAAACTTAAAGTGGTGCTAGGAGGAAATATAGACCCAAAGCTGAAGTTAAACAACAAGTACAGTGTTTCCTGGTATCATTAATAGACTTTTATGAACCTCCTGTCCAAAGAGATTGCTGAAAGCTTTCATGTTGCTGCCATGCCAGCTCCTTGCTTTGTGCCCGAGTATCACCTGGGGGCATTTTCTGGGCCATGTGCTGGAAGGTGCTTTTGCAGGAGACTGTCTCTGCCTTGATGAGATCCTGATTTAAATAATCAAGGCAGATAATCAAACCAACATGGAAAATAGCTACACTCTTCCCTGGGTATGTCTTGTTTTCTCTTCAAAATATTCTGAAATGAGCGGAGGTAACCTGTGTGTAGTGCTCAGCATCGATGGCAGCCTGGAGAGTTTCAGCAGTGTAACAAGGTGGTCTGGTTTAAGCCCTGTTCATTTCCTATAATTCTTAGCATTGGATTTCCTTTTTGGACTTAGTTCTGAGCCTCTGTTTTCACAGAATTATCTACAGTTGCTCCATGATCCTCTCCCCAGAATAATTGTGTGAGGCCACATCTGGAGTATTGTGTCCAGTTCTGGTCTTCCCAGTTCCAGAGGGACAGGGAAATACTAGAGAGAGTCCAGTGGACGCTATAAAGATGATTAAGGGACTGGAACACCTCTCTTATGAGGAAATGCTGAGAGTCCTGGGACTGTTCTGGAGAAGAGAAGACTGAGAGGGGATCTTATTAATGTTTACAAATATCTGAAGGGTGAGTGTCAAGTAGAAGGGGCCAGTCTGTTTTTTGTGGTGCCCTGTGACAGGACAAGGGGCAATGGTCACAAACTGGAACACTGGAAGTTCCGCCCCCAAGAGGAGGAAAAAGTTTACTGTGAGGGTGACGGAGCACTGGAAGAGGCTGCCCAGAGAGGTTGTGGAGTCTGCTTCTCTAGAGACTTTCAAAACCCACCTGGATACGTTTCTACATGGCCTGCCCTGGGTGAACTTGCTCTGGCAGGGGGGTTGGACTCGATGATCTCCAAAGGTCCCTTCCAATCCCTGCCATTCTATGATGGAAGGGATTTTTAAAGATAGTCTAGTCCAACTCCTGTGCAGTGAGCAGGGATATCTTCAACTAGATAAAATTTCTCAAAGCCCCATCCAACCTGGCCTTGAACACTTCTGGGGATGGGGCATCCACAACTTCTCTGGGCAACCTGTGCCAGTGCCTCACCACCCTCATGATAAAAAAAATTTCTTCCTTATGCCCAGTCTAAACTTATCCTCCTTTAGTTTAAAACCATCACCCCTTGTTCTGTCACAACAGGCCCTGTTAAAAAGATTGTCCCCATCTTTCTTACAGGCCCCCTTTAAGAACTGAAAGGCTAAAATAAAGTCTTCCTGGAGCCTTCTTTTCTCCAAACTGAACAACCCCAACTCTCTCAGCCTGGCCTCACTGCAGAGGGGTTTGTTCCAGCCCTTGGATTATTTTTGTGGTGTCCTCTGGCCCTACTCCAACAGGCCTCTCCTGTTCTGAGGACTCCAGAGCTGGACCCAGCACTGCAGGGGGGGTCTCACCAGAGTGGAGTAGAGGAGCAGAATCCCATCCCTCAACCTGCTGCCCACATTGCTCTGGTTGCATATGAAGATATGGTTGGCCTTTTAGGCTGCAAGAACACATTGTTAATTCATGTCACCCCCCAGTATCCCAAAGTCCTTCTCCGCAGGGCTGCTCTCCCTTAATCCCTCAGCCTGTATTGACGCTGGGGATTGCCCAGACACAGCTGCAGGACCTTGCACTTGGCCTTGTTGAACCTCAGGAGATTCAAAGGAACTCACTCCTCAAGCCTGTCCAGGTCTCTTTTGGTGGCATCTCTCTTCTCTAGAGTATCAACCACGCCACATGGCATGGTGAGGATGCAGTCAATCCCACTGCGTATGTCATTGATTGTATTAAATAGTATTGGTCCCAGTACGGATCATTGAGGGACACCCCTTGCTACTGGTTTCCACTTGGACAGACCATATCTCTCCAATTTAGAGGTAATAATGTTATGGGGGACCATATCGAATGCCTTACAGAAGTGTACTATAGCATTAGTATAGTTTGTTACTATCTGTGCTATACCAATTACAGTGTATACTATTAATATTAGTAATAACAGTAATATTTGTATATGGTGTATTGGTAAAGTATACTATAATATATATGATAGCATGGCCCATAGTGTCACACATGCTTCTGCCAAGGAGAGCCCACAGAGGAGTCCTCAGCTCCTGGTTCAGGATCCCAGATGTGCTGCAGATGTGAGGTCATGCTACTCTTGTCTAACAAACGTGGTTACAGGGGCTGTGCTGTAAGGAGGTGTCTTTCCACAGATGTAATTTTTTACTTTATTTTTAAAATAAGTATGTTGAAGGGGGAGGTTGAATTTTTATGCTGGGAAAAAAAAAAGATTCATTCTTGCGCTTACCTTTTATGGGTGATTTGGTGTCCTGATCTGGGGCTTACTAGTGCCGAGCTGAGGAAGGGAGCATTTGTTCTCATCCTGCACACACCAAAATGTATCCCTGGAGCAGATATATAGTATGAAATTCTCTTCAGCAATTGAAAAACACACAATCAGGGTTCTGGTATCAGAAGAAACCCTCATTGCATCCTGAAGGCTCTTGTTGCACAGACAGGACACCTGGAGCTGTAGGAGATACTTGGCGACACGCTGGGAAGTTGCTTTGAAAGCTTTAATGGTGCTGCATAATTCAGCTTGATCCGGTCATTAATTCCTCCTTTCTCTCCCAACTCTGAATCCATGCTGGGAGTCACCAGTGAGAGATGTCTTTTTATTATCGTTCTTTTATTTTCCCATTGCTTTCCCATTGCAGATACAGTACTTAAAAATGAGATCACCTTCACATCAGGCATGTACCATGTTTATTAACAGCAAAAAAAAAGTATTATCTAGGCTTCACTCAAGACTGATTTACAGGATAAATAATTGTTTCAAATTACTTTAAAAAAACAACAAAAACCAACAAAACCCCAAAGAATAAATTAATAACTTAAGTGATTAGCTGTCCACAGTGATTTGAAAACTTAATAACCATTCAGTGACACCACAAGAAGACACGTACTGTACAGTTTGCCACAGATTACTCTTGCCCTTCCTTCTACAAGTGGAAAAAACATAATTAAAAATACTCCCCTTTAAGAACAGTCATAGGCTTTGAAACACATAAAACATCCCTGCGAATTGGCTGCTAATGCAACGGCTTCAAAGCCGGGGCTCTGACCCCCACCTCGCAGCAAGTTAAGAAACAAATGGAGAAAACTACCCTAATTTTGCTGGGTCCATTCCCGCTCAACGATGCCTAAAGTCAACAGGACATGTTGACTTCACCAAGGGCTGGGTTGAGTGGAATGTAACTACTCTAAAGGTTTGGTCCTAACCCTACGGGATTCATCGGTGGGCTCCTCATGGAGCCCAGGGTCTTGCTCCCTTCTCCTCCCTGCGATGTCCTTCAGCCACCACATAGAAAGGGCTTTCAAACGAAATGTATTTTCCACATCAATGTGCCAGCAGAAGGCTGAAATTGTGCAAATGGCTTTTCCCCCACCACTCTCACTCAGGAGAAAACCCTCCTACACTTTTTTCCTCCTTGGTGATTAAGGAAGAGGGGTTTATAATGAGTTTTGCAGAGCAGGATGTGCAGTATTTTGTGTGATGCTGGTCATGACAACGGGCTAACATCCCATGCTGTCCAGCCGTTGCATGCAGACTCAGAAAAGCTCTTTGCCTCATTAGGTGTCAATTAATTATACCTCATAATGCATCTGTGATCCGGGGAAGTGAGTACTAAAAATCTTCTCATTTTACAAGCCAGAGAAAAAGTGGGATACAGAGTTCAAATGAACACCCTCATTCCACCTGAAGATAAAGCGTTGTGTCACTCAAAGAATGACAATGAAAATGATAGTTTCTTATCTTCCAGTCCTGGGGCAAATCTCTCCTATATAGTCAACTGGCTGGCCTACAAATGAACACATTATATGTTAGCACTGGACTGCATCAACAATTAAGAGCCTGCTGATTGGAAGTGAGTCCATTGAGAAGCTCTTTTAGCTCAAAAGATGGAGCCATGTGGCCCAGCTTCTGCTCCAGATATTGCTGGCTAGTGTTTAAATTCGAACACCGTGTGCCAGGACTGGCTGGCTGGGTGGGTTGGTGGGGAGAGAGCTGTTTGGTGACACCTTGCTACAGATTTTCTCAAGAGCAGCCACTGAAATAGCAACCTGATTAAAAGTGCAACTCTAGGAGCTGCAAAAACAAGGAGATAAAATTGCGACTGCAAGGATGAGACACCAAGGACAAGCTGATGCAGGGATGAACTGCTCCAGGCCAAGGAGAAATCACGACAAAAGGTGCATATCTCTACCTGCAAAAGCTGCGTTAACAGCTGCAAGATCATTACATACATGTGGGCAGGTTGGTGCTTTCTGGGCAGAGAAGAGAGGGATATGGACTCACCAGGGGCCCTAAACTGGTTTATTGGCCCCTGTGACTTGAGGCTGGACTGGTCCCTCTGATTTTCTTGATGGCTTTTGGATGGCCACATGTGTTCTCTGGCTAGAGTTGGGATTAAGCTCTCCTCTTTGCCCTTCCCGTTATAAGTAAGGCTTCACAGGCACAATGCCAACACACCCATCTCATCCAGACAACATCCCTCCAATGGGACACAAAGTGCAGGTGAGCGTTAACTTTTAAATGAAATAACCACATCACCAAGTTGGAAAACATCACCAAAATGCAAATACAACTTGAGAAAACCATCTTCTTTCTTGGCTCCTAGGACAGGAAGGTCAGATAGGACCTGGGAGCTATTTAAACATCTTCCTACCAAAGTCCACCACCACATAAGACCTTGGCATGGCTCTATCCCTCCCAAGAAGCCATGATCAATGGGTGGCCAAACCAAGCCAGCTCTTCCCAGTATTCTCAAGGGACTGGGATGCAAGGGTGTAGGGGATGGCATGTGGCTGCAGAAAGCTCTGGGTCGCTATCTATCCTAACAAAAATACAGGTTCAACCTGTCCTCCAGTTGCTTGGAATGTGTGTTTGTGTCCTGAATAATTTGGTTTGAGCCTGCCAGTCATGTCCCAGGTGCAAGGGATGGCCCCAGTGTAGATTAGGTCCCTTTGCTGGGGTGTATGGCCTTAGGGGTTGAGCTGTGTCTTGCCACTTGGCTTCATGGACAGAGAAGAGGCCCTGGCCCTGTTTCAGATGCTATAGAGCTCTAGGCAGTATCTTTGGTCTCTTCCCTCACATGGAGGAGTCTCTGCTCAGCCCCAGCAGCACAGGATTTCTGGATAAACTGAGGGGAAGAGGTGTCCCTACTCCCACTCCTTGCTCCAAGCAGAGTCAGCTATGGTGTTGATCCAACCTAGTCTTCAAAAGCTCCAAGGATGGAGGTGGCACCTTCTGGCACTGATCAGCTCATGGGAACCCCAGAGCAAGGTGTTACGCAGCATGTTTGGATCCCCATATTTCTGGTAGGGCTTCTCATGCTCAGTTCATGACCAGGGCTCCCTGAAAGCCTCGGCACCGAGGAATCGTGTTGTTGGGCAAGATGACACCCTTGAGAGTAAAGTGCTCTGGGTAAGTCATGAGAAAGGTGGGAGCTCCCTTCCCACCAGCGTGTGGCTTTTACTGAGCAAAACCCCATTCCATAACTCACAAATTTATATATCTGACTCAAAACTCATGCCAAAGGAGCATACAATGAGAACCAAAACTCGAATCTCACTGTCGACCCCCACTACCTTCTCTCCTCCCAACCTCACATGCCCCCATGTATAACCCTCATCAGTATCTAGTGGCCCCGGGTCCAAATCCATCTCAGTTAGCTCCCAGGCAACCCAAGCCTTAGCTACTTCTTGGTTCTGGCATCAGATTTGGCCCTATCCGCCAGCTATTCAGCTTTGCTCTGGTACAATCTGCACTCACACGTATTTTCTTTCTCCATCTTGACACTAAACCTAAGCCTGGCATCCATTTAGAGCCGGAAATGTGTTTCCCATCGAACACTCACATGTCAGCAAATCAGCTCCATGGCAGCTCACACTTCTCACCAGAGAGAGGAACCATGAGCAAAAGTTGTACACTCACAGCAAAGGATACACACACTTCTGGAGACTTCTGCCTTTAAAACCACCAGATTAGTAATTTTAAAGCATGGGGAGATCTTTGAGCCATAACCCTGTTACTTCATAAAACAAAATACTGAGGTCATGATGCCTGTCCCACAGACAACTCTTCTCCATAGGCATGCACGCACACGTGCAAGCACATCCCTTCTCTTAAACGGCACCGCAGAGCTGAAAAGCAGACTCTGGTGTGAAGACTCAAGTCATTTTAATTGCAATTAAAACTAATCATTTGCAATGTTCTCAGCTTCCTAAAATACCTGTTTCTAACAAAAGAGCCAGTCATACTTGAGCATCCAAGTATAGAGTGGATGTGATAAGCTCCATGCCTTCAGGACAAAGTTCTTGGCAGTCCATCTAATTAAACCAGCTGCTTTTCAATATGGTTTAAGACTAAATACTGCACAAACATTAATCATCAGGGACTGCTGTAATCAGCTTGGCAACGTCAGGAATGACTATTTTCATTGCAACCATTGATTACTTAACGGCTTTCAGGAAGAGTTGATATAGTCATGTCTATACAGTAATGAACAGAGTCTACGGGCTGCTACTTAGTTTGGAGAGGCTTTTTGCTTGGTGCTTAGGAGGGAAAAAAATGGAGGAATATATGTTTTTGAGAAAACATAGGCCTCTCTGCAAAGCAGAGAAGGACCAGCAATAAGCATTTACAAACTGCAGTAACAGTTGCGACTTTTGGGCTGCTTTGATCTTTGGTCTGCCAAGTGCCAAGGGCCACTTACTGGGGATACTTGTGAAAATAGATCATCAAAACAGAGTGTCCGGAAAACAACTATCGCTTGACCCATGAACAAATACAGACATTTGTGGGATGTGGAGAAAAAGGACTAGTTTCTCCAGTATCATGAAAGCCTTCTCCAATCTTAATTAATGCTTCGGATTAACTGGGAGTGGGCACTGGGTGCGCCTGGTCCCAGCACAGAAGCACAGGGCACAGACTCAGCAGAATGCATCCCAACCCATTGTGTTGTCTCTCAAGACACTGCTGGGTATTTTTGGGACTTGTTGAGCTTCCTATCTCCCAGGCAGAGAAAAAGGCTCGATCTGATCATGGACTATGACTTGATTTCTCCAGACTTTTGGTCCAGTTTGAGATTTTTTTAGCCTAGAGCTGGGCTCAGTTGCAATCTCAAGAACAGGTGCACTGAGAGAGACCTAAAGCTGCATAAAGAGCTATTCCTCCAATTGCTGCTGCAATCCACTCAAGAGGTGGCTGTCCTTTAGTGTGAGAGAAGAAAAGTACAATTTGGGTAGAGAAATACACCCAGCATAACCCTTCTCCTCCAACCTCATCTTCCTTTGTGTCTGTCTAACAGTCACATTTGCTTTTCCATGGGGATGGTCGCTCCCAGCTGGGTGAATGCACATTTCAGTGGGCTCTGGGTTGCGCCCAATGTTTAAGTCTCCCCTGAGATGCAGTGATGAGAGGGGCAACAGAAATGCAAGACACTGTACTCTGGTCTTCATTTCATTATCTCACCATGCAAACCCCTAATGAGAGGCAAAGGCCCCTGCAGGCTGTAACACACTTTCCAACTTTCAGAAAGCATCTGGCTGTGCTAAATCTTCCCCTTTGGGTATTTTTATCTTTTTTTTTTCTCCTGGATGATTATTTTTTTTACTATGTGCATTAGGGTATTTGCTTCATTATTCTTGTAAAAGGCCAACACTTCGATGTCTTAAAAGGCTCATCAGAGCTTTTCCATTAGTATCGTTTCCTTTCATGGCATGTGAGAAGAAAATATAAACTGGTGTTGGAAGTTCAAGACTCATTTTATCAGCACGCAACCCTTAAGGGACTGGTATGCTATCCCTGTGTGAGTGATGTTTCCAAACTCAGACCAAGATTAAACAAATGTGCTAATGTTTAAGCATCAATAAACAATACAACTTGGTGGTGTTGGTGGAACACAGAGCCCATGGTGCTGGAAGGAGTTCAGTTTGCAGAAAGAATAGCTTCAGCTTTTTAATAAATATTATTACCTAATCTTTCTAACGTCTCCTTAGTTTGGCTCTTGGTTTGCAGTTGGCCTGTTTATTCGTGTCAACGCCTGCTGTCTGGCAATCAGGCTGCTCCATGGCAATCATTAGTCTTTCCTGTTTTCATGAGATCATGAATTATTATCTCTGCAATAAATTGTTTCTTCCTTCTTGGCTCTCTATGCCCAGCAGCTGCCTGGGGAGCGAACCCAAAGCCTGGATGGCTGGCAAGGGGCAATAGCAGATCCCTACCCACAATTAGAGCCTAGGGTTGTTAACATCAACAAGCCCCATTTCTGTGTTGAAGAAACACTGCTGAAGATGGGGAGAAAATATCTAGTCCAGCCCTTTGAGCACACCACAAACCAACCATAACGCCACATTAAAGCCAGTACTGAAACACCTTGCCCTGACTCTCCCGACCAGTCTCTTCCCAATTCTAGGGCCTCATCATCAATCAACATTTCAATTACCCTACTCCTTCCCTCCAAGGTACACCCTGACAGACCACCTTATCCAAGACCAATCTCTGCAGTACAGCACTCACCTTTTCCCAGTACTCTCAACAGCCTTCTGCTCCCTCCTTGTCACTCACCCTCATGCCACTCCAGTTATACAGGGTCTCCAGAGCCTCCCTGCACGCCTTGTTCTCAACCATGCTTCTTCTCATGACAACCACAGATGTAGGACTCTCACTCCATGGGCTTTATTTGGTGCCACAAAGAGCAGATTTTGGTTCTTAGGACCAGATTCACAGGCAACTGATTTCAGATAGGCAGAGGGTCATGGCTTAAATTCTGCCATCCAAAACCAATCTCTCCAGCCCATTGACTATAAGAGATGGTGGGGAGCATCAACAGCAGAAGACACCCTAATAAACTTGGCTATTTTGCACATGCATGCATGTGTGTGAACATGTGTTGACATATACATGTGTATATGATGGGGCAAGTCCTGGGCTTCTGTGTCAGCTCAATGAGACAATGTGGGTGCTCTTAAGGCTCCTGAAGAGCAATCAGAGCCAAAAACATGAGGGCTGTTACACCAGGAGGAAGAACAGCCCTCAGAGATTTCAAACATATTATTTACAAGAGATGGGACAACAAAAGTGATTTCAAAAGAAATGGTCCTTGCTCAATTTTGGGACTGGGAGGAGGCAGAGAAGAGGGCAACCACAAGTAGTGAAGAATCAGAAATGGGGAATGACGTTGTATGAGAGGTGTTGCAAACCTGCATGGCACAGTTTGGGGGTACGGTATGGAAGAAGATGGGGAGAGATGATGCAGTGTTAGCAGGTACACGGTGGCTTTAATAGCTGTAAGCAAAAGATGTGTAGGGTGAAACCTGGTATTGCTAAGTCGAAGTTCCTGGATAGTGCATCCAGCAGCTAAAGCACAAATCTAGCCACCAAACATAGTTGGTCTTTATCGCTGGCAAACAGTATCCGCCAAGTCTTCCCCTGAAATTAAGTTTCTTTTTTGTCTTAAAAAAAAAAAACAAAACCATAATGAAGACCCCCCCTCCCCTTCTCAGACAAGTCTTAGAAATCCAGCCCAAGTGGAGCTGGCAGGCCAGTGGGACCCCAGCTGGGGAAAACCGCCAGGACTTTTGCCTGTTTCACTGCCTGTCCCAGGCGCTACTGCTTCGTGCTCTTGGCGGGCTCCGAGGACTGTCGCACATCAGTCCACTCCTGCATGGTGCTCTGCAGTGCCTGTGTCTTCTCCTTGTCCACTTGCACATAATCAACCTTCTCATCTGAGGCAACCGATGACGTAGAGGGCTGCAGGGAGGAGAAACACAGCCACCCCCTGGTCAGTCATCAGCTGCCCGCTCATCCATCTCACCCCTTCCTGCAGCAGCACTGTGGGTGCTGCAAGTCCAGCAGCACCTCCTCTGCTTTCTTGCAGACTCCACAGCTTATTACCCTCCCTCTATATGCCCAAAGGGACTTGGATGAAGGATTTCAGTCCACTCTGCATCATGCTTGCATGAGACTGTGGTACAATGGGAGTAGGAACAGCATAGAATCACATAATCACAGGATGGTAGGGGTTGGAAGGGATCTCTGGAGATTATCTTGTCCAAACCCTGTGCTAAAGCAAGGTCATCCAGACGAGGCTGCCCAGGATCATATCCTGGCGGGTCTGGAATCTCTCTAGAGGAGACTCCAGAACCTATCTGGGCAGCCTGTTCCAGGCTCTGCCACTCTCAAAGGAGATGCATCATTTTTAATCATAAATTTATAAAATCCCCTGTACCTTTCTGTGTGGCCCTGGTGAGCTTGGCTGGAAGTCCAGGGCCAAATAATCCACACTCCCCGAACTCTTTTTAGGCGCTGGGCTGTTGGTGCCACTAGGAACAGGAGAAGCAGAAATGGGGTTTTGCTAATGCAGGAAAGAGACAGGAGAGATAACGAGGATTAAAATGGGAAGAAGAAGCAAAAAAAAAAAAAAGGAATTAACAAAAATCTGGCAATGAAATGTCTCAGTGGCACTTTTAAAAGAGATCGTGGCCTGAATATTTGCTCATCTGCCTCTCTGAGAATCAGGGTGTGCAGAATCGCTGGGGAACCAAATACATTATATGTTGTGCTAATAAATATTTCAAGCTCATGCTCTTGATTTTATGTATTGGAGCAGTTCTGCTGCCTTTGTGTGGATTTTATTCACATGCCTGACATCAGATGTGGGCTTCAGCATTTCCCAGGAACCACACCTCAGCGAGGCTAGACCAGCTCTGGGATCTTCACTAATCACAGCCAAGCTACACAGAGCACAGATTTCCTCTACCCTCTTAGTTACACAGCCTCAAAAAAATGCCTCAAGTCAACAGCTTTGCAGAGAGACAAAATCCCCTCCCTGTAAGCCGTGCCACTCCCTGCTGCTGCTCTGACAGCCCCTGCCCTCCACATAAACATGATATCAGCAGCTATTAGGGGAAAAAAGAAATCTGAAAAAAAATCAACTTAAATTAGGAAAACACACTGCAGCAGTCAATAGACATTTTTATAGCCTCTTAATTCCTGGCAAAGTAGGTAATACATGTTCCTGCTCTCATATACAGTTAAAACCCCAATAGGATGTGTCATTTTAGGAACAAAAGCCACTGTTTCGTGCATGTAAGGATGTACGTAAGGTGATGTACACCACATTCATCACGATGCTATCTGAGCAGTTCCATGTCACGTTCTAGGAATGTGTAAGGCCTGCCAGGACCATCTATCTTAGCTGTGGGGCGCTTACCATTGCCACATAGTTCTCCTCACTGTCTCCCGAGTCAGTGCTGGTGATGCTCTGGGAGGAGACAGGGCGACAGTATTGCAAAGAGCTGGCACTGAAGTTCTGGCTGTAAGAACAAGAGTTAAAGTGTTAAAGATGGTTGCAGGTGCTGCTTGTCCATTCCCAAGGAGGGATGGGAAAAGGCAGCATTTGATGACTCCAAACAACACCACGCTGAGATGTGGGGACTGGGCATGGGCATGAAGAACAGCTGGTGGCATTGCAGTTCTCCTAATCTGACCTCCTCATGGGACAGAAATCACTGGGTTTGGTCTTCTCGGGTTGTTTTTTTTTTCTAGGATTTTTTAATAATACCTTGCTTGTAACTGTACCTGTAACTATGTACCTGTAATTCTCTTGCTATCAGCTACATAAATCAGGCTCCATGAGATCTTTTATCTCACAGGAAGTATTTGATTGTGGAGGACACAGGGCCAGCCTCAGCGTTGCTTCTCACCTCCAACTTCACCACAGCTCCAGGATTTGTTTACCATGCAGGGCCTTATCCAAATTTTTTGCTGGAAAACAAAACCTCCAAGGCATTGTCTTGTTTTCAATTGGCCAAATCTAATTATACAGAATAACATAATGCAATCAGAGTCTGGCATTAAAGCTTGCGTCTTGAAAAGCTATTTGTTGTCTTGCAGTAAAGACAGGGTCATATGATTAGCTGATAAGGGAAAAATCCATTAGCTTCTCCGGGGTTGGATGTCTTGTCAATCAAGCCCCGCTCGCTGTTTCCTGGCGCAGTGATTTCAGCACACAGCGCTCATGCCCTGCAGTCAGTCTCCACACAATCCAATTTATTAGAGGAGTCATAGCAGCCAAGCTTTGCTTCTGCCTTTCATTGGACAACATCAGATCATGAATTAGTGGCAGAACTGGAATTGTGCGAATCCTGTTATTTTTGGCTGGCAGACTTTGCTCTGAAGTGCTTTGGTTTCGTTTTGCAGACTTCCTTCAGGCTAGGCTTTGCTTTCAAGGCAATCAAAACACAGCTCAGTCAGACCCTGTGAGTGTCACTCTGAGTTTTGAGACTACAGAAGGCTTTTTGGGGGGGAGCTGGATGTGAAATCACGCCCTGCACCCCCAGTGCGGCTGAGTCGGTGTGACTCAGCTGGGTCATGAGTCACGGTGGACCACAGGTCCTGTGTCAGAACCACTGCTCTCCAGGAGTTGTCAGATCCCAGAAATAGGAAGTGTCTTCTGGGGATCTTAATTAGCTGCTCAGCCACATGCTGGCCTTTCATGTGAAGTCACAACCTAAATGAATTTATCTTCCTGCCACCAGCTGTGATGTGAGCAATATGACTCTGGCTCTCAAAATACTTGACTAAGCTTGTGAGGGAACCAAGAGAGGAACCCCTCTGCTTCAACAGCATCTGAATCAGGTCCTAAGCCTGGCCATGATGGGACTAAGGAAAGCCCTGAGCCTCGAACCATGGTGTGGAGGATATTTTACAAAAGAATTACTCCGTAAGTGCCCTCTTCCCAAATAGCTTCTGCTGGTCCCTGATGGGGGTAGAGTAATGGGCAAGGTGGACTTTCATCCAGTGCAGATGTTTGCATGGCATGACCCAATTCTGCAGCTCTTGTTTCTAAAACTAACAAAGAACACAATGAGGGATGAAGGGATCATTCGGCTTTTGGGGAAATTTGAGTCTGCATCCAAAGTTTGGGCTCACTTCTAGCTTAATTCAAGATGGCCCATGAGAAACATACCCCATACATGGTGGGCCAGAAAAAGCCTCTGCAGCAAGCAAAGTCAGAAGAACAGCTGACATCCCCCTTACGCCCAGCCAGAGATGTTTAATCCGTGATAGAGTTGACAGCATGGCTACATGTGTCTACCAGCAATAGTGAGACCAGAGATCTGCTGTCAGAGCAAAGCAAGAATTCATACCCTAACTTACCTTGGCCTGGACCAGGATTTTGTGACTGGCGATTTGAAGGGAAGCTCATCGATGACAGTGTTGTTCCTCAGGTCCAGCGGCGATGGCTTTGCTGAGGACAGGAAAAGATTTTATTCAGAGGCAGCATGTTCCTACAATTCAGCATCTGAGACTAGCATGCGAGGGTCCCCAGCAAATTGTTGGATGCTTCCTGTTCTGCTAATCAGTTCTCAGCCCTCCTTGCTGACGACAAATATTCCCGACTAAAATCCCTGCACTCATTTACACCAGGACTAGGGGAAAATAGTGAACTTCTTCTCCCCCTGCCCCACAGCCCCAAAGTGAATGGGTGGTCCCAAAAGTGAAATGTGCCTCTCAGGGAATGAAGATCTGCTAAAAATGCCCAAACTCCATGGTATAATAAACTCATTCATTAGGGAGCCGTGATAACCCACAAGAAAATAACAAGACTAGGCTCTGCCAGTCCTGAGCTGTCTCCAGCCAGGGCATTATCCCAGAGAACAGGAAAGGACATCTGCATGGTAACATGAAAGCTCTTCTCATCAGAAGTGGTTCATAAGGTGGAAGAGAAGAGCTCTGTGCTCCAGCCCCAACACTCGCCTAGCATGTTGATGGGCTTAGCTGCTGACACTCTAATGATGGGAGCCCTCCTCCTCAACATCTCCTTGGTGACCTGTCAGGCTATGGTCTGGGGAGAGATCTTGAGGATGTAGGCAAAGCCCTTAGGGAAGAGCTGTCTGGATTCAGCCAGTAGGGAACAGTAGGAGAAATTTCGGTCATCTGAATACACCACAGAGATTTTGAAGCAGAGCACAGGGAGGAGTGAAGGCAAAGGGGGTGAGATCCTGCCTGTGACACGTATCTCCTGTAGAGACCAGGAAGAGTGTGAGGCTGTTCAAGCACCGCAAAAGCTGCATTTGCATCACAGTGCTCCTGAAGGAAGAAGGGGATGGGGAAGATCTGAAGGTCTGACTGCTGGAGATAGATAGATAGCAAAGCACACTCCACATAGGGCTCTACTGAATGTGCACAAGATGACAAATGCAGCCCAAAGTACGACAAGAATAGAAGGGCTCCTGGAAAGATTTGCCCACGAACAACCACTCTTACCTTTCCTGTCTGGTTTGAGGTTGCGGTTGACTGGTGGGGGCTGGATTTCACTCAGTCGTCTGTGGCACTGCGCCATGGCTCCTCCTTTATGCACGGGGAGGGTGGCCGAGGACAACCCCACCAGGTCGAAGTGATGCGGCCCAGGGCTCATAGGGATGTAGAGACTTTGGGCATTGTCGTTGGTTTTCTCGGTGTGGATCAGGGGTGAGGAACCAGGGTTCATGGGGACATAGTTGTCCTCGGAGTCGGTACTGTGGGAGCGGGCCACTGCTGCCTTGGCTTGCTGGGGAACAAGGAGGAGGATGTGCTGTGAGCATCAGACACTACTCAACCCCATCCCACTATCAACCCTTTCATGTCATTATCACTGAACACACCCAAGGTGTTCAGCTCTAAAATCTCCGCACGGAGGGAAGGGATGGTCTGTCCTCTCCTTGGCCATCAGTTTGCACTGAGAGGGTTTACATTCACTGTTTCCAAGATATTGCAACATCCTGAGTTCAGGGAAAGGTCTTAATCGCCCAGACTTGAGCCTCTTCTCATGATCAGAGTGAGCTGTAGAAGCATGCTTAACCTGGAAGGTAATTTTTCCCTGGGCTCTGGCCATGACTAAAATACAATATGAAAGGCTGCTTTAATGCAATTTCCAGGTCAGGAAATCTTAGAAAGCTCACAAAAGAGGCTGTTCTGGCAACATGTCAAAATTCAGTTCAGCAGCATCCCAGGCTTTGGAGAAGCCAAACTCCTGGGAGCTTTTTTTGGGTCAAAGCTCCACGCAGATACATCCTGTGGAAGCAACTAAGCAAAGCCCTGCATGTAGTGCTGGGTTAGGTGGTTGTCCCTCCATCTCTACCCTGCAGGCCACTATGGCTTGAATGGAAATCAGTAATAACCCCCTTTTCTTGACTGCTCTACAGGAGTGGGCTGTGAGATCCTGTTTGAAACGGACTTGTCTTTGGATCTATAAAGTGCAAATGGTGTCTATAGCATGGTGGCCAACACCAAGGCCCACTCACCAGGTAGGAATTGTACCCATCGTTCATCGACTCGACTGACTGCACAGCACTGCTGCTTCCATGCTGGGGGTATTCGTACGTCTCGCAAGAAGAAGCTGCAACACAACCACAAACATACAACATGTCCTGGTGCAAATGCTAATAAAAGGGGCCCCTGAAAACAAAATCCAGGTACTGGGAGGGTGATATCTATTCTTGAGGATTGAGATGCTGTGGGAAGATGTGGTTCTTGGTGTGCCACAGACCTCTGGCTATGCTCCTTCCCAATTAGCATCTCTGAATTAACAATGCGACTGCATATGCCACATAGACCTAACCTGGTCTATGGTGGTTCTGTCAAAGTGCTGGAATATCCCAGGGGTCAAGATGTCATATAAGGTAGATCATGGTGGTAAAAGTGGATTAAGAGAGAGCTCTGTTACAGCTCAGTTGGCAGATGTAAGGGTTGGCAGCCTCTGGTAAGGGGAAGACAGGGTGAGGATGTGGTGCTAAGCTCTTAGACTGGTTCATTTACTGCTGAGCATAGGTCTGATCTCAACCTAAATGTTAGTATTTAGTTACGAGCTGATGGAAGAGGCATTTCAGGGAGCTGTATGTCTCATTTACAGTATGTTTTCTCTCCAGCTACCTCTTCTAAGTTATTTTGCAGTTGTCTCATCCTAGGCACAAAATGTGCTCAAGTTTACCCATGGCCCACCTATGGAAAGGGCATCTCTGCTACACTGGGCTTATCGGGTCTTGGAGATGTGCAAAATCATGTTCTTTTCTGGTGAGCAAAACCAAGGTGGTTTCAAGTTGAAGTGCATTCCAATAAGCCTGATTATGAACTGAACCAAAAGGAAGCTAAAAATGGCCAAAGTCATCAAAATCTGCTGAAAGGCTGCACAGGCAAACATATTTGGGGTTTTGGTTCAAGGCACGAAACAGCCAGGAGCCAGCTGAGCTACTTGAATGGACAGAGTCCCTGGGATTCCTCTCCATGCCCATTGCATACAAAAACCAGGGCCAGATGCTCATCAGAGAGACCTTCTTTGTATCTGACCTTCTGGCTGATGTCAACAGCCATCCCAGTCCTACTGCAACCCAAAGGGACTGCCCCATCCAAGTCTGCTAGGTAGGATGAAGCCACCCCTTGCTCCCCATCCCCAAATTCACCTCGGTGCAGCCTGCTGTTCTCCACCGCTGGCAGCGTGTTTCTCCGGGGAATGGTGGCTGCCATGGGGGCCAACCCCAAGCTTTCACCAGGCTGGGGCCGCTGAGGTGGGCTGCCCCACCGCGGCTCTGTCTGGCCAGGTTTTGGGGGCCGCGGGGGTGGTGCGGCAGGCGAGTCACTAGCGGCCACAGCCAGAGTGTTGTGGTTCTTGTCCAGTGTAAATGTCCTGGGGATTTGGTAGATGGAGAGCGGGGTGGCAGGGATGTCATAGGAGTCTGTGGAGAGCTCCCCAAACTCCTTGCATAGGGTGTTGTTGGGAGTCTTGTAGGTGTAGACTTCCTCATTATCTGTTTCGGAGCTGGTGAGGCTCGACTTGGGGTGAGCGTAAGAACCGAAGGCGCGTGGGAGGTCATATGCACTGTCCCTGAACTCCGAGTTGTGCCGGCTGGGTTTTGGCAGGCTGTAAAAGCCATGGAGTTGCCCACCAACCCCATTCACACAGTGCCCATTGCCTTGCGAGAGCTTCTGGACTGCCGTGTCACTTCGCATGAAGAAGGTAGACCTCGTGGCTTGGGAAAAGCTGGCGCTCCTGCAGAGGAAGAGGAGAAGACGGCTTAGATGAGAGGACAACTGGTGCCTGGGTGCACCAAGTTCTGCTTCCCCGATTTATTAACCTTCCAATCCCCGCTGCCCAAGCCCAGGGTGACTGAAATACCTTCTAAATGACCCTGTTATGAGGTGGGAGGTATGTTCACTCAGCTCCATGCTGGGGATACGAGCAGGAACAACTCAGACATAAATTGCTCCAAATGGGCAATTTTCACACCAGCTGAGAGTGACCCAAGACATGGCTTCAAAGAGTCACCCTGTGAGCATCGTCATCACATGTCAGCTGCCTGTCCACAGCGCAGGAGGGAGCCCTACTCTCTCCTCTGCCTTACAAATGTGTTTGAGAGGGACTGGAAAAATTCCTGATGGGGGTTATTCTAAAGCCTGCAGGCATGACATCACCCTGCTCTCTTTCAGGGCAAGCCCTGGTGAGGTGAGGACAGTCACCACCTGGGATTTGAGGTTTGCAGCCCTGATCCATAGGGGAGGAGGAGTGAACCTCAGGGCTAAATTCAGATTTATAAAAGCCCTTGAGTCCCCCAGGGTGAGCAGAGCAGTGTGGTCAATTGCTAATGATTCCTCAATTTGTATTGCGGTCGTGCCTGGTGACACCAGTCAGGATGGAGGGCGAGAACTGGGGAGGCCTCAGTCCTCTAATGACTGCTCATTAGCTACTGCCCATCCGCTGATTCCTTCCAAGGTGTTTCATCTCCTGTTTTATCCCTCCTATTGCTTCCTCTTTCAATGATCCAACATTGCAGAAGATGATGAGACTCGTGGCCTTGGCTTTCTGCATCTGTAACCCCAGCAGATGACATTTTCTCGAGTCAGGGGATGCTTGAATTGGTGACTTGGACTTTCTCTCCACTATCCTCAACCCCTGCCACCACAAAACAGTTCCTCATCCCACAAGACTCGGGAAAATGTAAGCATCACTGTGGAAGTGCTGGGACATAACGACAAGACGCGGCAGAGCAGAATGTGGATGACGACGATGCCTTCCTCCAAGCTATCTGAAACAGTGTGGAAGAAGAAAATATGGTAAAGCTCCAAAGGGTTAGCCTGACATGAAGAACTAATATCAATGCACCACGACAGAGTGAGAGGTAGCTTTGGGCTGGGTCATTTTACTCACAGAGGTATAACCACATTGGGCAGACTTTAGTGGAACCAGACGTTGCAGCCTGAAAGGGCTCAGCTAGCCCCATGTGCACATCTCCCTGTGGAAAAGAGTCCTGCCCTGTATCAATTTCACTGGGAAAAAGTGAAATGGTTATGGGGGCAGGGGGTGTTTCAGTTGCAGCAAATCACTGGGGAAGTGCCAGCCCTATGGGAAAAGCTGGGAGATGCTGGTTGACACCGCTCTGGCTGGGTTGATGTTCTACAGGGACAACAGTGACTCTATTTCATGGAGCCAGCACGAGATGGCGCTCAGAAATCGGGCTGATCTGGGGAATAAACAAGTGATGCTACCATACAACAAAATGAATCCCTGCTGCCTTTGGAGCTCAGTCTGCCCAGGAGACGTTTGGGATCTGGCAGAGTCCTTTCGGCCGAGGACTTGAAGCATCTCACGGGTTAATTATTCAGCATCACCCGCCAATTAGCTACTATTACCCTCATTTTATGGATGAGTAAAGTAAGAGCTGAAAGTGGAGGGATTCCCAGCAGTCCTGCAGCCTGGCCCTGTGCACTGGGCATTGATCAGGGTAATTATTTCTGGCCCAGTTGCAGAAGCTGCCGCTGGCCAGCTTGTCTCTGCATCAGCGCTTGCTGCCTCCTCCTCAGCATCCCACCATTCTCGGGCTCTCAGAGGGTGACTTTTAGACACCCTCACAGTTAGAGTGCCAGAGACTTTTTAAAAACACCGTTCCATTAACTCCAACTGAAAATTTTTCTGAGCCTTTTTCTATTGTTTTTCATTTTGTTTTGCTTTTTGGATAGGGAAAGGCAGCTGCAGCAGGAAAGTCCAGCAGAGGCTGGAGCCCAGGCTCTGCTCTCACCTCACGCCAGCTGGGCTCTGACCACCTCTCCCTTCTCACCACTCCAGCGAGCCAAAACTCCAGATGTAAAAAACCTCCTCGCTATTTAAGGCAACCATCTGGGTCCAGAGGCAGAGAGATGTCAGTCACTCAGAATTACCACAACATGCACCATGGGCTGCCACAGAGCCCAGTGAGCTCTGGAAGGGATGAATGGCAGAGTGGTGCAAACCCTGCTCATCCCACTGATTGTGTTTTTTTTCTGGTTAAAGGCAGACATTAGGGTCCTGTCTGCAGGATCACAAAGTGGCTGAGGTTGGAAGGACCTCTAGAAGTCTTCTGGTCTAACTCCTCTGGCTCCTAGAGCTGGTTGCCCAGAACCATGTTCAGATATCTTTTGAGTATCTCCAAGGATGGAGACTCCACAACCTCTCTGGGTAATCTGTGCCAGTATTCAGTCATCCTTATCATGAAAAAAAGTGTTTTCTTATGTTCAGAGGGACCCTCCTGAGTTTCAGTTTGTGCCCACAGCCTCTGGTCCTGCACTGGGCAACATTGACAGGAGCCTGACTCCATCTGCTTTGCACTCTCCCTGCAGTTGTTTATATACATGGATGAGATCCCTCTGAGTCTTCTATTATTTAGTCAGAACAGTTCCAGCTCTCTCAGCCTCTCCCCTTACAAGAGATGCTCCTGTCCATTCAGCATCTTCATGGCCCTTTGCTGGACTGTTACCTGTCTATCCATGTCTCTCACACACGGAAGCCCAGAACTGGACCCAGCACTCCAGATGTGGCCTCACCAGTGCCAAGTAGAAGGGAAGGATCACCTGCTTCAACATGCTGGCAACACTTGGCCTAATGCAGCCCAGGATACCATTTGTTCTCATGGATGCAATGATCCATTGCTGGTTCATGTTCAACTTGGTGTTCACAAGGACCTCCAGGTCCTCTTCTGCTAAGCTGCTCTCTATCTGGGTGGCCACCAGCATGCACTTTTGCTTGGGGTTGTTCCTGCCCAGGTGCACGACTTTACATTTCTCCTTGTTGAACTTCATGAGGTTCCTGCTGGCCCATTTCTCCAGCCTATTGAGGACCGTCTGGTGTAACAGTATCACCCTCTGGTATATTAGCCACTCCTCCCACCTTGGTATCATCAGTAAACTGGCTGAGGGTACACTCTGCCCCATCATCCAGATCATTAACGAAGATGTTAAATGGGACTGGATCCAGTACTGACCACTGGAGTACATTGATAATGACTGGCCTCCAGTTGGTCTTTGTGCCACTGATCACTATTCTCTAAGCGCAGCCATTCAGCCAGTTTTTAGTACAACCCAGAAAGCCAGGAAAGTCAGGAGCTCGCTGACCTCCTCCCCTCAGCTGTGATGTGAGAGGAAACCATCACTCAGGACTTTCTTCAGACGGGTTTTGCAGACCTCCAAGGATGGAGGTGGGTTAAGCCACTCACCCCCAGCCCTCCCTCAGCTGTCCCTGAGGTTTGCTCCCAGGTGGGCTACAATACCTTGTGTTTTCTGACTTTCTGCTCATACACTGGTGGAGGAAAAGGTAGTCCTGGGGGGCACTGGCAGACAGAGTGCTCTGGAGGTGGCCAGTGGGTGAGTCAAAGGTGAACAAGGTGGGCTGGCTGGAGTGGGATGGTGCTGAGGACTTGCGCTCTCGTAGCAGATGGTGGCTAGCACTGCTGAGCTCTGCTGGTGAGGACCGTGGTGCGTGATTCATGGAGGCGATGCTCCTCAGGGTGTCTGTGAAGGGAAAAACACACCCATGAGCCGCTGAATTCAGTGACCCCAAATTCTCTGTTCCTGGGATTTTCATTACTTCAATGGCCCAGCCTTTATGGAAGTTGGTGGGATTTGCCTATGGCTCTGAGTGATGCACACAGCAGCAGGCACTTCTACTTGGAGCATATGCAACTACAGACTACCATGTAGGGAAATAAGTATTTTAGAATATTTTATAATTTTCTCAGAATCACAGAATAACAGAATGCTGTGGTTGGAAAGGACCTCTGGAGACCCTCTTGTCCAACACCTCTGCTCCAGCAAGGTCACACAGAGCAGGTTGTCCAGGATCTCATCAGGAGGGTTTTGAATCTTTTCAGAGAAGGAGACTCCACAACCTCTCTGGGCAACCTGTTCCAGGGCTCTGTCACCCTCATAGTAAGTGAGATTTTCCTCATGTTCAGATGAAACTTCCTACATTTAATTTGGTACCTGTTGCCCCTTGTCCTGTCACTGGGCACCACTGAAAAGAGTCTGGCCCCATCCTCTTGACCCCTGTCCTTGAGATACTGGTAAGCATTGAAAAGATCCCCAAATTTTATCATATTTTATAATTTGAACATATTTTATCACATGCTTAGTGGCTTTCATGGATGTCTGAAGGATGTCAATCCAATTCATAGGAACTCAGTGGACTATTAAATCTGATTAAAAATGAAAAGGAAGAGAAGAGCTTTCACACCACAGTTTCTGCTTCTCTTTTCTTAAAGACCTTTTGTAGGAGGTTTTAGAGATGTGACTCAAGTTATCTCCATCCCTCTGTGTAAGGACATCACCACTATCCTTTTGCAGTTCATATAGAATCATAGGTTTGGGTTGGAAGAGACATTTAAAGGTCATCTAGTCAAACTCCCCTGCAGAAAGCAGGGACATTTGCAACTGGAGCAGGCTGCTCAGAGTCCCATTCAACCTGACCTTGAATGTTTCCAAGGACTGGGCATCTGCCACATTGGTAAACAGAGGCATAGGATAGGAATGTGGATGAACAAAATGATAGGAGAGCTCAAAAATATTCCCACATTCCCCATTACACTATTACTTCTGTGACATCAAAAGTTCCTGCTGTTTTCTGCTAGTAAAATGGGATGGAGACCCAAGATGTGACTCCCAGTGCCTTCTCCCCTTGGTCAAGGAGAAATTCACTTTAAAATATTAAATTCATTTCAATGGATAATATCCCAGAGGACAGGAATAATCACCTAGCTACTCCAGCCCTCTAAAAAGTGTGCTCCAAGAATTTGAACCAGGGATGAATTTTCACAACTGAGCTGTAAACATCCACTACCATAAAAAAAACAGATTAAAAAAACAACAAAATCCCAGAAAGTCCACAAGCTGCAGAATATTTTGGGAAAGCCGATCCATCTCTGGCTGCAGAGGTTTATTTGGTGCCAATGCAAAATGCAGAGAAACCCCAAGCCCTAACAAAAAGGCCACCTTTCCCTGGGTAAATCATTGATTTAGAGATTGCTCCCATGTTTTCCCCAACACAATGTTCACATGCTTTTCAAATTTGACTTCAGACACTCATAAGGGAACCTGCTCTGACATGAGGACAAGGGAAATTTCATACATTTCTAACCTCTCTTTTCCCACTCCCACCCTTAAATCCCAGATCCCATCAGAAATTTTGGGCCTGACTCTCTTACACTGCAGAGAAATGAATTCTCTGTGAGATGGCTTTTGTGCCTTGGAGACGGAGATGCTCCACACAGGGTGATTTTTCACTGACTTCTGAATTGTGTCAAGATACAAAATCGATCTGTCTGCCTCTCGTTCACCACCGCTACATTTTTTTCCCTGGAATTACTGCAAACTTCACCCGATGCAGGAAAAGTACATTAATAAAAGCCAAAGCACGTGGCTTGACTCTGTTGTTTGGTTTGTGCTAAACACAGAAAGGATCAATATTTAACATTGACATTAATGGTGGGGGATGAGAATTTAAAACTCCAATTCCTGTCTTCTTTGCATGGGCATTAAAGATCCCTTGGTGCTTTTCATGGAAGTAAATGGCTGTTTCGGTGTCTTTGGACAATAGAGTGCCTTGACCCCCATTCTTATTAAATATTTATCCCATAGCTGTGCAGACTGATCTCCATTGGAAAAGGAGTCTTGAGAGCTCTGTGAGTTCCAAATCTTAGTTCAAAATCAAGTGCTTTGAGGTCAATCAGCATGGTAGAGTCCATATCCACATTGCTATCAAAAATAGGGGGACTGCACCCGAAGGGTCTCTCAGGAACAGCTCCTCAGTCTTGCTACTTTCTGAATCATGGCCAAGAATTGTCCATTACACTGGGTTTTGGCCAAGACTATTCCAAGCATGGTATGAGGATGGCAGGTTAATGTTGTGTCCCCATCTCAGCATGAAGGTTACTTCTGGGGACAATCGTGAACTGTTGGGGTCCCTCTGCCCTGAGCAGTCCTCCAACACTATTTCTGCAGGTTCTTCACTTGTCATTGCATGGAAAAGCCATGGCAGGCCAAAGTAGATGCAGGAGTTAGAAATTACACTGATGTATTTGTGCCAACATAGCCTAAGGGGAGAGATGGGGCTGCACACAGGAGATAGATGGTCCCCTGCATCACCCCAGGGCACAGAAAATTCAAAACATGACATGTTAAGGAGTCCAGTGAATCTAACATTCCCAGGAGACCCTGATCTCTTCCCAAAAATCAGTCTGATCTGGGGGAAACAGAGACCGCAGCGCAAAAAGCACACTCATTGAAAGCAAGATGAATTACTCCACGGTTACTCTGACCACCTAAAAGAAAACGGGGGATGAAGAGGAGCAGGCAGCAATGCCTGGTAAAAGCACATTGCTTCCCTGGGGGAAGCCGCTCTAGCGGTGTCCGCATTGATTTTCAAAATTAATTCCCAGCTCACTTCCCGCAGCGACCCGGCCACCAAGAGCATTAGCGGGAGCCAATTCAGGACTCACGTACTCCATTAGGTCTGTGAGATGAACTCCATAATAGCAGGTGAGAGATGGATTGCATCATGGGGCTGGGAGGGTATTGCAAGGGCTGGGAAGACAAATATCATGGATGTAGAAGGGGACTGACAAGATTGCTCTGTATTTTTTATGTTGTGGGTTTTTTTGGCACTAGAGAAAAGGGCAGCTCATGTGCCCAGGTGACACGCTGATGATAGGTCCCGCTGCAGGGCAGAAAAGGAGGCAAGAAAGGAAATCAAGGCAGCAAAATAGTATTCGATGACTAGAACATGTTAAAGGGAAATATCAAGACATTTGTGCGCTCATATTGGCCTCAAGTGGAAGAGAGGTCAGCATGAGGGTAAGGCATACAGGGTGAATTACAACCCAGAGGTTCAAAAGTAATTTCAACTCACCATGCTGCAGTGCCTGGCTCCCAAGTGATAACAACCAGTGCTTACTTCCCGTGCCCATGCAGGCAACTTAGTGAATAATCTCCAGGGAGTCCCAGCTGGACATCCCCAAGCATTGATCCTGCCCACATCATGACCAAAGATGCTCAACTCAGTGCAAAAAGAATGATGATTCTCCATCCTTCATTTGCCTCGGGATAAATCCATGGCCCTCCTTTATTTAACAATGTAGACATAGCCTTCAAATCCCTTGGCTTTATGTTGAAATCTTGAGTTTATGTTGAGGGAATGTACCAAATACAGCCAAAGAGGGATAAGATCCTGTTCCAGTTCCTATTGCCATTCCCAGGAGGGCAGAGTTAAGGTTATGTAGAAGGGCCATGTGGGAAGTGTCATCTTAACCTGACGTTTCCTGGCCAGTTCCCCTCTGAGTTCAGGGACTTGGACTCTCACGGTCTGGAAAAGGCAGCATTTGACGCCCACAACCTAAAACTTGATGTCAGTAGCATGACATGCACGCATACATCTCGCTAGGCTCATGCTACAGCTGCTGCATTGGTCTCTTCAAGAAAATGAACTGGAGGTTTTTCGAGGATGAGCGAGTACAGCCCTGCAAAACCCCATGATGCTAGGTGGGCTTTCGTTGGCCAAAGGCTTGGCACTTGCCAGTCCAAGTTAAGATGTGCCTTTTTGGCCATGTGTTGCAGCAAAGGGGAAAAAAACCCCTTGTGACTCCATCCCCAGAGCAAAAATACACAACTGCAAGCACGGCCAGCAAAGGGACGGACTAGGCTGGGAGCCAGGAATTTTTTATGAATGTTTTCAATCCTCCAAAGCAGTATTTCCCTCCTTGCTGACAGCTCTGAATTCCCCTGCTCATAGTGCTTGACTATTGCTTTGTGCACATAGCTTCACACAGTGTTCCTGGGCTTATCTGAGTGAAATAATTACTCAGACTCCTTCGGAAACTGTTGCTCAGAATGGCCTTTTTCACCAGAGCTCCAAAGCCCTGACGTCAGCTTTCCCCATCTAAAGGCAGAGGCTGGGACTACAACTCCCTGTATCCCATGAACTTGAAATGAGGCCCCTGGGAAGGTGGCAATTTTTGGGTGTAGCTAAATTCCTGTGCTCCTGTCAATGTTTGCAGCAAAGGTTTCAGGTTTGCTTGGCATCCGTGAGCATCATGAAATTTCCCACGATGTCCACACCATGCTGGCAAGAGCAAGCTGGTCTGACAGGCCTCGCAGATAAGGGCTCCTCAGATCCACCCTGGCAAATAAAGTCATGAAACACCTTGGACCATGACGCTGATTTTGTGCCAGTTAAAATTTGTGGCCAATGAGGTGTGCTTTTTCAAGAGGGAAGAGTAGAAATCTACTAGAAATAATCCCTAGAAGGGTGTGGAGCAGAGTGTGCTCATGGATGATTGTCTTCCCCACTCTTTGAAACAGCTCTATCATTTATTAGCAAAACCAAGGGGAACCTTCTCTTGTAGGAATATACTTGCACCTCTACTTTCACTGCCAGATCACTCTTTGAACAAACAATTTAAAAAATAATTTAAAAAATATAAACAACTCTATCAAAACAAGCCTTCTGAATGCTTCTCCTGGCAGGGAGAGAACAAACAACATGTCCAATGGATGAGTCACCGTGTCACTGTGCTGTCAGGAGGCCCTGGGATGCCACAGGGATGAGCATGGCACCCAAGAAAGGTTTATTTACCAAGCTTTCCCTATCGCCTCCGAGTTGGATGACATTTGGAAAAGCTGTCGTCAGTCTGAGGATGCCTTGGCAGGTTGCCCGCTAAAGGTTTCCTCCAGCAGGTTAGTGGAAAAGAGCTTCTGATTTTGATAATTTCCCCCTCTCTGGTTTCCATCAGGGTGGGGAGCTGTGTGCAAGGACACAGGTACCCTAACATTTGGTGTTGCCTAAATTTCATGTGCCAAGCAGGGAGAGTGGAGCTCTCCAAAAGCAAGGATTGGGCACAGCTGCATCCTCCACTGCAGAGGGGCTGAAGAGTGGGGACAAGAGTGGCATCAAGCTTTTGAGCTTTTCCTTTCCAGTTTCTGCTGCTTATTTCCATTTGCTTTGAGAAACTGATCAGGACAGACTGGCCAAGGAAAAGGAGAAGCCTCACCACTTTGCAGACAGGGATGTGCTGCACAGAGGGCTAAGGGCATGGCTTGTGTTACCCAGTTTCAGCCATCTAAATGATATTTAGCCTAAGCTGGTCCCCTTATGTTTCCTCCATCGACAACAGTGAAATCCCCCAATTAATTAAGGGTCCAAGGCAGGAAAGGGAGAATTACCCGAGAAAGAGTTGATAGGAGAGATAGTGAGACAAAGATGAGCGGCAATAAAAATTGTCGCCTCTGCTCATTAGTGTCAGCGCTCTACTTGTATTTGTACGAAACGAGTGAAAAATAGTAGTAATGTAGCAGCGTTTGCCTTGGAGAGGAATGAGAACTGGGGGGGAAAATCACAGTGCTAGAGAGGGAGGGAGTGACAAGAGAGGGAAAGGAGCCAAGTCAGATCATCCTGACCTCAAAGCATTATATATCTCAGTTATTTTAACAGCAATCAATTCTTTGAAGGACGAAGGGGCAGAAGGGAGAAAGACCGCAAGAGAGACAATGCACTGCTTGTCCCTGGAGAATGCAGGTTTGCTTCTGTGAGATGGGGTTGTGCCCAAAATCCTATCCCTGCTCTGGGAAACACCCCTTGGTGGCAGTGACCCAGCTCTATATCACATCAGCACGCCCCGCACATGTCGGATACCCTTTAAAGAACAAATCTGCCGCTTGTTTGTGGATCTCAGCCTTTCCTGTCAATATTTGGAGATCTAACATTTGACCAAATGGGGATGCCTGGTGTGCACCTGTTTATTTTTGTTATAAGGGCTCCAGTGTTGGAGATAAAAGCAGATATCGTGGATGCCTGCAGCTCTGTCTTACATGCGACCTTGAACATCTCACCTGGGACACCCTTATCTGAGAGCCCTGGAGTGGGACAATGACCTACAGCTGGGGATGAAGGACAATCCCAGGGTGGCAGCGTGGGCTGGGATAGGCTTCATTTGCTTCACAGAACTACCCTCGTCTCCAACTCTCTGCTTCATGAATCATCATCTCTGACATTGCAAAACCAATGTGATGAGGGATTAAATGTAGAAAAAAGTTTTTAAACGGCTGGAAGAGAGGGAAAGGGCAAAGATGGTTGGCTGTAACCGTATAAACCACAGAGTGGTTTCAAGGTGGGGTATTTTTGCCTTTTTCAGAGTAGGGATGAGGTGGCAAAATCAAGGCAATGGGGATGTGCAGAATTGGCTGCTTTCTGTTTGTGGGTGGCATATGCAGCTCCCAAACATGCCAAGGGGCATCCTTAGCAAATCTGGCTGGAGGTGTGAGAAGTCTGTGGAACCCAGTGCTGCAGGACAGGGCTGAAACTGCTGAAAGCTAAAAGTTATTGAAAGAGATGACATACAAGAAAAGATTTTCTCCCTGTCAGGGACAGCTCATGATAGCCCAGCATCAAACCAGCTATCTCATTGTGTGAAACAAAACTCCATCATCTTGCTTCGAATGCACGCATTGGTTATTATTATTGGTTATTACCATTGGTTATTATTAGTGATGATGATGATGATGATGAGTGATTTTGGTGTTTCCTGTGCTTTCCCTTGGACATCACGTCAACCCTGTCTCACCCAGTGCCGTGGTCCAACATGCCACCAATGAGCAGGGTGAAAGCCCAAAAGCTGGTGCACTGTCGACTTGGCATCCCCTAGACAAGGAAAATCTTGCTTTTAGGTTCTGAACAATTTTTTTTTCATTGTCCTTATTGTTCACTCTGAGTAGTATGTGGGCACTTTTCCTTGCTTGAGCAAACATGAATGCACACCTCACTTAGCAGGAATGGAGAACGTGAAAGGATGAATCCCAGTCTAACCCCAGCCAGGACTTCTTAACAGCTTGCTTTAAATTTTATAGCTCTTCTTATGGTGACGGGAGCGTAGGCCTTTAATGCTCCAGGAGCGCAAAGGAAAACTTCAGCTAGCAGGAAATGTGAACCTATTTTACTTATGCATGATTTAGTACCATTTCTATTCAAGGGAGCGCACAAAAGGCCCAAATATTTGCACTTTGTATTATAGAAGAACTGCCAACCCAGCTCTTTACAGAAGTAATTTATTTTGATCTCTCCTTACCTTGGGGGAGAAACATTATAACTCCTGGTTTGCCAGGGAGTCAATAAAACAGCAGCGCTGTTAAGGATCTACTGTGCCATTGCTCAGCAAGGCAGTGGTGGGGAAAGGAAGACGAGCCCCAGATTTGTCCTCTTAGACCCCCCTTCTTCATGTGTGCGTATACAGCCATGTGTGGGATCAAACTACAGGAGTTTGATCCCTTCTTCTCTATCTGGTATTAATGTTATTTTTTTGCTCCTTGAGTGGTATTTTGACTTATGAGTTGAAAGGGAAGAGAGGTGGTTGATGAGCAGGGGGTAGGGGAGAAGATGACAGGGGGTTCCAGTACAGCCTCAGATTTCTCACACAGCTTCAGGTGATCCCACTATGCTCAGATGGGGCAATATCAGCTGCATCGACTGCAATATCATATCCCTGAACCTGCGAGAAAAGTGGCCCAAGGGTCAGTGTGAGCAAGGTTCAGTTTATCCCCAGAAAACATGCCCTTAGACATGGACAGTCAAAAAAATAAAATAGTTTGGCTTGAGTTTTTTTCTTGCTGGAACTTGAGCTCTCCCTTTTCCATCTCTGGCCTTTACTCTTAAAGTAAGCCTCTCTGCAAAGGTTTTCCATGCAATTGTTTTCCTTTGGAGGTATGGGCATAACCTGTCCACATATTAGAATCATCTAAAGAAGTCCTGAAGGTAAAACCATTCCTAAGATTTTGAAGGTAAAATGCAAGAAGAAAAATCTGTGCAAGCAATGGAAGGATTGCACCCAATACAGTCACTCTCTAGCTGGGCTCTGCAACGTCAGTGCTCCAGCAAAAATGCAAACAGCTCAAAAAGCCATCTTGGATCTCTCTACCCATCATTAAAAACCTGAGTCTTGCCCATTAGGCTGTCTATTAACAGTTCTCAGTGAAGCAAAGGAAGAAAAGGTCCTTTCCAGAGAGGTACTCTCATTGCCATGAGGTTAAAATGCCTGTGACCGCCAAAGCTTTATGCATTCACAAATTATGAGTTCACCCATAGTAAAGGTCTTCAGTATCAGCTAAAACCTGAAGGTTTTTCTCTTCCACTTCTTTTAAGATTCCGTGATGGAAAAAGGACTTGGAATTTATTCCCTACACATCGCCATAATCAAATAATATGCTAATGCTATTAGCATGGGACCTTGCATCGCAAATGACTTAGAATCATATTCTCTTTTGAAATACTAGAGTTTCATTTAAATTGGTCTCCACAGCAACCGGAAGCGAATGGGAATAATGTTGAATGATAATCTTCATGGCTGGGCATGGCAAATGAGGGATTTTGCAGCAGGGATTGAGAGGAGGGTCATGAAGATGATTTGAGCCCACCAGTGTTGGTGGGCTTGTGCCAGTCATCTTCCGCACAACCAGTTAACAGCTGTGATAACAAACATAAGGACAAAATGAATCTGCATGTCTAGGAGGACCTCAAAACATCCTGATGGAAAAGGAGCGAGTAAACATGAAGTTTCTATAGATACTTTCTAAGTGGCCACAGGTGAAACGTATATGACAACTGGTTTCATTCATGCTAAATCATTTCTCACCTGTTAAACTCAAACTTGGCTATTTGCAGATAGCCTGAGGGAACACAGTTCCTCATCATGAGCCAGACTTCCATATCCGTAGGGCTTGACAAGCGCAAACCAGGAAGAAGGTATTGGTTGCTGGATTTCCTCCATTAAAACAGAAGATACTGCTCCTTCCTTCATCTCATCTGCTCTGCTCACAAGCTCGCCACAATGCTTTGGCAGGGGGGTTGGACTAGATGATCTCTAGAAGTGCCTTCCAATCCCTAACATTCTATGTTTCTATGATTCTATGGGTACCATGTCCTGTGAGGGTCTAGGGTAGAAAGGATCTGCAACATCCTCTGGTCAGTACCCACCAGCTGATTGCATGGTTTTGTCCCATTGAAAACACTCCCCAAACCCATTTGAAAATGAACTGAGCTTTGGAATGCCACGTCTGGAAAGCTACTGGTTAGAAATCAGCCCTAATTTCCCATGAAGATCTTTTCCCAGCTGCTTCACTCATCTTCCCTGCACTTGTTTCACTCTGTGGTCACCATTATGTCAGCAGGCATGGTACGATCCTCATCCTGGTTGGGGCTTCTCAGTGTTCCCCTAATAAAACAAGTATTAACAATGCAGCCCACAAGAATGTCTTTGAAAGCATTGTCAGAAAGTGGGAGGTGTCTCGCTTGAGAACGGCTGAGAGTTCAAGCAATGAAAAGAAAACAGCCCTGACCAGTCTCTCAGTTCTGTTTGTAATTATCTGGGCTCTGGTGGGTGTTAAAACATCTGTACTGGTTTGGCAGGGACTGGGGAGCACAGCTTCTGCCAAAGGCAAAAACTGGCATGGCTTGAAAGCAGCACAGCAATACATTAGTGTGGTATTTGCGCTCTGAAACGCAGGGCTGGCAGCCTCTTCTGCAAGTGCTTTTGGGTTAGGGTCAGCTCCCGTCCTGTCCCCAGGCTCATGCTGCGTGGTGGCATGGCTTGTGCTCCTCCTGCGGCATCCCAAGGAAGAGCTGAAGGTGGTTAAAAGACATGCTGGGTTGGTTGGAGTCCTGAATCCTGTGGGGTTTAACATCCAATTGGACTTTGGTCACCATCAGTTCAGCTCCATGTTACACTCTTGCATTTCTTATCTTTGTGCATGACTGTTTCCACCTGGGCACACTCCATCTCCCCATTACATCTGGTCACGGCCAAGCAAACCTCTCCCTGTTGAATATTTCTCCACTGAGCAGCATGGCAACCTCCCAGCATGGATGTTGCTGTTTGAACCTTGTGCACTAAAGCATGGGCTGGTTTTGTGGTTATTTTTAACAGAGCAGCAGCAGAGCAGGGTTTAGTGGAGCAATGGAGTGTAATGTAGAGCTTGGTCCTCAGGAGACTTGGGCAAGGCAGATTTATCACAATCTCCTTGAGGGTAATATTTTTGGATTTTGGCATTCCTCATCCCCTGACTCAGGAAAAAGACACACTATGGCAACTGAATACTGAAGCAAACTCTTCCCTGATGCTCTCACGGGTCATCAACCACCCCATGGGCTTATTCAGCAGTTCCTCACCCTCTTCCTCACTCAAACACGGCTTGTAAAGTGTGGTGAGCCCATCCTTAAACCCTCAAAGAGCCAGAATACATTATCACTCCTGCGGCTGCACCCATCCTTCCACACACCACAGATGGTACCAGCACTCAGACCAAAATTTGCATCTTCTTGCCCGGTGCATTGCCCGTGCTTCGTGCCTGGCTTAGGGCCAGCTGAAAATGTTCTGACATCCTCCAGCTGGAAAATGCCATTTAATCAAAATAGGAGCTTGCCAAGGGATTGCTTGCAGCCAGAAATTACAAGAAATCTTTAGAGGATAAAAGTGAATTTTAAGTAAAAGAGGAGAAGGTCAAGGTGTTTCAATTTGTTCTCATCCGAGTGTATCATTTTTTGGGGGGGGATCGCTCTTCTTCAACCAAAGATCATCATCATGTGCTTTTTAGATGTTAAAGCACAATTCTGAGTGAAACTCTCGATTTTTTTCTGAAATTCATTCAAATTCAGAATGAAAAGATGTGAATAAAAATTGATGCTGAAAGTGGATGAAAATGAATTTCAGTGAGAGTGAAAATGAAAAAGCTGAGTTTTTACCACCTCTGAAGTGGAGTTTGTCAGACACTCTACTCACTGCAAGGACAGTGTTCCCCCAGCATCAGCTTGCTCAGATTCCATACGTGCCACTTCTGACAACTCTTCCTTCCTCACAGGAATGAGACTTAATTCTTTTTTTTATATATAATTACCTAGATGATCCAAATTCAAACTTGGTGTATTTGTCTGCTAAAACAGATCTGGATGAAATACAATACTTGGTGCTCCTCTCATCACTATGACAGAGCCCTTCACACATAGCATGAAAAGTGGTTTGGTGACAAATACACAGTGCATTAGATCTGTTTGTCTCTGCAGATGCTGGGAGGAATAAGCCATGGTATAATGGATTTTGAGTATGACCACAGGAAGGCAAGTATTACCAGGATCAGACAGGACGAAACGCCAGCCTGCTCCAGCTTTTCATCTCCAAATGCTTCAGAGACAGATGAGAACTTCACAGGGATCACTCATGCAGCAACGTACCCGCAGGGAAAACTGATTTGTGCTTCACTTCATCATTTATAAACCTTATTAAAGCAAATATTTTAATTTATCTCATAAAACTGAGGGCATTCTTGGACTGATGGCAGCATTAATTCTTTAAGCCACTTTATCTGTAAGACAAACCACTCTCTGTCATACACGTCTGTGAACACAGGGTTGGTCTTCCCTTCAAACTGCATCAGAAGACACCAGACAGTACCGTGTGTTCTCATTACTGAAATATGTTAGTGGATTTTTTTACCACAAGAAGCACTGTTTGTCCAGGGCTAGGACATCATGGACTTATCTGCATAAAAATGTTAGTGGCAGGCAGAAAACAGGATGGTCCTTCCAGCAATGTGCCAAAGGAATTCAAAGCATTTGAAAGTCTGTACTCTTGAGCTCTTCTTAAAGGTAGCACAAATGGTGGAAGTGGAGTTTCTGAAGCATCACAGAACAGCCATCAGGATCTCAAATCCTCAGAAGAAGTTATGTTGATGCCAAAGAACAGATATAAAGATATTTAAAAACTGTAATAAAGCTGTAAAAGCATGAATGATCTTCAAGTAAAGATCATAAATCCACACCTTTCCTTAGACTCGTGGAATGAAGTCTGGGGATGAGGAAAAGCCACGAGAGTCAAGAAACTGGCACAGAGATACTTAAAAAAAACAACAACAAAACCCAGTAAGGACTGAAGAAACACTACAGTGCTCTCTAGGAGAGACAGTCTCCTGCTCTATCTCAAGAGAAGGCAGCATTTTCACCTAGAAGATCATGTGTTCACCAGGTTTTGACCTTAAGACTAATCACCAAAGCAACCATCAACTAACAAAAAGACTCATCACAGAACTTATGGACTTCATCATGACTCATTTGAGAGCAATGTGAACCGTTATGGCAAGCCAGAAAAATAATTACCATCATAAAGGCTTTATATCAAGGTCAAGCCTGCAAAGTATATGCAGGCTGGAGGGAATGGTTTACACTGATAGTAATGTCAAACAAGGCGATAGGGCAAGTATATCTACAGTGAGATAAAGGTGAGGATGGAGCCACTACACTTTACATGTGGTGAAGTATTTGTGAGTGCCCAAGTGCCCAGATGCCTGTCCAAGTCAAAAAGAGGATTCGTTGTCGGTTATGAAAAAAAACAAAAAAGCAATTGCAATGAGTCACTCAACTCCAGCTTGCTTTCAAAAGCAACAGCGTATGAGAACGGGGGCAGTTTATATATTTGGCAGTAAAATGACAGAAGGCAACCGTAACAAAAATTGGCAAGGATCAGTTGTGTTGGCCAGGGTGGGATTTGGTCATGTGGAGCTGAAAGAATACATGATGAAATCTTTGAGGTGAAATGTTATTTTCCATCCTAATAATCAGATACAAAGGGTGGCAATCAATCAAAGGTGCAAATGAATCAAACACATTCCTCAGCCTGTGATGATGATCCAGTAAGCATGAAAGGAAGCTAAATCCCCAGTAAGGGCTGAGATGTGCCAGAACTTCACCGCCTGCCATGGAGCAGCTGGAGGTCTATGAGGGACATCACATAGGGCAAAAAGGGTAAGAAAACATAAGTCTGAACTTACTCAGAGCCAAGAGGTATCAGACAATATGCTGTGATAGAGACTGAAAAGAGTCAACATCTCATCTCATGCTCTGCCCTCCCACCTTCCTGGTGATGCTAACAGGGAACAATTCCAGTTTTACTTGCTGGGATTGCTGAGGAATCCCAGTTCCTCACCACACACTGAAGCCTGGTATTTCCCTACAGTGTAAGTTCATAAAAATCAGAGAATTGCAGAATACTTGGGTTGGAAAGCACCTCTGGAGAATGTTTTGTCCAACCCCTTGGCCGAAGCAGTTCAAAACTGTGTCCAGTTGAGTTTTGAGTATCTCCAAGGATGGAGACTCAAGATGGGGTGCTTTTTCATACTCAAGTATTTGCTTCATCCTCTGTGGCTTAAAGTGATCAGAAGCATGGACCAGCAGTTAAGCTGATCCTTTAATGTCTGGTGGAAACAGTAATCCCCTCCTAGGTCTGACTCACAGAGAGAAAAGAAGCAGGCTGAGAGCAACGGGAAAACAGGAGAGATAGATGACATCTCATTGTCCTGGACAGTCTAATTTTTCATCCATTTTTTTTCAGGACCTGTATCCATGTGTCCCTTTTAAGATCATCCCCAACTTGAAGAGGGCAGGTACCATCACTGAGCTGCCTCTGGCAGCAAGTGACTACTATCAGAAGAAAATATGCACCAATGGGTCTATGCTGTACCTTGACAGTGATTCCTTTTGAGGAGAAGCTGCCTCTATGCTCAAGCGCTTGTGCAGCACTAGAAGAGCAGAAGACTGGTTCTTTGGCTACCTCTACATCGTAAGAGACCCTGAAAGATATTCTCAGCCTTCCTGGAGGGAGCTAGGATATGGTCAAGTCACACACATAGACATGGGCATCCTTAGATCAGGTGACCACACTAAATAATGCAGAAGTACGTTTGAGAAGCAGGCAGTCATTATAACTGAAGCAGAGAAACCATCTAGGGAAGAAGCGTTATCTTTACAGATAAAATCAGTAATAAATGCTACTGCATTCATAAATAAAAATCAGTCTGGAAACCAACCCTGAGTGGTGTCATGGAGAGTTCACAGCAATCGACAGCTTCATGGCTCCTTCCTGCTCCATGTGCCTTCATTCAGAGGCTTTAAAGTCTTTAGAAAGCTTTCCCTTTACTCAGGCTCAGCTTTAATTGGAAATAGAAAGCAATACAAACAGTAAACAAACAGACATTGGGGTCCGGGAAATGGGAGTCTAAATCTGTCCTGGCTTTTATCAGGTTTTACAAATCAGAGCTCAGGGCTTACAAACCATGGCCCATATCAAAGCTTTGAAAGGAATATTGTGAAACATATGGTGGGAAGAAAAAGGGAAATACATTGACTTGGGTGGAAAAAACAGTCATGCTGTGAAAAACTGCCTGAAATTATCTGCTGCAAAGGTTGCTGTGATTTTCTCCCTTGTCCTCCAACTTCCTCGCACACACATTTTGAGGTCCTGCATCCATTGTGCTTCCCAGCCCAGTCCCTATGTGATGAGCATTGCCTGCAGATTCACATCCCATCCTGATGCCTGAGCAGTTTTGCAGATATAAGGTACAGCTCCGTGAACCCCAACACATTACGTCTGGGTGTCACTGTCTAAAACAGTCCCAGGTCCCCTCTGGGAAATATAAATGCAGGCGAATCCGACTGTGAGTTTCCTCCCAGCTGGCTGACACCCAAAATGCCTGCCTCCCTCCCTCCCTCCCTCAGTTTCTCTCAGACAGTGCCTCTTCGCCAGTTGCTTTGCTCCAAGCCCATCAGATGTTTTTGTTTCCAAAGGCTTTGCGTGGTTTTGTGTTTTGATGTGAGGCTGATATCGTCTGCCGCACTCATTTTTCCACGGTCAGTAAGTCATCCTAAAAATTCTTCAGCTCCCATTAAACTAATGGGGCTGACCTGACATGCACAGGGTTTGCAGCAATAAAAGCTAATTATAAAACCAGGAATTATTTAAAATTGAGTTCCTGATTCTGGGTACCTGGCCCAGGAGACAAACCTAGACAGGGCTAAGAGGTATGAATGCACCTTTCCAATCTCTGCTAGGGAATCTGTGCTGAAAAGGCTGGGCAATGCTTTTTGCTCTAAAAAAAACCCACACCTCTTCAAGCTCACATTTCTGCCTTCCCTACCAGCTCAAATCGCAGCTTCAGCTAAGCAAACTCAGCGGGACTGTGGCCAGGAAAGGGCAGGATTTTCCCCAAAGGCCCCTGTCCTCCAACTCCATATTTATCTTCAGAAGTGGCAGGTCGGATACCCTTATGCTGGGTGCCTTCTGGGAAACAGTCACGAAGAACTGGAGTATTTGGCTGACAGTCTTTTTTGAAATCGAGCATAAATTTTCTTTCTTTGCTAGTTGATGGTTTTATTATTTGCAGCAAGATAAGAGCATTCTTTGCCTGTAAGCCCAGTGCTCCCACAAATGGTCGCATCCTCTGCCAGTTCCCAGCAATGCTGGGTATGATTAAAGGGGGCTCAACTAACACGTATCTCCCAGGGGTCTCTCTGGGATGGCAGAGTTACAGGTCTGCAAACACAAGACAGATATATCTTCTGGATTTTTTCAGCCCCACCTCTCCAAAGTGTCCACAGACACAGTAAAATATCTAAATAATAGAATCATAAAAATTCCTAAATTCTCAAATCCCGAACTCTGAAGGAAATGTTGATCCAGAATCGCAAACATCAGATGTTCAATTGCATCAGATCCCCTAAAGCCGAACGTTGGCTTTCTAATCATGTAGATACCTTAAGATCTTCTATCTTGCTTTCCAGTTTTTAAAGCCCTCTGTATCTCTGATTCAGTCTTTTCTTGGAATGAATGGGCTAGAAATCTGCTTTTGGTATTGACAGTGACCATCACAGTAATGCAGGGTTGATTCTGGTCCTGCAATGCTTCTGGTAACACAACATATTGATGAGCTGAGTACGGCAAGAAGAATAAGGTATGGAAGAATAGTAGGGGTTGATCCTTATCTATTGTAAATGAAATTATGACAAATGACAACTCTTGAAGAACCAAATAACTCAAAGGTCTTGATAGCCATCCTGAGATGGATGAGATTCATCTCAGCAGAGTTTTAGGAGTCTACAAAGTGCCTGTGTTCATCTGAGCTCATCAGTCCTGGGTCCTTGGAGAGCCAAAGGAAAGAAATGGGCACTTTCGAGGTGCAAAAGATTCACTTCATTTTATATCTTTTTCCATCTTCTCCCCAGAAGTCGACAGATTATAATCACCAGCACACATCTCACTCTCAAAGGCATTTGTTCCCTGTCTAAAATGCCAGGGGAATCACAGCAAGGAGACCCCACCAGTTGGTAGAGATTAGCAATGAACTCTGCATGTTTCTGTCTTCTAGGAAGCAAATTCATGAACATTAATGGCTCTCTGCTCTTCAGCAGACTCATTAGCACCTGAACTAGCTCATCTCCAAAGGGAAAGAGGAAAAAAAAAATAAGGGGGTGAAAGGCAGCAGGCACTTAACTGCTCTCAAGTTATTCCTTTGTGCCAAGACCACTCCATCTCCGGTATTGTTTACACTGAAATAAAAGCTGAACAGTGTCAGATCTTAAAATAACTTGCTGTTTGTGGAGCAGGAAAACCAGGGTCAGGGAAGTTTGGAACAAATTTAAAGAGGCAGGGTGACTGAGGGATGAACTGAGACTCAGGCAAGGAGGTGTTCACATGCACTCAAGTTCAACCGTGAGCCTGCTGCAAAGAGAGTTGGGGACACTGGGTCTCCCTCATTCATTCCAGTGAGATTGGGTCAAGCCTGGGGCTGAGACGTGACATCTGCATTTGTCCTCTCTGAGTCAATCTGCAGGCATGGCAGTTTCTCTTGTTAGGAAAACTCATCACATGGTAGAGAAGGATGGGTGGGACTGATCCAAATGCCCTCGAGATGTGCAATCAGTGGGTCTAGATGTTTTAAGGTATTTTAAAAGAAGGAGCTCTGTGACATTAAGTGCAGAAAGTATTAATGGGAACATTGAGGAAAAGACTACATCTATACAGATGGTAGGATGTTGGGTGAGAGGAAAAGACTCAAGGACTCCACATTGTTGTCCCAATGTAAGCCACCACCAAGTCCCAAATGCGGCATGAGACTTTAGATCTTTCGGTAGGTGAATGAGACATGGGAAGGTGGGATATGTGGAGAGAACCCAACCAGATCTGCCCCATCCACCTCATGGGTCAAGCTCAGCTCAACTCTAACCTTACTCATCACTTGTTGTAGAGTGTCATACTGTCTGCTGGGGAAAAACTGGCCTCCAAGTAAGCTCATATCAGAGTACAATCCATATCAGAGCTTAAAGATGAAGTCAAGACCAATCAACTTGCATCAACAGAAGCTGAAGAGTCAAGTCCTGGCCCAGCTTGAGGGCACAAGGCTCTGCAAAGGGCTGTCTTCTCAGCTGCAGACACAGAAACAAAGTGCATTAGGGCCCAGGTGCTTTCAGGGACACGAGGACACCCCTACATCTCCTTCCTTGACCCCATTTCACAGCCTCCATTTCTCAGCCCTGAGATGCCTTCCAGCATGGTTCTGGGCTTGTAACTCTTACAGGGTGCCTGCAGGGAAGGAAAGAGATGTGTCAGGGACAATAGCAAGGAAGTACCTGGTCTTGTGGCGGTCATTAGTGTTTCCCCTCTGCTCTGGTTCTGCCAGGCCATGGGAGAAGTGGAAGCATCAGGAAAGTGGGGGCTGCTCTGAAGTTGTCACCTTATCTGGGCTCCCCTGTGCCCCACTCCTGTGTGCAGGGATGGCAAACACCAGTGATTCAGGGGTATTTGGGAGTGGTGGGTGGTATATGGTACGTAAACATATGTTTTTACTTTAGTCTTGCTACCTGCAGCCTCTTCACTGAGCTTTTAAGCAGCTCCTGTCCTCCCAAGAAGTCTCAGGCTTATCTTTGTGTTGTTTTTCCTCTAGCCTGCCTCGACCTCCCTTTGCTCAGCAAACCTGGCTGCAAGGAACTAGTTGGGCTGGAGGCATCACTAGTATGAGGCTGAGACCAACAGGATTTTTTTTGAGAAGAAGGGTCAAAAGTAGCCATATGGGCTCATAGCACTGACTTGCAGGCAGCCCATGTGAGCAGCCAGCAAGTAAGAGAGCAGCCAGCTAGTGACTCATATCGAACCCCCAGACAAAGCAAGTCAAGTGGGTACTAAAGCAATAAATTTGCTCTCATGGGCTGGAAGAGGGAAACTGGTGGACAGATTGGAACAGCATCAAGTCAAAGAGATCCACAGCGTAGATTGTGCATGTGGGATGTAGGAGATCTCATTGATGTGAATGGAAAGCCACTTGTGTCTCAGGCTGGGACTCGTGTTGTTAACTCTGCTGGAGTGAGCGTGGCTGAGTTGCAGGAGGAAGGAGAGACACTCAGGCCTCCATTAAACATTAATGCTTGGCTCTGACTTGCATTTGTGGAGATGGTAAAAGCCTCGTGTTTGCTGGAGATCGATCCCAGCTGCGATGAAAAATGCCAGCGCCGGAGCCTCCCAGATGGAGCAAAGAGTTAGCTGGAGCCCGTGACCGCCCTGGCACAGCCTCCTGGCAGAAAGTAAAGAAATAAATAAGAGAAATAAAGTCCCAGATGAAAAAATAAAGAGGACAACATGCCTGGGCTGGGTAGGAGCAGCCACGGCTGCCAGACACAACCCATCGGAGCAGGAGCCCAGCGCCATCCTTTCCCACGCCCTGTTCACCCTCTCCGAGAGACGAGAGCCTTCAGCTCAGATTAAGGACTCACCAACAAATACTCCCTTCCCTACTTCCACGGCTGGGTTAAACCTCTGGGTTAAACAGGGGCATTAATGCGGTGTATAAATCAGTTCTTAAGCTCTCCCAGGTGTTTGCTCAGCACCCACAAATCCAAGACCCTGAGAGAACCTTTGCTCCACGGAGGAGGTGGAAGAGGAGCCGAAGGGAGGTGCCGGGGCTGGCACAGTAAATGAGGAAACAGTTAATAAAAGTATTAATCCCTCCAAAATATCTAACCTTTGCATAGGACCTTTGCGAGGACATGCTCACTGTAAGAACACACATTTGTTCATGAGAAATTAAATTACATGCCGCTGTAGCAGCTCATCTGTCATATCACGAACGGGACACGGCGGGGTTTTGGCCAAAGCATCAGCTCCAGAAAGGGTTAATGAAACACAAGATATGTTTAGTGGGATTTGGTAATTTTTTTTAACTTCAACAAACAAAGCATATGAGAAAATCCAGTTCACAGCTGAGCCCTGGCTGCCTGCCCACTAGGGCAGGGAAAAAGCAAATGATTTGAAATACCCACGTGCCTGAGTTTCTCCCGCAGCCTGTGGCTCAGGGTCCCCGGCAGGTCTCCCTGCATCATACTCAAGCCAGCTGAGGTGGTAGCAGTGGAAATTGCAGTGTAAAAGCAGCGTGGAGCCAGGAGCAAATCTATTTTCCTTGAGCACTATCAGCTTCCTTGGACCCATGGAGGAGCCAGGATCCTGGAAGGCTCCGTTTGTTCAAAAATAGTAATTAGCTCTCAAAATAAATAGGTGTTAACAGAAACAAAAAGCTTCACCGCAGTCTGAGTAAACACCTTAGAGTCAATTTAATTTTCCTTCTCCTGGCAGATGTAATCGCACTGCTCTGCAATTATTTTCAGGTCGGGGTGGGGAATGAAGCCAGTGCGGCGGCTTTGCAGAGTGGCTGCTCCTTGGCAGTGCTGGGGCAGCTGGCAGTACCTGTCACTCCACTGACATTTAGGTCCCTGAGGCTGAACCGAGTTTCCTTTCAACTAACCAGATGTGTAATGCAGCTGGTGATCAGCTAAGCCAGCAGCTAACTGTAGCATGACGTCAAACTGCCTTGAACTCCAGGCTATTTCTTAATCCTTAGAGTCCCCCCAGTCTAGACAGGACATGAAGGACTAATGTGAAAACCAGGTGACATAAAATTCACACTCATTCGAGCTGCAAACAGAGAGAAGCATCAAAAGTATAAATTCATTTAGCTTTTTAATTTTTTTGCCTTTTGAGAGTACCCAAACACAGTTCCATGCTGGCACAGGTTTGCAGCCAGTTTGCATCACCACTTTCATGTTTCCTAAATCACTAAATCATGATAAAAACTACCGTAAACCCAGTCTTTTTGCTACCCTCATGCAGAGCTGGTGAAGTAGGCTTTTACCCAAACTGCTCCAGAAGCTAATGAGTTTTTCTTCCACCACCGGTGGGTTAAAAACAAGCTCGTGGCTCGTGGCAGGGTCTCAGCTGATGAGGGGTGTCACCTCAAGGAGGAGGTAATTCAGTATGTGACGGCAACTGCAGTAAATGCCTTTGCTGGAGATGGAGCGTTTCTCTGGCCAGGATATGAATATAACCCAGCTAGGAGCAGACTGGCTTTGGGGCCAGACCCAGCAAGGCTTTTCGGTCAGTATAAAGCAGTTGCACACCCAGGAATGAGTACAACCAGGAAAAAGTGCACAGCCATTTCCCTGGATGTTTCTTATCTCCTTCTGCCACACCGCCTGTCTGCTGGGAGAGGGAGGCTTAGTTAATTAATTGCTACAATTAGCATGGAGCTATTCATGCCAATGATGGTTACCTTTTTCTCCTGTTTGGTGCAGCCAGTTACTGACTCCATTCTCCAAAGGCAGAGGCCACAAGTGAAGGCCTAAGAAAGTAGTGCCAGATGTTCCAGTTTCTATTTCTACCCAATAAATGTCTAAATCTCATGCAAACTCCTCATCCTCTCCTATCCATCAACCCATAGGTTCAAGGAGGTGATGAAGAGGGAGCACAGCAGTTACAAATATTGCTGCGACTGTTTTCTATCTCTCTTCAGCTGACTCACCTCGAAGGATGGGTAATGAGGTTATATACACCAAGATGGACAAGGTTCCCAATATCCATCATACTGCAATGATCTCTCAACATCTCCAGCCAGCTTCAGGCTGTGAGTCCTTCAAACAAACATTATCTGTTTTGGGGAATTGCATATTTATTTGCTGTTACTTATTAGCAGGGATGGTGAAGGAAAGGTGAGCGTGAGGTCATGGCTTCATCGAGCATCAAAGTGAAGAACTAGCCCTGAATAACTCATACTCTTTTCTACAGCATCTGGCCACATCTGCTGCATTCACGGTTGCAGGCTTTTTCTCAGCTGACTCAGAAAATCATGCTTTGGCAGCCGGGTACAGTTTCAAGTGGGTACTTTCCCTACAGAATTAATGAGCTGTGATTTTGTTACAAATAAGGATTTTTGTTCCTCTTTTGCTGATGTCACTCCATGATCCTGCAGGGAATAGCACTCGGATCTCTGCAGCCTGACGAGCCCTATGTGCCCTCTGGGACAGATGTACTTGCAAGAGGGAGATTGTTTTTCCTTTTGCTGCCCAGATTTATATTTCACTGAAGTCCAGTATCGATCCCACTGCCGCTGGGCTGAAAGCTCATTTTACTAAATGGGAAGAAAAACAGTTCCACCAGCTGAACGCACGCAAAATGGAAAATTCTGCAACAAAACAGCTCTTAAAAAAGGGACTTGAATGATTTTGCTAAACCTTGAGGACTGTGCTGCTGACATTGGAAAAGGATGCAATTTATTTAGCCTGACCTTTCCCTGAAAGACTACGCTGGCGGTGTTATCAAGGCTTCTTTCTACCACTTGTACACCCATTGCCAAGGTGACGTCCCATTTCATGCGTCAGTCGGTGAAGATCGCATCCGCGCTGCTGCGGTGCTTTGTTTGCTGCCCTGCCTGACAAGCTCTTGGCAGGGTTTCAGCTCCTGTGGATGGCGGCTGCTCTGCGAGGGAGCAGAACAGATTCAAGCTGGACATTATTATGGGGAGCTTCAGGTAGACAGAGTACAGGACTAGAGTCCCCTGGATGAGACTGGACCATGGGAGAGAGAAAGTAAAGATGCCCAGAGGTAATACACCAGGTGTAATGTGACTGACAGGCAACCACAGCACTGCACCCATGCTCACCACTCATCCCATCTCACTCAGGATTTACGTGAGCCCTCACGGTGCCTGGGAAGCAGAGGCAGCTCACTGGTTCTCACCACAGAGGCTTGCCAAAGCGCAACTGATTTTGGATGGTGGAGCATGACTACTTGAACAGGTCCTACCGCCGCACAAAACCACTTGGTATTTTCCTCTTCCCTCCCAGCATTTTCCCAGTGGGTCCCAGGAGGAGATGGGGATGCAAATTGGGAGGACGTGTCTGTCCTTCACAAGAGACCCTATCAGCTGTGGAGATAACCATAGCAGGGAGGGAACATGGTCCCAATAAAGCTTCTCCCCAACTCCACCAAGGGTTTGAAACCTTTGAATGAGGAGGATTTTCACTGCTGGTTCCCACAACTCTCAAGGGGACTTTGGAGATGGATGAGGACAAAGGTTGCAGCTAAAAAAGTCCCCAAACCCTACCAGCTTCTTGTAAGAGATTCAAAGGTCTACAGTTAATAGGAAAAAAAAAAAAAAAGATTAATTAGTTGGGTCACAGGGGAAGAGCCTGCTCTGCTTCATATGTCAAAGGTAAGAAAGCCTCACGGAGGTTTCCCATGTGCCTGTTTACTTCACACTCCAGCACTCCCAGCTGTGTGGTGGGCAGCACCCCCCTCACAAGTCTGATCTGAAAGAGGAGCTGCACCCCATTAGGAGGACAGGACAGGAGATGCTCTTGGCCACAGACACAGCTCTCACAGTACCTGTATTCTCCTCGGACTGGTTGAAGCCACAGATCTGGCAGATGCTGCGAACCCACTTGTTCATGTCGTCCTCAGTCTCAGCCACCAGGTAGAAGGTCCTGTCACTGGTCTTGATGTCAAAGATGTAGCTGTCTTGCAGCTCCTTCTTGTTGAAGGTCAGGCCTGCATCCACTTGCTCACAAAAATTGAGGTTGATCACACGCAAAGGTTTCTTGGAGTGGTCATTTTTGTAATACTCCAGGACGTCGGGGTCGCCACTCATCCGACCGCTGCGCAGGATGAACCAACGCTTCTTCCATGCCTGAAACCAAGAAGAGAGGAAACATGAGCCCCATCGCTCAAGTTGTGAAGGTCAAGAAACCACTGGCAGGCACAGGGCAACACAGATGGACACAACACCTCTCTGCCACGGGATGCTCTGGAACGCTGCTCAGGACATCCCTGCAAAAGGTGCACAGACTCAGCTCAGTTCATCACTTCAATACTCAAACCCCACTGGTTATCAAGGAGAATTAAATACCAAAATATCATTGTAGTTTAAAAAGTGCTAGTTTGGAGGCTTAGAGCAATCTTGCTCCTACGCTACAGCCCAGCTGTACTTCCAGGACCCAAATACCCTTCCCTCCTTGATGCAAGATAATCTGTGGGGTGACATTACTGGCAATCGCAGTGCTGAAACACTTTCCAGCAGCTTGGAGGAGCTTGGGCGTTTTGGACACAGCACCCTGGGCATCCTGCCCTTCAGATAAACCTCTGGAGCATCATAGAGCGTGTCAGCAGATACTAAGCACGCCAATCCCTTCTCTGTTTAAATGCCAGAATAAAAAGGCTAACGAAACCAGCAGGGAACTGGTTTGTTTTTTTTAAATATCAGGAATAATGCCAGGCAGACCCACGGAGAGTCCAAGCTTCATTATTTTGCAGCATCTCCTGCTCCTCAGTACATAGGAAACTCCTTAGCAAAGGAAAAGGTTATCATTGATTCAAACCACCTGGGGAATGGACTCAGGGGGTTATGGTGTTTGAAGCAAACTGGCAAAGTAAATGTCAGCCATCAGCCTGGCACTGCGAGCTGTGGCCCCTCTTGCTCTTCCCATGCCAAATACAGTTGGGAGACCATGGGATGGGGGATAGCCACAACGATAACGTGCTAAATGCCATGACTTATACTAGACAGAGAATTGTGCAGGTGTAACTCCACACCTCATGGGCTGGAGTGATGTTTTTTAGGAGGTGGGCTCTGCACGTGTATCCTGGTGCCTGTGGGAGAGATGCATGGGGTGAGGGACCACCTTGAGTGGCTCCCCATTGCAGAGCTAAGCTCCCTTGCAGAGGGCTCAGCTCCCATGCTGTATGGAAAGGATCTGAGTTTGTTAAGGCTGCCTCTGAAAGCAGTGAAGGTTCAAAAGGTGCATGATCAACATGGGCTGGATACAGCTCATGTGAATGAGTGGGGTGATGTGGGTTATTACTAGCACTCCTGCATTACCCAGTAGAGACCTCGATGTGCACCAAAGGATGCCAAAGGAGGGGGTGTGATCCTGACTGTCCTACCCCAGCTGTGGACATTTGGCTATTTTATGAGATCTACACGATATTATTTTTTTTTTTAGAGCATCCATTTTGGGGTTCATATGAGATGCTGGGTCATGAGGAAGCACATAACATCCCTGAGAAGGAAGAATCAACAGCCACAAGCATCTTCAGTAACTCGTGAGAGGCAGCAAGACAAGCTGGGACTTCCATGATGCTCACCAGGAGATGATCACAGCCCTGTGAGGTTTTATGTATTGGCAATGGGCATGTGCTACATCTCAGTCAGCCAACTGCACCAAGATCCCACAGTTTTGGAGAATTTGGTGGCTGTGATAAAGGTAAGAATCCCCTGTAATATTTTCCCTGAATGGTCTGATTCACACTGTACTTCTCAAAGGCTTAAAAATAGCATTTGTTGAGATTTGTAACCAAATTAGTTTTGCACTAATTCTCAAACGAGCTCCCAGTGCCAGGAAAATAACTTCAGTGCAACCTTCCAAATGCAGTGGAGCAGCAAACTGCTTAGCAAGAGGACATGCAAGGCTGGCAGATTTTGGTTTCACCCAGAAGACGCTCAACCACTTCTTATCAAAATGTCTGCTTTTAGATGAAAAAAACCACACACAGCAGATCTGTGTTCATCAGGAAAAAACAATCTCACCAGGCAGGAGCAACAATTTGCCAGGCCATCTCCTCAAAATGGATCACCCAAATCATTTGGAAACAAACTCATCAATACTTTTTCTAGCTCTAGGTGGAAAACGTCCCATTAGCTTCTTCCTGTTAACACTGAGCCCTTTCTTTGCAGCCACTTGGCAGGATTGAGACAAGGGCACGTGTTGGTGAGGAGGTATGAAAGAAGATTGAGTTGTGCAAACACTCCTGAACCTGAATGAAGACACTTGCATCACCAGTTCTTGCTACTTGTCTCGTTGCTTTCCAACCGTTTGGAGTTAAGCCTTGCTGCATCCCTTCATGGCTGAGAAGTTGCATTAAAAAACCCACAAAGTACAGAAACTAGACTCCAGAATTTAGAGCTTTCCTGGAAAAAATAGGAGGAAACGCCCCAAGCAAGACCAACGATGCTACCACAGCTTCCCTTTTTATTGCCAACGTGAGCCACAACTTCTCTAGTTCTCTTCTGTCTGTCTGGTAGCAATGGAAAACCCCACACAGTTAATATTTGGCAGGGAAAACAGTATACCACGTGCAATCTGGTGGTATTGTGTAAGTCCTAACATATGCTGTTTGCAAAAGAATTGCTCTTGCCAGGACAAAATTTCTTGGGAAGCTTCAGGAGATGGAGTATCACTGGAGGGTGGTACCCCTGGACAGAGTAACAGCCCCATCAACCTGGGATGACCACCCCGTTCACTTTTGCCTGATGCCCTCCTGACGGTAAAGAGTCACTGATGTTCTTCTAAACCAGCTTCTGACACAGAAAAATAGCTCATGGCACCAGCTTCTGGACTGCCTGTCCTGGATAAGCAGCTGCAGGCAACACAGCTGGATGCATTTCCCACTGTGTGTCCCTGCAGCAGGACCAGCCATCCCTGCCTCCTAAGATCATCTTCTGAGACAGAGGAATAAGCACTGACCGTTAGAAAAGGATGGAAGGAAATAACAGATTTCCAGAAACTCTCTTACTTTTTTGGAAATTTTCCCCATTTCTTTGAAATTTTAAGCATTGAGCTTTACATTAGGAGAAGGGCTCAGAGTGTGCTTGCCAGGCTGGGGCTTCTCTTGGAGCATTTCTTGGCACTAACGGAGCTTGCTTCAACATATAGCGATACGTAACAAAGGATCTGCAGACTGTAGAACTTAGCCCATCTTCCTGGGACACCTATTTCCCCATTCAAAACTATCGATGCCATCCAGATCTTCCATGTTAGGCCTCCCTAGAATATCACCTTCCTGCAAGAAAGTGATTTAAGGGTCTTCTGACCTCCAGTTGCAAGAGTAGTAGGATGAAGAGGATCCATATGTGCATGGCAACTGCAGCCCATGCCAAACTAGAGGAGGATGCAACTCCACATGAACCTACACATACTGTTTCCAAGACCACTTTCTTTTACCACAAGGCTCCACCTTCACCTAAATTTTTCTCCTTTAATTCTGTTTTTTCCTGGCTCCTTTGAAGCCCCTGCTGCTGTCAGCCCACTCCTGCCAAAACACTGTGCCTCACAGACATGTGGTGTAAGCCAAGGGCTGCGTTTGTTTAACAGCTTTACGACACAGAGAGGCCAACAGCTTAACAGCCATAAAATGGTGCCTTTGCGGCATGAATTTCCAGCTGTGTGGTCCTTTGCCAGCACCAGGTTGCTTCACACTTAAATTACAGCTGCTAAAGGACTGTAATACCAGTGAGAAATATTTTGACGCTTGGTAAGTACTTCTTTGAAAGACTTGGCTGTTAAAAAAAAAATGCCCATCATACTGCCAGTGCAAGGTAAATCCTCCCTGGGTGCTGAGAACTGTGACTGCTGCTTGACTGCTTTCCACCTCAACAGTGCCACGGCAAGTTGAAGTTTACAAAAATGACCCCTTTCCAGCTGTCTGCTCTCTGGAACTGCTTGGTTTATGGCTTAGAGAGTTGGGTTGGAAGACACAAGGCAGTGCTGCTGGGTTAATTGGCTGAGTGGACTTAGAAGGGATGCTTCAGGGAGCTTGGGCAGCATTTAGGTCCCGTCCTGTCCCCTCTGCTGAGGTGGATGCTCTTGAACCACCAAGATACCGACATGGGAGATCTGACCAGACCATGAGTGAGATTTCTCACGTTCCCTGTGGCTGTCCTGATGGTGCAATGCTGTGATCGAACTGGCGGTATCAGTGCAGAGGGCTCAGACTCTCCCTTGCCAAGAATCTGGGGTCTCCACATGTGTAATAACCCAAGTGCAACTCAGGACAAGTCATACAGAAACTTTATTAACTATGACCTTAGTGAGAGGACATTCAGACAGCATCTTTCCCTCTGTCCCACTGTTCTCTGCCAATGATTGCAGAGATCCAGACTATATATTGTTCCATAAAGAAAGAAAAGAGGTAAGAAAAAGAACAATTAATTTCAATGTTAGCAAACCAGTTATTCATCCCCAGAGAGTTTGCTAACTGTTACAATCCTAAGAAGGAATCAAAGAGTAAATATAGTGGCAATATGGAGAGATGGCATTTGGGGGGGCTTACAGGAGCAGTCCATCCAGTGCTACCTTAGCTCAGAAGTGAGGAGTTGGAAATAGTCAGAGACTGTTTGCTTTTAGTTGAAAGGAGTGGTCTTTCAATTAAGATTTGACCCAGACCTCTCAAATCTTAAATATTAATAATTTTACCCCCACATCCATATAGCATATATAAAGANAGAAGAAGAGAAGAGGAGAAGAAGAGATGATATATATTTCCCAGGAAATCTCTCTGCTCTGCTCCTTCTTGTCCACCACCACCTTTGTCCCTGCAAGCACAGCACTAGTGTGAAACAAACCTTCCAAAATCTGATATGACACAAATCACAAGATCTAATCTGAGCTGGCAGGCAGGATGAGCGACCTAGCCGTGACACCAGACAAATTTCTCACACTGGTATGAAGCCAGGGACTGAGTGATTCAAGCAGGAAACTCCACAGTGGGGTAAGCAGGTGCCTGTGTGCCAGATTTGCCCAGAGCCAGAGAAGTCCTGGGTGCAGAATGACTCCTGCCACTGTCTCTGCAGCCTTAAGCTGCCGACAGGGATGCCACCATGCCCACAGAAAGCCCTGAGCCTGTTCCAGCCCCACACTCCCCAGTGCAGAGTGGCCTTGCACCCCATCGGGCACATTCGTCCTCCAGCATCTGAGGTGGTAGAGAGGAGCTTATCCTCCAGGAGCACGCGAGAAGGACTAAGACTCCTGGAAAGGTCTCACCATTCTTCCCAGCTGTTGTGCCCCCTTGCTGCACCCTCCCGGCTGCCACCACTTTAGCCATCCTGGCATGATCATCCCTGGGAAAATGAGATAGAGATGATGGGAGTATCTCAAGAGCATGTTTTGGGTAGCTTGGCTTGCTCAGTGGTGTTATTTGTTTTGCCATGCGTAACAACAACAGTGACTGTAGCCGTTGGACTGTGCGTTACCCCACAGTGGGGCTGACCCTGCCCTGGCCATCCCATCCCTTGAGCCTTGCACGAGGGACGCAGTCCCCTACTGTGGCCGGTACTACCAGCATTGGGGAGTGATGCCCTGTACAGGAGGATTGTAGAATAACCTACTGGTGACCTGTATAATGATGTTGTCTTCCTCTGTGTCCCTGGGGGCTTTTTATCTCATTTGATGGACAGAAGGATGCTGGTTTTATTATTCATGCAAGAACACCTCTCCCCTCCCTGTGTAAGTGCTAACTCAAATGAAACGCAGCTTGGAAGAAAATTTGCAAGCAGTGAGGAAGCCCATCATGTCTGCTCAGGTAACGGTTCTGCTGGCTGACTGCCCACAAAAAGCCCTGATATCCCCAAGCCCAGGAGAAAACAGGAGCTCCCTGAGGCCCCTCCTTCCCTTCCAGACCCACCCGCCACGGCTTTCCAAGCACCTTCTCCTTGTTCACTCTCCACTGACAGCACCTTTCAACATGATGCTGGGAACAGACAGGTCCCAACCCCGCTCCTCTCACCCTTCAAAGGGACGGAGACTGATCCCTGCTAATCACGCATCTGCCATGACTGAGTTTACGGTGGGTTTGTTAGCAGCATTGCTTTGGGGAAGGCTTGATTGACAGCATTAATAATGCCGTACTGCAGCGGTGAGACCCTGCAGGGCACAGGAAACCTTTCTACGGTACAAGTTGGCTCTTCCTTAGCTCATTGCAGGATCAAGGGAAGTAACGGTGATGCAAAAAAACCCCAACCCAGCGTGTATCTCAGGCTGTCAAACTGACCTTTCCTTCTGGGATTTTATTTTTTCCCACTGTCAGAGGTGTAATTAGGCTTCAGAGCACACGCTGAATTGCTACGTGTGAAATCCACCCGAGGGTGGCGTGGCTGGCGCCAAGACTTCCCACACCGAGCATCACTCACGGCTGGCTGAGATGGCTCGGAGCAAAAGGTACACTGACAGGAGCTGGAGGACCCACTCCCCACCACTGTGCTCTCCGAACATGAGGGGTGACAAAGTAGTGACACAATGCGGAAAATATTTCCCTCCGTATTTATTTTACAGGAGTTCTCCAGTTGGAAAAATTTCAGTAGCTTAGTGCTGCACGGTTGATCTTAGGAAAATAAAGAGGTCTCTCCGGGATGAGAGGGCACTGATGGCATTTCTGCTGAGATGCTGGGGTGCCTGATTAAGGATGGGATGGAAAAACAAGATACTAAGTGGTGAGGTTGTACTTACATCATCAGACAAGCTGTGATGGCCTAAGAAAGGACACAAGGGAAACCCTGGGGTGGGTCAGGAGTGCTTCTACCTAGAGAGTGTAGAGAGGATGGAGCCAAAATTCATCCTCTCTACATGTATGGGGATAGCACGAAAAGCAATGGGAAGGTCTCATTAGATGTAAGCGAAAGGCTTTGCAATGAGTGGTAGGGCAAAAAAGTCCAGACAGGGTGATGTTCATCTCTGGAGATATTAAAAACTTGACTGGACAACACCAGGAGCAATGCGATTTGCCTCCAGAGTTGGCCCTAACTCTAAGCTGGCCCTGCTTTGAGCAGGAAGTTGGTTTGGAGACTCCCAAATGTCCCTTCTGACCTCAGTTATCCCTGAAACCAGATTACTTTTCCATAATTAGATCCAGCTCCCAGAGAGGAGTGTTGAACTTGTTATATGGAGACCTGATGAGACTGCTCAGACCCAGAGTCCTCATGTGGGACCAAGTGCAGCCACCCACCACCCACCTGTCCTCAGAGTTTAGCATAAGAAAGGGTAGCATTGCCATTTGTTAAGTCTCCTTGAGTAAAGCAATCTTTTTCTGGGTAATTCCTTCTGCTGAAAGCCGCAAGGCACCTTTGCAAGCAGGAAGATGCTGGGAATGCGTAGGCTTTGAAGGAGTGAGCTGGAGCTGAGCTCCTGCCCTGGGGCTGGCTGCGAATGGTCCACATGCAGGACCTCCGCTGTGTTCTTGCCGCCCTGTCATGGATTTTGTTATCTGGAACTATTTCCTGCTATTCAGCCCTGTTCTGTATTCCACTCTGTTACTCCTAGTCAAAATTTCTCCCCCTACCCCTCTGTGGCACACCCTTTGCAGGGGAACCGAGCAGCATCCGAAGGAGGTGCAGGCAGACAGGTGTCCACTGGGGATCTGCAGGACACCTGGAGATGCGATCAGATGACACTGCCATTGTCTCTGCCCCAAGCCCCTCGTCTGCCAGACTGAGAAAAACAGCACAAGGGACCATGTCCTACAAAAGCAATGCTGCAGGCGATACCCTCAGGGCCCTGGAGGGATTGCAACGAGTCTCCAGCTGACTGGAGTCTGAGTCGGATCCAGAATCCAGGGCAACTAAGCAGACTTTTTACTCTCAGCCTCAAGGTGAGCAGTGCTGGTTCAAAGGGTGATTCCCAGCCCCTGCAGCTGTTCTGGATGCATCTTAGACTTGATGGGTGCTGCAGCAAGACACGGTGTGATGGTACTGCCATATCACCTCGTTGAGCACAAGCATGCAACACTGCCACACTGATGAACTGAGCACAAAGTTGTGTCATCCTCATCCTCCACCATCACCGTTGCCGGCGCAGCTTGCACCTCTTTGGTGGCAGACACCGACAAAGTGCTGTGACAGCCAAACACAATGCCCCAGAATCTTATTATGTGATGTTATATTTATAATCTATATTATATTATCATATTATTATATTATCGTACTATTATATTATTATATTAATTATCTGGGGTGCATTAAGAAGACTGTGGCCAGCAGGTCGAGGGGGGTTCTTCTTCCCCTCTACTCTGTCCCAGTGAGGGAGTATCTGGTATTGTGTCCAGCTCTGGGCTCCCTAGATCAAGATTGACAAGGAACTACTGGTGAGAGTCCAGCAGAAGCTATGAAAATGCGGAGGAGACTGGAGCATCTCACTTATGAGGAAAGGCTGAGAGCCCTGGGGCTGTTTAGTCTGAAGAAGAGAAGACTGAGAGGAGATCTTCTCAATGCTTATCAATATCCAAAGGCCAGAGGTCAGGAGGATGGGACCAGACTCTTTTCAGTAACATCCAAGTGACAGGACAAGGCGCAACAGGCACAAACTGGAACCCACAAAGTTCCATCTGAACATGAGGAAAAACTTATTTCCTGTGAAGGTGGCAGAGTCCTGGAATAGGCTGCCCAGAGAGGTTGTGGTCTCCTCTGGAGAGATTCAAAATTCACCTGGACACAATACTGTGCAGATGACCCTGCTTTAGCACACGGTTTGGACTAGGTGATCTCCAAAAGTCCCTCCAACTTCCACCATTCTGTGATTCTGTGATTCTGATACTAAATCTATATATATTTTACATGATTCACGTCAAGATATCTTGATGCTTCTCATGGCTGTTTGCAAAACCCAGTCATCACCACTGACTACACTCAATCCTATGGAGGTGAGGAAGAGCTGATCAACCCGATGGTTTAAGTCAGCCCACGCCACACGAGCACGCCAGCAGTGAGAGCCGAGTTTACTTTGAGTTTACTCAATTTTGGGTTTCTGGAAGAAAAAGCAAACTGTGCAGAGATTTTTTTTCCCTCCTGAGACTTTGGTATCAGGCTGTGATAAGCACTTTCCCGGCTGTTACACAAGCAGGGCTGGACATGGGAACATGGCATGAACAAATGACTCCAAGAGGAGCATTTTGATAACTGAGTTTTTCTAGCTTTCTGGCCTCTGCAAGAGCAAAATAAATCCCACAGCACTGTCAGCAATTTCCCTTCCCTCACTCCTAGCTTTATGCTGTTTGAAATTGCTACACAAAAGAATAGGGATTTGCCCCCCCTAAACCACCACGTTGTGCTGGCAGGGGCCACAGATCCTGCCCCAGACTTCCTCAGTGAACGTATACCAGCCTGCCCTCATAATACTCATTGCAGGGATGCTTCACCCCATGAGCACCAAGTGATGGGCTTCACAGGAAGCCATCTCCCCTCAGCCTTCTCCTGGAGGTGGTGGCTGCTCTTCCACTCTGTATCACCTCTCCCAGCCTTCAGGGACATCAAGGAAGATACTCAGGAGAGGATAAGGTTTGCCTTCACCAGGCTTCAACTTGGCTGTGAGATGGTTTCCAGGCAGGACACTGCATTTTATTTTTTTTTTTTGTCCCACACCCATGAGTATTCATGAACCCCAGTGGCAGATGGGAAAGGGGCTGCTATGAGAAATAGGTTTCTCAGACAGTGAACCCTTTCCAAAGCCTGAATGTTGTTTGTGTTTCAAAGCAAAGCTGATTTAAAACAATGTTTTAGAACCAAGAAAAGACTCTAAAAAAACAATTTGAGGCTTAGTTTCAATTTGGAGTTAGGCACCCATGTCAGCTCTAGGAATGAACCCTGTAATTAAACTGCTCTGCTCTCAATCTCTCAGGAAATGGTGGATGGGAATACAAATGGACACAGAGGTGGACAACAGGAGTGAGAGGTGTATCAGGATGATTTCCCCTTCCCTTGACTTAAAGGCTACAGAAAAAGGATCTTACAAGGTGATACTGAACCTCTTCTGAGCTTACCAAGTTCTATGCACAGCAAAAGTCATGATCGCTTCAGATGATGAGCTGGAGGTAATGTGGGGCTGAAAATAATAGTAAACTGCCAGGAAATTACTCCCATCATCTAAAGGTCTGGTCTCCTGCCTTCTGTGGATTGTAGCAGGATATTTGGGATAGGCTTCCCTTTACAAGGACAATTTCTAATTTTAGAAAAACTCTCAAGTTTGATAATTTTTAGCCCCTTTAATAGAGCTGCCCCCTTGTCTCAGTGTGTAACTGACTCCAGCTGGACTAACCTCTGCAGGAGTGATATGATGTGACAAAACCGCGCTTCTTAAGTGTCGTGGTGCTCAATTCCTCTTTTTTTGAGAGAGAAATACAGTTGCACCTGGGACACTGGTTGGGAGCGGAATGAGGGGTGTTGTGCTCCCTACTGCCAAAGCTTCCACCTGACATACAGGAACCAGCACAAGATCCAGTCCTACAAGGTTTTGCAGAATTCAGCTTTGCTTTGGCAAAACACACTCCCTCAAATCTCTCTTTATTTACTTTCCCAAACACATTCCTACAAATCTTCTGGAAAATAACCCCAGATCCCTGGAATACCATGAGAATTGGGCACCCTCATGTCTTTTCAAAATTTAGACCTTCATCTTTCCCGACCGTAGCTTTTTTATCAAGGAAACGTTACCATGGTAGGCCCAACATGACATATTATCCAAAATCTGGGCCATTTTGTGCCAGATGCTGTGAAAAACATCATTAGCTCAGACATGCCAGACTGGAAGAGAAAAGGTCCTTGTAGAACGAAACAAGAGAGCTATCTATCTCAACCAGAGTTATTCAAATCTGAGGCAATGATGAGGTCCTTACATTGTTTTCTGGCTCCCAAGCCAGTAAATCACTCTCTTGACCTCTTGGTTACAATCATATGTCCTCTATGGTCTTTTCCTTGAGAAAATGTTCCCTTTTTATGTCTAGTTTAAGTCTAGCTGTGGACAATTTAAACATGTCTGCATGAGCTGTTTGCTCACAGCAATAACAATTTTTTTGACACAAAGAAGTGTGCTCAGTTCTAGGTGTTGGTTCAGGTAGTTCAGTGGCTTGGGCAAGCTCAGACAGACTCCCTTCTGGAGGAAATGAAGCCATTTATCTCTGTCCAAACGTGCTTTGCCTTTAGTAGGGATGCATATACAGGGCTACTGGGGCTGGACCACCAGGATGTCCTCCAAGTGGTATCAGACCCAGAAGACACCTTCTGCCCCCAAAATACAGGAGAAGATTCAATAATTTCAAGCTATTGATCTGCTCTTATGGAGACAAGGCACTCCCTTTTGACCATGACAAGAGGTAAATTCTGCGTCCCCATGTATATTATTTTCTATTAAACCCAAGGGGTTTTTTGTGAGCAGGTTAATATTATTCAAATTTAAGTAAAGTTGAGGCTAATTCAAGATTTTGCAAAAGCACTGGTGACAGTGGTGGATTCTGGGGACTTGGCTTGGATCATACATTTCAGCACAGGTTTAGAAGACAGCTAAGCACTTTTGGAGGGAACTGCTGGGTGGATGAGAGAAGGAATGAGGACACTTTTAGTTCAAAGAGTGAGCAATTATCTCATGAGGGGGCCAGGGGCAACCACACCCAGAGACCAATGTGTGCCCAACTTGATGGCTCAGCGCTCCTCCTGTAGCTGTCCCAGAGGGAAAACAACACAAACACTTAAGTGTACACCAGAAGCATTAGAGGATATTTTAGATGAAGAGGGAAGAGAAGCAACCCTGTTGCATCTGCAAACTATGGAAGAATGGAGGAATTGGCCTGATTTGGCTCGTGTTGAACTCACAGTCTCCTGGACAATCCTTTGTATCTCCTGATAGATAGTTGAGTGGTGTGGCCAGCATCACAGTTGCTGGCACAAAAGGGGGCATCACGGGTGATCAAAGGTCTGGAATGGCTTTTCCGCAAGGAACTATTAAGTGAGATAGGACCCCTCACTCTGGAAAAGACTTGGGATTGGAGAGATGCTGAGGAAATCAATGGCAGGGAGAAGTTGGTGGAGATGACCTCCTCCCTCTTGCCTAATACAAGAATGATGGGGCATCACAGGAAGGTAAGAGAAGCCAGGCTCAGAGCACACAAAAGCAGACTTCCCTTTTGGCAACACAGAAATGACCCATGGGACACCTTGCTGAAGGATATTCTGGTGGCTCAAAGTTTAGCTGGCCCTAGGTGGAGACTGTCCAAGATCATGGAAAGCAAAACCCCTAAAGGTTACTGAGTGCCATCACGTGTAGCACTGGCAGCCTGCACTGTAAACTGCTGACAACAGGGAAAATATTAGTAGGAGGAGGGAGTCTTCCCTAGATGCCTGCTTACTGACCACTGTGCAACATTTGACATTAGATGGACTTGTGTTTGACCCTCTACTGACATTCAAATGTGCCAGATTTGGAAGAAGCAAGGGAGGCAATGTTGTTCACATCGTCCTTTGTGGCAGAGCCAGATCATCACGGCTTCACATGCTGCCCTGGCTTTGCTCTGGGAAATGCAGGTGTGGTTGGTATTTTGGTAAGACAGAGAGGCAGGAGGCTGTGAAGCCAAACACGTTACATGTGGGCAAACGTGAGAAATGGAGTTGAACGCTCCTAAGAGAAAGACACCTCCATGGAGATCAGCATCAATTACACTCACTTACCCATGGGTTGGTTTCTCATGGCTTAGTTGATTCTGGGACCTGAGGTTCATTACTGCAGTTTAATAGGGCACCCTAATGAGTGGATTCCTGTGTGCTTCACAATATGTAAGCTCATGTGAAAGCCTTTCCTTAGTTAAAAGAGGATTTCTCTGCTCTTCCAGCTTACCCTTTTAGATGAAACTCATAGAGACCTAATTATCTCATCCTGCTGTCAGGCCCATCTGAAACCTGCTGAGGGATTTACCGATTTCCAGGAGGCACTCACAGAAGGCACAAGCACATCCAGACACTCCCCGAGGCTCTCCATCAGCCGTGCTGAGCTCACAGCCCTGATCAGTGCTCTCCTGGCAGGCACCATGCTCAGACAGTTCGGCTTCATGGGCTGGAGGGCAGTGGAGGATAACTCAAGGTGTATATGGGAACAGCCCCGAATCTGCACAACATGAGGGTTCAAATCTCACTTTTACAGATAGGTTGAGGGTGGCCAGCTGAAATACAGATTTCTGGTTTCAAGCTTGCCACAGTGTGGTATGTCTCTCCAGACGTCCCCAACAGCCAAAACACCTGTCAGTGACAGCATCTGGGGTCTGTGTTGAGTTCTCACACTTTCAGTTCTACAACCCTGTGCCTATAGAAGGAAATTTTCTCCAGGTTGCCCCCTAACTTGTGTGAATCACAGATTCAGGCAGTCCAGGTCTCCTGAGGTCCCTTCCAACTTGAATTATTCAATGATCCTATGATCATAAACGGATTTTTTTTCTATATCAAAAGCTCTTAATTAAATGCACTTTTATGCTCATATGGACTCCAGAAATTGCTCATTTGTCCTCATATCTAGCCACCACTTCCAGAAAGAAAAAGTGAGGAGGGCATTGCTTCCAATCTGTCACTTTGTGGCTTTGACATCTTGCAAAGGGCTCTTATGATGCCCTTTTCCACTAGACTGGAGTGTCATTAGCACCTATGCGGGGAGAAAATACCACAATCATCTGTGTACTATAACCTCTCTGCTCTTCCAATAAACTAACCAGCTGCCAGCCTAAGCATTTTCTGTGCTAAACACCGTTCCTGCAATACTTTCATGTTCCCTTTCTTCCTCTGGCATCGATATTAGTAGTCAGCTACTCTAACACGTTTTGCTGTTGCTGTATATAAGGAAAAATAAATGCGCCTCCTACCCCTTCATTTAGACATCAAAGGTCACTGTAGCTGTTTCTGCTGTAGCCTCAATTCACGCCAGGAGCTGCTCATGCAGTTTCTTTCGACTAAGCCCAGAAACCCCTGCATTTGGTGATTCACTGCCCCTTTCCAAAGGAACAACCTTAATTTCTTCTCCTTTGATGTACAGTTTTGCATTGGGCTGTCTTCTAACATACTTTTTTCAAATGGGCTTTGCTTGCCAAGTGATCCAGACTGCCCTGTCTCATGAATTTGTCTTCAGCATTTACCGTTTCATTACTCTTCATGCTACTGGCAGCTTCTCCCTGCAGGAGCCATCAGATCTGCTTCACTTAGAGTAATGCTAAGACCTAGTATTAATGCCTGAAAAAATGGCATGAAGAAAACCCACTTTTAAGGGTGACATCTTTCTGGGATCTGTCACATTTTAATTCACTCGCCACGTGCTCAGGGCTGTATGAGCTTCCCTCAGTACCCTATAGCTGACCTGCCAAGAACAAAACTGTGGGCTTCACCATTTGGCCCAGGATTGATGCTGGGCATCAACCTTTTGATGCCTGGGGGAGGTCTCTCCTGAACACTTCTTTTGCCTTCTGGATTGAAAGTAACTCCCTTGTTCAGGATTAACCTAATCCCTTTCTCCCTATAGCTGAAAAGATGCTGTCTTCTTTTCTCATGCTTTAGTGGAAAGGTGAGAAGACTGCTGCTTCCAGGACCTCCACAAACTTCCCTGCAGGAACTCTGCATACTGCTCTGCTCATCTCTTCCTCAAATATCAGGTTTTCAAATCTGTGGTCCTTCAGTGATGGGACCACTTCTGAAAATCAAGGGGAAATGGCCATTGGGAGTTTTGGTTGGGGCAGAAAGCTTTAGGAGAGGTAGTGTTCAGAGACCATCCACACAGAATTTGGAAGAGAATAAGGAAAGTCCTGGGCTTCCTCACAGGAAGAAAGAGACTCTCTCCAGAAGGCAGCACCTCAAAAGCAGATGGATAGGGTCTGACGGATGCTGCAACAGTGTACAACTGTGCATTGGCAGAGTTCATCATGGCCTTCAGCAAATATCATGCTGAGGCACTTTGTTAACCATGTATCTGCTCCGTTCTTTGCCTTCTGCCAGCAAGCAAAGTCTCGGCAAAATATTCCTGAGCACAAACAGTCTCTTTGGCTTTGGGAACACAAGTACATTACAAGACACTTGATAAACAATAGTACGGTTTAGGCAACATAGATGAGAAGGTCAAACAGATCAGAAGATGGTCTATTCAAAGATTACCTCCCTCTAATGAATATTCATGTCAGATCCTATAGAAGCCGTTGCAATAGTGTATTTGGGATGCTACAGGGTTTCTGGTCATCCTATTTCCTGCCTGCACAACAATACACTGAGAACATCAAATACTCTGACTCTGAACTGAAGAAAGCCCATTAATCTGGCTGAATAGGGCAGAAAAATAACTTGAGCTCATGGTAAGAGATTGCCTTGTTTAAAAACTTCTTTAAAATCAAGCAAGACAAAGGGGAATAAATCACATGAGGTGCTGAAAACCACTTTACACAGCTGAGAAGCTATCAGGTCAACAGGACTGTTTAGTGTGACCTCTGTGGATTAGTCTTTTCTCCTTAAATTTAAATTATTTCATTAAAAGTGGCTGAAGCCAGACTACTGCGGTAGTCTATTGTTCCCACCAACTGATCACACAAGACTCATCTTTCTGAAAACTCAGCAGGAAGCCCAGCTTGAAGCCCATGTGCTTCAGGCTTCATAAGAGTAGACAGGAGGGTGGGTGCTAATTCCACACACTCACCACTCCACAGTAGCTCCTCCATTGCCTGTTAATGTGTGTTGAAAAGCCGTTAACCACAATTAAATTAGTGGGTTGAAATGGGAGTTGCTCTCCTTTGGCCTGATGGCATGGACGTCTTCATCAGTGGACAATGATGCCCACCACCTCTCCCTCCACTGGAATCCCAACGGCCACCGGCTCAGCTGCTGACCCCATCAATAGCTGAAAAGCCTTTCCAGAAGCAGCAAATCTCTCTCCTTTCATGTATTATTAAAATTCTCCCTGGTTAATTTATCAGGGTACTTTGCGCTGGGAAAAATGATCTCTTTGTTGACCCACTTAAACATGCTCCACTCCAACACAAAACTGTCAGAAGGGCTAAAGGGAGAGCCGGGGAAGTTGTGTGCAGACTGATGTCCTTTGTCTCAGTGAGACAGCTCCAGGATGGAAGTGCCGGGACTCCCTGGCACGAGAGCAAAGGGCTAGACACAAGCCTTCACAGACCAAACCACAAAGGAAACATTCAGCCCATGTGCAGCATGGACACAGTCAGAGAAACAAGACTCCCCGGTCCTCCCTCCTACGCCGTGCTCATCCCTCCCCGAACCTGTGGGTTTGGGGAAGAAACCTTGAGTCCTCCCCATGTTGGCTCCTCTAAAAATGCAAATGGAAAACAGGACGATGGGTCATGGATGAACTCAGCCACGCACACTGGGAATCAGTGCTCACGAGAGAGCAAAGGTGCATCCTGGACATTCTCCAGCTGAAAGAGTCCAGGTCTGCACCCAGACTGTCCTCTTCTCTGCTCCTGAGTTTCTCCAGCAAGGGATTCACTGGATTTTTCTTCACTGCAATCCCTGATTCAAACTAACACGTATGGGGCGTGGGGGAGCAGGGCACTGCAGGACAAAACCGGATAAGCCAAACTGACAGCGTAAACACCACTCGGCACCAAAAGTAGCCCTTTGAGTGAAATGAGTGGGATTAGCTGTTATTAGGTCTTGTTTTTCCATTAGTGTCATAAAGATAAAGCCGCTCTCCTCCCATAAAGGTGGTCTACAAAGTGCTCAGACTCTACAAGACTCTCAGGCTATTAGAGAGAACACAAAAGCTCCATTTGCTTCATCACTGAGAAAGTGCCTGGAAAATGCACTGAGGACAAAAAGATGTTACAAGGTGCCTTCAGACCTCATGGGGTTCAGAGTTCCCTCCTGTGTCCTGCTCATTGCCCTGACTATCACACCAGGTTGGTGCTGGAGAGTGTTTTAAAATTCAAATAATTTCTTGTGGATCATTCTCACATGATGCTCTTTATCTCAAGCAAATGGGCTGCCAACTAACTTCGATATTAAGGGGGTAAAGAAAGGTTCAGGAGGTAACCTAAACAGTGGGCCAAATTTCACCCCTTAGGAGAAGACTCAAAGGGAAACCTTAGAGATGCACATGAAATGCATTAATCCCTGCTTACTGTTAGCTTCATAAAGCTCATATATCCTGAGTGTTAGATGAGATAAAATACACAGAATGGGACTGACAGAATAAACTGCAGCAGAAGAGCTGAAAGCAAGATCAGGAGGTAGGAGTTTGTGAGATCCGGTGCTGCAGCTGTCATTAATCTGTCAAAAACCCCTGGAGAAAGAGGTTTTACTCTGTTGTGTCGCAGCTTCCTAGTGCCAAATCAAGAACCAATCTCAGATGGATGTTACAGAAAAAAAAAAAAGACTGAGCTGGTATCTGCAAAAATACTTTGGGGGTGGAAAGTGCAGTTATATGATGGGTGTGGAGTAATTTTTCTGCCTGCAACAGTTCTGCAAACTGAGAGGTAGAAAACAGCGTGTGGGAACCTGAACCTGTAGCAAAGAGGGGTGGAAAGAGCAGTAACTGATGAGTTTTATTGCAGCATGTGTTAATCATCCTTCTAGAAGAGGGACTGGGATGGGGGTGGAGGACTTGGCAGCTGGGGGAAATCAGGAGTTTGAGATGTGTTTGTAATGCTAACTCACATCTGGGAACAATCCTGGAAGGGGAACACAGTGTCTGGCCCAGGCAGGCCAGAAGGAAATATTCTCTGTGGCCAAACTGCACGAAGGATCTGACCCGCTGAGCAAAGTATGGCCTTTAGGGGTGTCCCTCCAGTGACCTGAGGATGCAGACTATCACAGATACCTTCCAGAGGGAGCAGAGAGTTTCTTCAAGTGATTTGCTCGGATGCTGTGAGGACTGTCCTGCATGGGCTGCCAGGGAAGAACAGATCCAGCTCTCACTGGGAGCCCTTGTCCCCAAATTGCTTGGTGGGTCAGGTTGAGCTTGGTGGCCTGGTGGCTCAGTCAAGTGCACAGTGAAACTGAAAGCTGTTTTCCTTTCCACTTTGCGGTGCTGCACCTCCATCCCAGCGTTTCTTCATTCAGATTTACCTGCTTAGATGATCTCACTTGCGTATTGTCACCCACCACTCTATCCCTCTGTATTTCAGCGTAGTTATCCCTGGCTCACAGCAGCGAGTGGGAAACCAAGGTGTGGGCATGGACACAGGCACTCAGGCATGTTGTGAACAGGGATTGCACCTATAGGCTTCACGATAACAGTCGACATATTCTTGCACAGGACCTCATTTGAAAAGTCCTTTGGAGGCAGTTCATCTTTAAGAAACAACATTACTAAATTATGGGACATACCTGGCCATGCCGGAGGATGCATGGGATGGATGCTTTGATCTGAGGAGGCTCTTTGGTTTGGGAAAGACAGAAAGTCTGTGCTGGGTTAAAATACCACAGATTCCTTGGCTGGGTGTTTCCAAGGAGATATATATTTATATACATATATATATATATACACACCCTGTGTTCTGCAAGAGCTCTAGGGAAGCCACTCCTTATTCCATTACTTCCTGATGCACAGGGAATCCTGGGCTTTGTTTTTGCTGTGAGCTTCCGACACCCACCGCATGTCCCTGCACTCCCAGTCCAGCCCAATACTGCCCTACCACGCTGTTGCAGCCTGCTGCAGGCAGTTTGTGTTGACTTTATGGGTGCCCTTTGCAAGCTCAAGTGGTTTCTGCAGCTGAGTAAATAGGAACGAAGCTTGTAGTGGATCCCTGCCCTGTCTACATGCGGCCTCATTGCTCTCCCACCAGCAAGGATGAGCAATGAGGCTTCTGCTGTGTTTAACACCCTGAGCAAACACTGGAGAACAGCACGGGTGGGCTCCATGTGTAGCCCAGGTGCTTCTGAGGACTGCTCTTAGCATCCAGGGATGCAGAAGAAAGGAAGTCCTACAGTAAGCCAAGCATGTCTTCTTGCTTCAGCCAGCAAGATCGAGCGAGAGATCACAGCAGCAGGGGCTTGGAAGAATGAAGACTGGGTAGATGGCAGCAGGACCAGGATAGGCTTCAAAAGCTGTATCATTATGTTCACAGATAAGGGTTATTAGTGTCGTTTTTTTTCTAGTGGGGAAAGCACCCCTCACACATAGATGAGTTGGGAGAGAAGCTCTGAAGACCACTTTGATCCTGCAGGTCTGCAGAGAGGGTTAAGCCTGGCAAAGCTCAGATTCCATCTTCACTAAGGAGAACACAGGAAGGATGAGGCCAGGGATGGGCCATCAGATAGGCACCTACTGACCTCCACAGAGAGTGGTCTTACATTAGCCAGTCTCTGGGGTCAGACAAGGGGCCATGGGGGCCACCTTCAGTCTGCACTTACTCAAACAAGGCAAGGAGGCATCTAGACTCCATGAAACCCAGCACACCTTCTGGCTTCATATGCCACAGGCACTTGGATTTTATATCCATTGTCTGGTTTTCTGCGAAGATGGCACCTCTTGTATCACCATCAGAGCAAGGTGCCACAATCCCAGGAAAATATTAATAAACTGGTGGAAATTCAGAGAAGAACAAAGGAAAATATTATTATGGAGTCAGAGAGACTGAGTTACTGAGCTAATGCGTTTAGCTTGGCTGAACGGCAGCTTAGCAGGGGCTTGGCAACTCAATGGTCTGCAGATAATTGAAGGGTGTAAACACCAAGGACAAGAGGGAAATCACAGAGGGGATTTTATAGAGTAGGATGAGTGGGAAGGAGGTGAAGGCATTAACTCACCAATGTTGCTAAAAGGGGCTTAGGTGTCTCCATGTACAATTTGCTCAAGCTCCCTCATCTTACAGCTTCTCTATAGGTCTCCGTAGCATCTGTTGTGTCATGATGGGACTCAGTGAAGCACACACAACCCTTACGTTTGGTTTAATCTCTGTGGATGCCAATAAGCAGAATGTTGGTGTGATATTAAGCTTACTAGGACAAGGACAAGTGGTGTCTACCACCACACAGCCCTGCTCGCAGGAGGTCTTCAGGCTGCTCAACAAGCAAATTTCCCCAACTACATACTGTTTTTCTCTTGTGTCACCACCAGCTTCAACTCTAAAGCATAGGGATGGGTGATGATTATTAGCTGAAACCTTAGAAGGACACACATGGCAAGAAAGACTTTGCTAATCAGTATCACAGAATCACAGAATCGTGGGAGTTAGAAGGGACCTCTAGAGATCGTCTAGTCCAGGCCCCCTGCTAAAGCAGGATTGCCTAGAGCATATTACACAGGATTGCGCCCCGGCGGGTTTTGAAAGTCTCCAGAGAAGGAGACTCCACAATCATATCTATTCAGCAACATTATTTACTTGGAGAAAACATCCTTTAAATTCCCCTCCAAGACCCTGAAACAATTAATTTTAGTATTTCATAACTATGTTTGCATTTTACAGTTCCAAGTAATAATTTCAAATTGTAAAGGTTAAAGCAAAATATTGAATTTACTGTCAAGGGAAATATTTATTCAACTTTGAAGGCAAAGTTCTCCTCCAGTTTCACAGAACTATCAGAGAACGCCCCTAAAACAAGTCACTGTGTCTCACAGGGTGACTCCAAACTGTTTTGACTCCCTTTGGTGACGTCACTAAAACCCAGACGAGAAGGATATATCCCAGTGGGCACCAAAAAATTGCTTACGGAAGGGAAGATTCAAATTTAGAGCGGCTGCCCATCTATAAATAGACTGTAAAACTAAAATACATTCCACTTTGGCTGGAAATGCCTTTGGCCTCGTAGTCATAAACACTCCTGCCTTTTATAGTTGAACCAAATATTTGGTTTCTATAGTTATAACAGTGAGTACCCAGTGGTCTTTATTTTTAATCTGCACAGTGTTTGCATGAAAAGCAGGGCAGCGGTTTGTGGGGATCTCAGCGGAGTCTGGACCACAGGTGCATCATTAAAAATAAACCTGTGAACCACACAAAAAGCTCTCCCCGAAGCATCCAAACGCACCGAGGTTTGCTTGTAAACAGCATTTGGCTTTTAGATGCTGCACTAAGTGCGCCGAGAGTGAAAAAGGCCAAGGAACCGGTGATTGCTAATATAATAATGAGGCTCTGTCCTACTAATCTGATGTTCTCAAAGCACTTTGCAAGCATTAATCATCCTCCCAGCGGGGCAGGTTGGGGATCGTCACTCCAAGCACGTTACACGTTACACAGGCGCAGGGCGGCTGAGGAAGAGCTGCACATGGCCTGAAAGATCGAGGATGTCCAAGAAAGCAGGGGGTGGGGTGGGGAGGTCTGCATTGCTTTAGATATATTTATGTGAAAAAAAAGTCACGGCCACCTCCCAGAAACTTGCCTTCAAAGGGGCCTATTTATCTCTCTGACAGCAATACGCATGAAAGTCCTATTATTCCGCGGTTAATAAATCAAACACCCATCCGCCAGCATTACTGATGGAAGGAAAAGGAAATTAAAGGTGACCTGCTTGGCTTGGAGATCACAGGATGTTTCCTCATCCATTTACAATAATTTAAGGTGGTTAAATCCTGCCTGTAAGAACTAAACAGGTTTCAGTTATCTTTGCGTCCCACCTTAGAGAGGATCTCAGGGTGGAAGATTTGTCTTCCCAAGGGATTCCTGGAGGTGACGGTGCAGACCCAATGTCTCTGTCCTCCCAAGCAGCGAGCCTGCAAACCCAGCCTTGTGCATGGGCAGTACTTTCCCCAGAAAACACCTACATTCAGCTTCTTAGCAAAGCCACAGCTCTTTCACTTAACAGATCAGAATTTATTATCACGCTGGACATATCAAGAGGATGACAAGGCAAGGAGGGTGAAAGGTAAATCAGTACGATCTCAGATTCAGCAGAGCTGGGTTCACACTAGCCAGCTAAGGACTTGTTCCCTCTGCTCATTCTCAGGATCCAGGGAGATTCTAGTGCCACATCCTATATTGTCTTCTGTCAGGAGAAGTGACTCACGCTGGCTGGTGTATGCATGGCACACTCCTGTGCCTGTTCCTGATAGGCTGATGGATGTCAGCGTGCCAGTTGGTTGTGTAAAGCCATGTCCACCTGGGACAAATCCCCATTTCAGCTGCTCTACACAGTTACAGAAAGACAAGGGAAAGCTGCATCAGTCAAAAAGCACCTGGAAATCACAGGGGCTTGTTATGAAAGGGAGAATCTTTCAAATTGCCCCAAAGGGGAGAGTTCCTGCATGACTCATGCAGTCTTGGGCATGAGTCTTGCTCTCTTGGGCAAAATAATTATGTCAGGCTGGGGCTGTCTGCACAGTGCTGGATGCGAAGAATGGATAATTGAAGGGGAAAAGAGCTTGTACAAGACTCAGCTTGTGGTGGAGGGGCTGAAGATACCCATTCGCTTGTGGCAGGAGAGGAGCCACTGCTCCCTCCCTTAAATTCATCCAGGAGTGAACATGGATGTTCCAGGTCAGATTAAAATCCTTTTCCCCAGCTTTTTCTTATTCACACAGTGCTCTGAGAAGAATTCAATCAGCATTTTTTTTTCTCAGTAAAGAGAGTTTAGGCATCCCTACCACCCTGCACTCTCCCAGATGCAGCTCTTAGCTTTTGCTTGAAGGCAGAACTGCTGGAAGAACCTCATTGCCCTGCTGTGGGCAGGCTGCATGTTGGCCAGCGCGGGACAACTCTGAAGGACACATGGCAACAGTGCATGGACCGATTGGATGCCTGGAACTAGCCTTTCAACTCTCAGCAGTTGCTTCTGCCTTCATGTGCCAAAATTAAGGTGCCAGAGATGCTCTACCTAAAAAGGCAGAGGTAGCACTGGGTCCACCAGGGTGCTGTTGTGCATCCTGGAGCACTTGTGCTCCCCAAACTGCAGCAGACACGTCACGCTGCCCCAGGATGGCACAGAGATTTAAAAACTTCGGAGCACCGTGCATTTGCCTTGGGAGCTAATGAGGCTCCGACATGTCACTCATTAGCGTGCTGCTACCTGCAAGTGGCACATCTTTGACTTCTGGCACCCCTCCCTCCTCTCTCCTGCAGCATGAAAATGCCTTGTGCTTGCTGCATCGCTGATTTCTAAACCTGAGGTTGCCCCACAATATCAATACTCTTATATTCACCAGCAACCATCTTGCAGCTGCGTGGAACAGGCCTACAGCAAATTGTTCGTGTGATTTAATTACCCCCTTGGACTCCTGAGGCATTTGCAAGCAGTGGTGGGGAAGATGAACATCACTGTGTCAATCCAGGGCTCTGTTTTGGAGCTGAACCCCTCACCCTATTCCCAGCTGGGATAACCTCATTTTGCTTTGGATGTAAAACCTGATGTGTTCTGGAGTGCTTAGGGGCACAAGGTAGCTGTGTGCTTGGCCCAGCAGCCATGAGCAGCTTCAGGAACCTATGTTCATGGCTTTAAGGACAATTTTTATAGAGCAGCAGAAAAGAGTTTCTCATCTGTAGGCTCACAGAAATGTAGAGTGGTTCTAGGATAGGACACCAATCCCATGAGGGACTACAAAGCAAGACATAGGCCCAGTGTTTGCTACATACAACAAACTCCATTCCAAACCCACTTCTTGCAAAAACTGCCATGTTCACCCTCTTTCACCTCTCACAGAAACGCTGGTTGTGCAAAGCCATCTCCCACCCCGCATGCCTCGGCATCACTGTGTGCTCCCCAAGCAGGGTTTCTACAGCAGCTGAAAAGCTCCTCCAGGGAATCCTGAGGTTTGTTTGGGAAAGAATGTGAAAATATCAATGATTACAATAATTACTTCATCATGCGGCACCATGCAGAGCATCCAGGAACCGTCCAAGGTTATACAAGAAGAGCATACAAGAACCACACCCCAGGAAGGATTTGTTTGTATTGCCTATGCATAGCCTCTTAGAATGAATAAAATGTCCTTTGCTTGTAACTTTGTTGATCAAGGTTGGATGAAAAGCTTGTCTAGGATGCCACACATGCACAAGAATTCATGGCTATTTTCAGAATAAGACTCTTCTACCTGCACTTAGCTCAGGTCAGGTCCAGTAACTCCCTGCATGTCCCAGTCTCTCATACATTCAAATGCTTTACACAATTCAATCAAGGGAACAGATTTTTTTTTCTTTTTTTTTTTTTTTTCAAGACAGGAATCATTTAACTAAAGAAGCTTAAAGTGAAGCTAGGAGAATGTGACTGCTCTCAGGGAGCTCTGGGTCCTGGGATGGGATGAGGGATGGGGAGCAGGATAGCGATGCCCTCGTGGACAGACCCCAGCAGCAGAGAGCACCAGGGAGAAGATGTAATTTTTGTATGGAACAAGGTGTTATTTCAACAGCTCCAGCCTGACCCAATCACTATTACAACAGAAGTAAAGATTTAGGGCTGGATTCTCATCGTAGACACTCAGGCTAACATCCAGAAAAACTCCACTGGTTTTAAGATCTGGATTTACACTGCCATCAAAGAGAGGTTGTTAGGACCACCACGGCCATCGAAAGCTGCACCCTCCTGGCATTCTTTGAGATGCTTCAACAATTTCCCTGCCGCTTGCCTTGGCCATAAACACCGCTAAAACAAAGCTGTGTCTTGACAGCAGCAATCTTCCATCTGCCAATGGTGGATGTCACCTGGTTTTCTAGAGCAAGAGCTGAAAACCCGCTCAGCTCTGAGAGTTTTTGAGTTGGGGATGCTGAACACCCAACATTCAGCATGTATCCTTCCCAAGGACCATCTGGGATCTGCTAATCTGGGTCACAGCCACGGATCCTCTAGCCTTTACCTTGTCAACAAAGTATGGCTGGTATCGTATTTCCCAGGGAAAGGTGGAGAAATCACCAAAACAGTGAAATTGCTTGGTTTTTGGGAAAGCATCCCCTTGATCCAGGCAGTGAAGGACATATTCCGCACATGGGGCTTATCAACTCTCTGACTGCAGCTGTGGCTGACGCAGGGAAGCGGATCAGATAACAACACTCCCAAAGCTTTTTGTCTGTATTTTAACATCATTAAAAAGTGGATAATCTCCTCTTCCATAAAAGCATCGGCTCCCTCCAGGAGCCTCTGTGGCTGCTGCATTGAGCCAAGAGCTATCCCAAGGCCAGCTCTGTACCAAATGAGGACATGGCAACAAAAAGTGGCATTTTGGAAACTCAACCCAGGGTCTCAAGGGATGGGGCTAATCTGCATTAATAGAGTTGTGCCTCTGAAAACTCTTGGTGATTTATTTAATATGTGGTCCCCTCTCTGGTGCCAGTGCCACACAATCCCAGAAGGAAGAACCAACAAGTTCTTATCTTATTGCTTTTCTCCCTTTATTCGTGAAATTTCTATTATTATTACTCTTTTTTTTTTTTTTTTCCATGAAATGCCCACCGCAGCAGCCGAAGATGGGAATCATCCTCAGCTCTTTGCCTGGTGTTATATCAGATTTTGTGCATTTTTTAATGCCAGCTCTCTGAGGACATAAAGAGGGTGGCTGTAAGAAGCACCCTTCCAGATGAGCACTGGGCATGGTAGGGAGAGATGGCAACAGGAGCTCACCTCTTGCCTTCTACACCCAGATCTCACCTTTCCATCAATGGATAGCAGCAGAATTAAGATGAGAAGGTAACCAGGCACTGCTACATACTCCCACTTGCCCATGCTAAGTGTCAACACCCTAAAAGTCCCAACTATCACACTATATCACCTACCAGCTGCATTACCCAAGGCACTGCCCTATTGCTAAACCCCCTTCACAGTGTTGACACCTGAGGAGTCAGATTTTGCTCTTGTATATGTAACACCCTCAGATTCCATGAGACATCCCATCTCACCCTCTTTATTTCTAACCTCTTGCCTGGCACGTGTGAATGATCCAGGATTCCTCCCCGCCCTTCCCTTTTGCAAATGCCTCCCTCCCTCCCCATCATCTCTGATAATAAACCTCCAGATATTTTCAGTGTGGGGAAGAAAAAAGCTGGGGAAAAGGAGGAGAGAGAAAGAGTCAGTTCTGCTTTGGATCAATGCATTGCCGTCAAATGAGAAGGAGAGGTCTGCAATGGACGTGCCCTTGGGAGCCGGCTGATCCATCCCCCATCAAACCCGAGGGTCCCTGAGGAGGAGCTGTCTAGTGAGGCCAGGCAGCTCTCAGTTATTTTTAGGAAGAGCTTCCCTCCTCTGTTGTCCCTTTCGTGCACTCGGAAATATTTTCTTGGACGTTTTATTTAAAAAAAAAAAAAAAAAGAGTACAAAACAATCAAAAAATACCTCATTTCCTGGAGTCTTCCTCTGCACCTCACTTCTTTCTCTGCATTTTCCCTGGTTTTTTAACTATATTTTTTAGGGCAGTTTTCACTCTACCTCCAGCTCCAATCCTTGCATGCCAGCACGAACCTCAATTGGATTCAGTGACACACAGGAGGAATTAAATGCCCTGAGCTCCCTCCAGCACCTGGCAAATGTCTCCAAGAAGCATCCTCATGCAGGTCCTGCCCCAAATGCCACTCATCACATGAAGCCATCCCATTGACTGCCCAACGGTGGAACTGGCCCTCGGGGCACAGCAGGAGCATGTGCAAGTTCCTCTTCCACATCCATATGCTCCATCGACAAATACCAATTCTCTTTCTATAGGAAGACAGGTTATCCTGGGGCAGAGGAAATGTTTCCTCTTCCCGGCAGGATGTTTGCAGGCAGCCCAGAGTGAGGTATGTATAGCAACCGACCAACGTGGCTGTACCACTGTGGAGATTTCAGCAAATATTTCCCAGCAAACAGCCTGAATCAATGTTAGTGCCCTCAGAGCAGACTAGGGCCAGCCCCACGAAAACACCCAAAGACAGAAGTAAAAAATAACATACTACCACGGCCAAAATTAGGCAGAAGGTTCCCTACTAGCCATAGCAATCAATAAATTTGGGAGGGATCCCTATGGGGAGATCTCCACATCTGGGATGCCCTGAATCCAGGGAGATGGTGCCCAGATCTGGCTATAAAGGAGTTTTTATTTCTCACTTCCACTGAATTTCCCACTTGAGTAAGGAAAAGCAAAGTTTCTCTGTAACATTTTACTTTATATTTTTCTGACTCTAAAGAATGATTTATCAAAAATTTCCCACCTCAGTTTGTTAACACATTTGAGATCTCAGCCCTTCATTTCGTTTAATGCATAACTCCTGATATGCAGCTCCCTAGGGTTTAAGACAAGCTTCTCCTCTTGACTCTGGGCAAGGTACCTCAATTCAAGGTTTGCAAAAGAAACAGCTTTAAGAAAATCAGCCTTTTAGAAGCCAGAAACTACCCTCAGCGACACAAAGAGATTTCAAGAGCTCTTTGACAAGAGCTTTGGTTCCTCTTCTTGTACAGTACACGGAAGATTTACTGGAGCTTGTTGGAGTATGGCATTTGGAATAGAGAAAATAACCCCCTAATAAATTCAGCACTCAGGAAGGAGTTTTTCCCATGTGGCTGCAATTTAGGAATTTGGGAACTTCAACCCCAAACACTGCATGACGTCATTAGGTAAGTGAGAGCTTCACCCTTTTGGTCATCAAATCACAGGCTCCAACACTGCTTGCAAGAAGTGGTAAAGTGGTGGCTGAGCAATTAGCTCTTTTGGATGCTGCGAAAAGCCCCCTCTTTTAATTGGTGAGTAGCTGTAATGATTTCATTTGCCCCTATTTCTCTCTCAACATGAACCCAGTCCCTGTGAGCTCCAGCATGGTGAAGCTCTACCATTCTTTCTGGCTTGTAACCTTTAGGGATGAAAACCAGGGAGTTAGAGGGGAAGGATGGGGAAACACGAGCTGTCCTCAACACTTCAACAAGTTTTGCTACTTCAGGAAAAAGGAAGTGAACTAGATATGTTAGTAATTTTCTGCAACAGAAACAAAAATAAATGCTTTTGGAAAATGTCACTTTTTTTCTTTCTCCTTTTTTTTTTTTTTTCAGTAAATCATTCCTACGTCCTGTTACCCTACTGTGGGACATGCCTGTAGTGGTGCATAGCTGGCTTTACCACTAATGATGGGTCAGTCTGTCGAGGTTTATTTTAATTTTACGACCTTTACGAGAAACTCTTGTGTAGCAGTGATTAAAATAGCAGCCGTCTCCTGTTTGTGCCACAGCAAAACCATCTGACAGCAGCACAGACACACCACCAGGATGACAAACATCACCCTTCCTAATTAATCACATAAACACCGTTTGCTTAAACTCATCAACCCAAGCAGGTGTTGAACTGACCCTGGTTCTCCCACCAAGCCCTGCCCACCCATGCAGGAGACACAGCAGCATATTTTCCCATAGGGATTTGCAGGGCAGGGCTGGGGAGGATGTCTTCATTTGTGCCAGGTGGCCAGAAGCCTCTAAGATATGATGTGCTTATTCACTGTATCCCCAGTTTCTGCTGTACCCATCCTCAGGGCTGATCCTTGCTATCGTTAGTGGGAAAACTCAGACTCACCAAATATTACCAAAGTCATTCTTCCTGAACGAATCTTGTATCAGTTCCATGTGAACATGGAACACAGTACATGGACATATAAGTGAACGGCGGGGCTGTGGAAAGGGATGGAGACTTGCTCTGCTAGACAAAATTTTCAAAACTGTATAGTAATAATAATTTTCAGGAACTTGATATTCAGAAAGTATTAACCACCTCTGTAAGGAAAAACAGGTAAGTCCTAGCACTAGTTTGGGACCTGCTCCTTCTTCCAACCATTGGCATCTAAAATCTGTAGTTGCCCTACTTGCATTTCTCTGGTGGGTTTTTTTGCCATTTTTTTTTTTTTTTTTTCTTTTTTAACATTCACATGAATGAAGTTCTGTTTGTAGAAAATTACATCACTTGGGCTGAAGGAGACTTCCTGCTTTTCTTCGTCTAATTATCTCAACCGCTGTCTCTTTGCAACATGCTTGCTTCAGTATTTTGGTTTTTGCTACATTGGTGGGATCAGCAGTCAAGGGGATACACAGGCACGGGTCTGAGGGCCTGAGGACACTGCTGCCTTCTTGGCTAAACTTTTCCCTTCTCATTGCTTCCCCCTAGACTACGGCTTTTGCCAGAACAGGCGAAATAAAGGGTGGCAGGTTGATGGGGGTACTTCAAAGACCTCAGCTCAGGTCCTAACCCCAAATGCCACCCAATGCCACACTGTCGACTCTCAGGTCCCGAGAACTTACAGAAAAACGTGGCAAATCCACATCCTCTTAGCAAATCAAGCAACGAGCTCCTCTTTCCAAAGGCTTGCACTAAACCCCCAGATTTCAAGTCCTCCCAACTTCACACACATTCATCTGCTCCAGCATGAAGACAGGCAGGTTCCTGGCTCTGAAGGAAGATGAGCTGCTGAACCAAAGGGCTTAAAAAGGTAATTGGGGACAGATTTTGACCTCAGAAAGGATTTGGATGCTTATGCAGTGCTAATGATAAGATAATTCATAAATATTTCAAACCTGACAACATAACATACTAGCTCTGGTGGCAATTTAGTGCGTGTTACCAGGTTTTTCATTGCTTTTCCTTCGCTGTGATGGATTCCAAGCTTGCAGTTATTACAGCCATTACATACTTGATTTTAATGGGGGGTGCTTGCAGCTGTCACAACGGGTTGAAAATATATTCTTTATGTCAAACTGCACAGGAGACATTTCCTCCTTGAGTCACTGACAGGTCACCTCCCCAAACCAATTAGCTAATTGTCTCATATCACTCCCTGAAGAGCAAGAGAAATGAGTGACTTGCGAGTGAACTCTGCCCATAGAAAATGCTTGTTCTCTCTCTCCCTCTCTAATTTTATTCTTTTTTTAAAACCTTAATTTAATCTGTCGGCCATTCTAACAAACGAGGCAGTGTGCCTGCCCATTCCTTGCATGCTGACTCTCTGCCAGGCTGGTTTATGTTGTGGTTTTTTTTTTAATAAAGGGGAATAAAAATTAGTAGTGTTTCTTTCTTAGCATATCTAGACAACTTGCTGCAGTGGAGGGGGTCATCAGCAGCCATTAGCTCATGCCTGGGTTGTACTCCCAATTCTGCCCTCAGCTCTTCCCAGCTTCCACTCAACCCTCAAGAGCTGGAGAGGCTCTTGCTTAATGTAAGGACATGCTTGTGCCTGCTTTGGCTTCAACCAGCAGAGTTAGAAAGTGTTCCTTTACTTGGCAGAATTGCTCCTCAAGCAAAGCCCCTCTTGGCTGTTGGCCTCACGAGCGTACTGAGCTGTCACTCATACTCCTGTTTCTCTTAGCTCTGCAAAAGCAATGCAAAGAGGGGAAAATAAAGAGAAAGTAAATAAGTTGCTCCTCGTTGTGTATCAACTGAGTTGTACATTACATTTCACAGAGGGGAGATGTGCCTTCATGTACAGCAACATGGAGAGAAGATCTGTTTTCCTGGCACAGACGAGGATGTAAGTGGGCTAGGAGATACATGCTGGCCTCAGTATGCCCATTACAGGGGCAGCCACGAGGGCAAATCCTGAATGACAAACCTCTCTGTGTTGCTGAGCTCCACAAAGAAGCCCTGTGCCTGCCCAGGGACACCTCCTCTCCTGCTAGATGTTACTTAAAGCATGAATAGCACGGCTGAAATGTCCCAACATAACTGAAATATCTGTTGCAGCTATCACTACGTCACCTCAATCTTCTGTAATCCCCTCTGATCACTGTGCATCTCTGTAGTAAGACACCCTAAATCACCCCTGACCAACCTGATAGCCCTCTATGAGCAGATAATTGGCTGGATGAGAGCAGTAGATGCTTATTGGGACATTAGTAATGTTTTCTTTCCAAATATCTCTCCTAAGTTCATCGTAGACAAACCAGTAAAGAATAGGCTAAATAACTGGACAATGAGGTGGGTCTTACTGGTGCTTGACTGTCTGGAAAGCAGCTTTATCTACCAGACTGAGGGGTTCCTGGTGGAGACCGAGTTGAGCGTAAGCCAGCAAAGTGTCCTCACAGCAAAGAAAGTCACCAGCCTCCTCGGCTGTGTTAGGCTGAGTGTTGCCAGAAGGTTGAGGGAGGGTATCCTTCCCCTCTGTCCAGCCCTGCTGGGACACTTCCAGGTGCTGGTAAGAGTCTTGGCTCCCCAGTATGAGAGAGACACAGATGTACTGGAGAGAGTCCAATAAAAGGCCACAAAAGTGACAAAGGGACCAGAGTATCTGACATGATAGAGGCTAAGAGAGTCTGGAGAAAAGAAGGCTCAGGGAGATCTTAATCAAAGTGTATAAATACCTGATGAAGGGGAATTAAAGATGAGTAAACCAAAGTTTTCTCAGTGGTGCCCAATGACAGGACAAGAGGCAATGGGCAGAAATTAAAAATACAGGTAATTCCATTTAAACATATGAATAAACTTTTTTTTTTTTACCTAACTGTGAAGATGGTCAAACACTGGCACAGGCTGCCCAGAGAGGTCGTGGAGTTTCCACCCTTGTAGATACTCAAAATCCTAAGTAGTCTGCATTAGGAAAGGGAGTTGAACTAGATGCTTGCCCGAGGTCCCTTCCAGCCTCACTGATTCTGGGCTCTAATGGATGATCTCTCCATCTCACTTCCTACATCTTCCTTTCAGGAGTCAGAACGTCCCATGTGAAAGCCAGGTACGCTGAAGATACAAGTTCAGTCTGATTCTTTGGTCTGGCTTCTCCATAACAATAACCTGGGAAAGACATGATTCGCCTGATGCTTTGTCTTATGGGCATGCGAAAAGGAGAAAAAGAGTTAAGATCTTGATTTACTGAAGTACATCTCTAATGGAGGTGGTAGCAATATATTTCAGATGGACAGAGATGGTTAGGACAGGGATGTGACCTGCTAATTAATTTTTCATGCTAGGCACTGATGGATTTGAAATAAAACCAACAGTCACCACAGCAGAAACATCCTATAAAATGGTATTTGCTGACTTTACTGCGTTTTTGAAGGGGTAGGAAGATGAAGCAAACTGACAGCAGACAGCAAAATGTCTTAAGATCAGAGGGAAAATAAAAGCAGTGAGAAGAAATAAGGAAAAAGCCAGTTCTCATGATCCTCAAAACACTCCTAACAGCTACAGATTTTAATCTTTATTTGAGCTCTCTCCAGATGAGCTGAACTTGGCTTCCTGCAGGACCCTGACCCCATTGGCAGCGCCCCAGCTAGCCAATGCTCAGTGGATGCTCATTAAACTGGTGTCTGGAGGGTTAAGCACATCAGAAGAACCTGCCTTGACACATGGCTATCCACAGTCTCTTTTTTCCTTTGGAAAATGCCAAGTCATTCTTTAGCAAGAGGCCAGGCGAGAGGTTGCTTAGGAACTAAATTACTTCTCATTCTTAGACAGTGATGCTAGCTGGCACCCGGGGCAGCGTGGACGTGTTCGGAGAGGGCCCAGAGCACTGGGAAAGCTGCAAACAATGGGCTGCAGGGTCATCCTAAAGGCCAATATCAGAAGCAATTGCTGCTCCCTGCTCGTCTAGTCAACCACCCTGGGCTCTTGCAGGAGTGGAAACCTTTGGGGTTTGCTCCAAAAAAGCAATCCTAAAAGGCGAGAGAAGTTTTGATATCACAAGAGGTGGTGCATGAGCTTGTGTACAGTGTCAGGGTTTCTCTGGCACTGTGTCCAATGGGAGGAATGTAGGATGTTCCAGGATGAACGATCTTTTGTCCAGGATTTCAAAACACTTTAGAGCAGCAGATGACACACAGTACACAAGGCTGTCAGTTGTACCTTCAAGTCATTCACAAGAGCTGTCCTCCTTTAGGTAAAAACACTGCTGGAGAAGATTTTCTTCTAAATGGTTTTAGGAAAAGTCAAAACCTTTTAGAGACCAGAATTGCCCCAGAGGGACCAGTCACTATGGCAGCTTCTCCAAGAGAAGTTGTGCCAATGAGGCTGCCAGGTCCCCACACTGTCTGTCCGAGGGAAGTTATTTTGAGGGAATCACATGAAGAAAGACTGATGAGTCAATGCTTTGGAACCAATGAAGCAATGAAAGCTGCAGGAAGAAGTTGAATCGTCAGATTTCCACTATGTGTACTCTTGGGGAAAGGACTATTTTGACTGAACCATGCAGGAAAACTTCGAAAGTGGAAAGGTAGGGATACAAGAAGTGAAAGTCTCTTTCTCCCTCTCTGATGAGACAGTCCAGCAGCTCACATTGACAGCTCCAATTCTCTTGACGTAAAACATGCTCAGCTTCCAGGCTTTGTAAGAGAGGAAATCCCCCATTTTACCTAGTAGTTCTTTGGGATGTGCAGTCTCTGGAGGCATAGGGCAGGAGGTGAGGCTGAGTCAAGGGATGAACAGTTGATCAGGACCTCATCGGCAGGGAGCTGCGCGAGATAAACTGTTGTTCCTGTCTGATTTTCTAGATGAGTGTAAGGGAGCAGGATGCTCATCTTCTGCTGGATTTCCTACCCATCTCCAGAGATCCATTTGAAAAGTCAGTTTATATCTGTTATAGTCCAAAATGATCCAACTGGGTCCTTTCACGTGTCAATCCTGTCCTGATTTATGGAGTACTGTGGCTGTGTTCAGGACTCAGTGGAATGTGGAATTAGATATGATATGTCCTGTAGGCATCCTCTCCCATCCTGCAGAACTCAGATGGGAGGAGAAGCACAGGCTGAAGCAAAATTATTCCCTAATGGACAAAACCACAGCTCAGCAACCCAAATGAGAAAGAGATGGGGTCGGTAAGCCAGTCATCTCTCCAGTATCCCCACTGCCTCCCTCTGAAACTCCCGTGAACCACGGATTCATGTGGGGCCATCTTCATTTACCCCAAAGTAACCCAATGACCTCTGGTCAGTCCCAGATCAGGCACAAGAGAAACTGCGAAGTCCGCAGGACAATCAAACAGAGCAGCTAGAAACTAGCTCATGGGATGTCCCATCCTAGACATGGCTCGTGCACATAAAGGTCACACACTCTTCTCACCCACGAGTGAGTATCATACCAGTCTCACTTACAGAGCCTCCCAGACAGTGATGTGACTCGCATGCCTGCAGCATGATCAAGTCAAGATGAATCAGTTCACTATTAATTCCTCATTTAGTGTCCTTGTATCGGCTTCGAGCCAGAAAACAAAATAACTGTCTAGAGAAAGAGTCCAGGGAGAATTCAGCTGGCTGTGGCAGGTGCTTGAAACTCAGTGGAACATAAACTCTCGTCTCTATCTTTATCTGGGTCAGGGATTGTTTGGCCAAGGCAGCACAGATGTCAAGGACTAGCAGATGTAGTGGTGGTTCTGTATCACCACCTCTCCACCCTCTGGAACAATACCCTCAGGCTCACCTTGCTCAAGTTCATCACACCAGCCTGAGATGTAAGCTAGAGTCCTCCAGACTTCTGGGTGGTGTGAATTTAACTTCACAAGGTGATTTGATCAGTGAATGGACTTCATCGTACAGGGAAAAGGATAAAGTCAAAAGGCAACCACCTTCCACTCTGCTAACCCTCTGGTCCATGCCAGATACACCCATAATATTCTGTTTTTCTCTCAAAAATTGCTAAAACACTGTAGTTTCCTTTCCTTAACACTCTTCCTTCCTAGGAGCTGTCTCAGCATGCTTGGGGTTTTCATTTAATATATTTTTACATCCCCCACCTTGCTACCAGCTAAGCTTCACAGCTCCTCTTTGAGATGCACCATCCCAGTGCAGACAAATCTACGTGTGTTACTTTTCACTCACATCCCCGCAGGGTTAGAGGGAATTTATTTCTCAATCCTTTTTCACCTCACGAACCCAAGAAATGGTTTTGCACAGACTCTATTCAGACTTCAGCATCTGCAACTGGCTTGACTGAATAGTGCCACACCATCATTTTCCCTTTGATAACAACTCTACCAACGCCAGCTCACAGCAAAGGGTGGAAACCCTCTGCCCAGACTTCCACGCTGTTCCCCAAACAACGCCTTTTTGCCTGCCGAAGGCAGCTCACATCTGTGGGGCCACGTTCACTGAGCTGACAGCTGGCATACCAACCCTGCTCCCCCTCAAAGGGCATGGGAAAATGCAGTAGGGATGGTGCACAAAACTCTGTAGATGGGAACGTGGCAGGGGAAGGAGTGGGAGAGTTTTACACAACATTTGTTTGCTCAGCATCTCATCTCTGGATGTCTCACTTGTGGAAGGAGTAGCTTGTGTGCCAAAATAAATTTGGGATGGGGGTGAGAGGGTAGGTCTTTGCTCCCCAGTTCTAAAGTCCAGAAGCCAACTTTTCTTGCATCTTAGAACTATAGAACGGTTTGGGTTAGAAGAGAACTTAAAGATTATCTAGTTCCAAACCCCCTGCCATGGGCAGGGACACCTCCCACTAGACCAGGTTGCCCAAAGCCCTGTCCAACCTGGTCTTGAACACTTTCAGGGAGGGGGCAACCATAGCTTCTTTTGCCCCTTTTTCCCTTGCAGTGAGCAGGTCACGGGACAAGGGAAGACGACTTGGCATGAAACTCCAGCCTGTTTCCTCAAGCAGGGACTTCTGGGGGTCATGGGAAGAGAATGAGTGGTCAGCCTGGGGACAACAGTAGCTTAAGGTAGAATTTTTAGATGAGGCTTTTAAAGGATTCCTTAGACTGTGCCATCTTCATGCTTATTCATCCAAAGTAGTAGTATGAAAAGGGGAAAAAACAGTCTGGGAGAAATTGCATCAGGCAGAAAAGATTTCCCTTCCTTGTATTTACACAGCACTGCATCCATATGAAATGCATCACCCGCACTCTCCTCACATGATTCCCAAGCTCTCAGATACACTTAAAAAAAAAAGAAAGACAGCAAAAAAACCCCAACACAAACCACCACTCAGCAAGGAATACACTACAAGGACACATGTTTTTGTGCTCACTTGAGCTGAACCTCCTCCACTATTTTTCCTTTAGCCAAATGTTTCTGAGTAGGAGCACTGGAAAAATAAACTCCCCTGGCGCAGCGGGACACGGGCGGGCGGCTGGGCTGAGCCCAGGCCTGGGAGCCCCTTCCCAGTCCCCTCCACGGCACAGGCCATCGACGCTGGGAACAAGTGCCTATTGTCCCCGATCAGGACTGAGAGGCAGCTCAGTGGGGTAAAAATATAATAAAACAGGACTTCAGCCTCTTTGCCTTCTTGGCTTTACTTTTGTCTTCCATAAAACCCCGGCTTTGGTCCTTCTGCCTGCATTGCTTTTAAAGCCAGATAAGTAGCTCTGAAATGACACCTTGAGAAAATTATTATCACCTCTAGAACAGGTCTCTCCTATTATTATTATTATTATTATTATTATTATTATTATTATTA
>VWZK01004762.1:107847-196995 GCA_013396935.1 Baryphthengus martii | reverse complement strand
TTATTATTATTATTACTATTATTATTTCTTTTCCCTTTTCTGCCTTGCAGCACCGCTCCAGTTGATCACGGGCTGGGAGGTTTCGGGTGGCCCAATGGGGAGGGAGTGACACGCATTTCAGGATTGAAGGTGGCATGGAAGCTGGCAGGTTTGCTGGAATAAAGACCTGGGTAGCACCTGGTTTCCAGGGCACGGCTGAAGTAGTTCAAAGCAAGCGTGTACCAACAGTTGCAAGGTCCAAACTGCCTTACAGGAAGAAAATCACAGTCAGCTCTGTTGGGACATGCCTGCAGCTGATGCCCATCTGGTTTCTTCGGTGCCTCTGATCCCCCATGTGGGAAAAATACACTGATTTCTCCAAGGCAACAGCTTCTATGATCCTTGCATGACATTTGTTGCACATATGCCAATTAATACTAATAAATATGCCAGCGCTATTGCCGAAAGGATACACAGAGCGATAAAAAACAAACAGCACTTAGGAAGGGCAAGGAGAATAAAAGATAGCGAAAGAAAGCAGTAGCATGGAGTTAATGATCTGAGATCAAACTGGAGGAATTAATGGCCCTTTTTTTTTTTTTTTACGACATAGTTAAGTCCATGAATATTGAAAACCTTGTTCAAAAATCCTCCATTGGGGAGATCCACAACAAGTCTAACAACTGAAGAAGAAAATTAGCAGCAGCTTCCCCTGGGGAAAAAGGGACGCTATTAGAGGCTGGCTCATAAAACGACCATGAGGATGAGAAAACTCTATTATTCCTCTTATTTCCAATATCCTGCTGTGGGATGAAAGTTAGCCCTGAGCGGGCATGAAACCCTGGCACCCCCAGGGCAAAAGTCCCCAGAGGCCAAATTCCACTCAGGCTCAGCAGCATCCTCCCCATCCTCATCACTCCTCACCCCTCCCCAAGCTCCATTCCTGAGCATCCATGCAAGGCATCGGTCGAGGGCTTTGCAACGCATACGCATCACGGAGCCATTTCATGCCAGACGAGGACGGTGAGTGCGTATCGATCAATTTTATTTCCAGCAGACAAGGCCTTCCCCAGTGTTAAAAATAAACCCATAAAGGCTAATTCAGCGTATTGCAACAAGGTGGATGAATCCATCCAAGCGGACTGGTACTGCTTGGTGTTTCACCCTCTATATATCTCAATCCTGAATCTGGACGAGGCATGCAGTTGAGGACTGGCTGCCACAAGCAGATCTTCCCCCTGATCCTGCTCCAAAGCATCTGCACTTGCAATCAGTCCTCCTTACAGCTGGTTTGTTTTATTTTTATGGGGTCTGCCATTAAACAAGCCTAAATAATGCAACAAGAAGATGAGGTTCACCTTGACTTTATTTAGTGCTTAGTACCAGCAAATCTTAACCTGCATGAGAGGAGGTGAAGTCTTTGGCCTTTCCAGCTCTGGAGTCCTCAGTACAAGAAAGACATGGACCTGTTGGAGCTGGTCAGAGGAGGTCACAAAAATGATTCGAGGACTAGAACCCACCCTGCTTTGAGGCCAGGCTGAGAGAGTTTGGGTTCTTCAGCCTGGAGAAGAGAAGGCTCCAGGGAGACCTTCTTGTGGCTTTTCAATACTTAGAGGGGGCTGTCAGAAAGGCGGGGACAGGTTTTTTAGCAGGGCTTGTAGCAATAGGACAAAGGGTAATGGTTTTAAACTAAAAGAGGGGAGATTTAGATCAGAGAGAAGGAAGAAATTTTTACAGTGAGGGTAGTGAGATGCTGGCCTAAGGTGCCCAGAGAGGTAGTAGATGCTTCATCCCTAGAAACATTCCAGATGAGGTTGTCTGGGGCTCTGAGCAACCTGCTCTAGTTGCAGATGTCCCTGCTCCCTGCAGGGGGGTTGGACTAGATGACTTTTAAAGGTCCCTTCCAACCCAAAGGATCCTATGATTTGGGAGCATCTTTGGGCAGATGCTGCCCAAAGCATATCCCAAGCAGTTCCTGAGAGCAGACACTGTCTCCAGTTCATGTGGGCGAGGATATTAAAACCCTCAGTTTGCCTTAAAGCAAGGACTTACTGTGGCATCAGTACTCATCTGTTGAGGGTATTCCTCCAGTGCTGGAGTTGATTTTTATGCAAAATGGAAAGAAGGAGCGAGGTGAAAGGTGGTCTCTGGGAAAGCTGATGTAGAAACCAGATTCACTGGACAGAAACATGCCCCTGCTGCTTGGCTGGAAGCAATCAGAGTCATGAGGTCTCCGGAGGGATCTCTGCTTTCCTGGGAAGGCCAATGTTTAAAGAGTCAAAAAACAGACACAGCAGTTCTGAGCTCCCTGGGACTTTCCAAGGTTTTTTGGATAGTTGTGGCTGTGCAAATGATTTTTAGTTGCAAACCCTTATGAGTACAGACCCATATTTTGATCATGATGACAAAGAACAAAGATTTCCCACACGCTGAGCAACCAACTGTGGTTGTGGGTTGTGTTTGCACAGGACTACAGGTGTAGAAGTAGCACCTTCATTTGATCAAAGGTTCCTTCACAGGTCATAGCAACCAAATATTTGGTCCTAAAGTGTTACTGAAGCGCAGGCTGAATCCACTCAAAATGAATCATCCTGATAGAATCACAGAACGCTTTGAGTTGGAAGGTTCCTTAAAGGTCATCTAGTCCAACATCCCTACCATGAGCAGGGACATCTTCAACTAGACCAGGTTGCGCAAAGTCCCATCCAGCCTGGCCATGAACAATTCCAGGGAGGATGCATTCATGACTTCTCCACAACTTCATCTCCTTTCCCAGCTTGTTACAGCCATGCTGTGCTTGCTCTGTTTTCTCTCCCAGATTAGGAATGCAGTTGATATCCAGTTCAGTTTAACAAATATAAGCCTGACGAAGATGTGCAATCTGGCTTCCATTCCTTCCTTGCCCCTCTGGCCAAGAAGATGATGTCAAGCACCTGCTCCTCAGGGTGGAAGGGCTGGCAGCTCCAGTGAGGTGCATGAGAGCCCCCACCACCATGAGTTCCGTACTCTCACAGCTGGATACTCACATGACTTCCCTGCCAATTTCAAAAATATTTTTTGGACGCAAACCCCCAGGAAACTCCACCACTCTGTATTCAGACTGTAGTTTTCTCACACCATCACATGCTTCATGAGCTGGTCTGGTACAGCTGAAAGTATTTTAGAAAAGCAACTAAGCATATTTGAAGTCTTACAGTGGGATTTACGTTAGCCAGGAACTGAACATAGCTCTCCAAAAGGTATTGCTTGATTTATTTCTTCAAGGCAGGAGAACAAAGAAGGTTTTAGAGAGGAACACATAGGTTATGGAGAGCAGCACCCTATGGGCACATTGCTGCAATCTCAATATTGCCCTGGCATCGATACTCAGCTGCTGATGGTATTTCTCTAGCACCGGAGGGAAGTGTGGGGCTTTCTATGCAAAAATGGGAAGATGGAGTGATGTAAAGGCTGGTCCAGTCACCTTCAGCTTAGAAGCAAAATCACACTTGTATGCAACAGGCAGTACACTCAATCTGCTAAGGAAAACAGATGCAGGCTGAGTAAAATGAAGATGCCACCAGAAAACTCAAGCCCCAAGTCCCTTCTTGCCAGTCTTCCTTAAGCAAGTTGAAAAACAGACAACTAATTTTTAAAACCTCATTTGCTTCAGCGCTCTAGGACCTGGTTTGTTATTACAAAATAGTAGAAAAGGACAGAAAAAAATAATCAGCCTTCCTTTTTGTTTAATAAGAGCCCTCAAACCACACAAACTGCTGAGATAACTGTCCTGATTTCAGAGAGGACGGGTGTGGGTGGCACCTCCCAGCACGGAGGGGACGTTTGTATTGGCAGAAGAGGCAGAAAGCCTCCACATAACCTAGGGAAAAGGAAAAAAAAAAAAAAAAAGGAAGAAAGTAAGAAAGAAAGAAAAAGACCAAACCACCCAGCAAACAAACAAAAGCATTCCTAATAAACTGGAAATGTCATACTACATCAGGGATCACAAGATCAAGCCCAGAAAGGTCCAAGTGTCAAGAACATGCTGTTAAAAACAGATGGGAAAACAAGCCAGGAAAGGTTGGAACTGTGTTTCTGAACTTCTGTTCCCGACATGGGTTTTAAAGCTGGTGCTAGTGCAGCTGGGGAGACAGCGAGGTGAAATATCAGCCGCCTGCATCATCCCAGTAATCCCTTTGGAAACCTTAAAGCGGGAGGACGGAAGAAAGAGTTTCACATTAAAATCCCTAAACAACTACTTTGGAAATGTAGATTTTTCCAGCTCAGGCTCGCCACGTGTCAAGTCGGGTTATTAATCCTGCTTTTTTGCATCTTGGCCTTGGTTTTGCAGGCTTCTCCTTGGAACAGAGGGTGGCTCCTCATGGCATGGCTGTGTGTTGAGGTAGAGGTTTTGGCTGGGTTTCTGGGATGCTCTGCAGCATAGGGATGGCCACATTAGTCTTTCTGTGTTCATTCCTCCTCATATTAAGATAGACTCACAGAGGTGGCTCTACTCTGTCCCATAAAACCAGGTCCTCAGCGAGCAAAACATAGGTAAGTCACATGCTGGGAAAAGTGGGTTCTTCCTGACAACCCTTTAAATGGCAAGAATCAGTGGAAAAGGAGAAAGAAGATTGAAATAAAATGGAAAGATGAGGGTATCAAAACATGCACCATGCAGAGAGCCGTGGAGAAGAAATCTCTGAGCCTGCTGCCTCCAGGCTCAGCCCCTCGTCCCAAAGGCGAGCGGAGATAAAGCTCCCAATGGCAAACTCTTATGATACACCAGATGGTATCAGCTATTCCTTGAGACTGTCAGAGATCTTCCAACATAAGAAAATAACAGAAGTTTGTTTTTTTTTTTTTTTAATGCAGTGCCTTCCCCCACTTCTGAGTACCTGAAGACAGAGCTGTAGTCAACACAGTTCCGGATGCAAGGAGCCCTGGTTTGGGGTTCACACTTTTCAGGAGCTCAGATGCATTCAAGCCAAGAGCTATTACTATAGAAAGAGGGTCTAGCCTGGAAGATCTCAAAAACTTTTGAGTTTCAAAACCTGGAAGATCTCAAAAATATTTGTAAATATTGACGTTTGGCTCTGGTGCCTTACTACGCAGGAAGGGTGCAGGGGAACACTTTCCAAAGCTCAAACCAAATGCTCTTCTGATATTTAATAAGTTCAACTGATTTCCTCTATTATTTCGCATTCCTTCATGCTCTAGGTTCCAGGAGATGCCTAAATATCCAAGCACAAAGGCTGTCAGCACAGATTTTCCAGCCCAGCAGGAAGTAGAAGATATCTCCAGGGAGAGCCTATTTTTGGAGAGTTATCAATTCCAAACTAAGCCTTCAAACTTTTTGTTGTTATTCTTCAAATTAAGACAGAAGAGTAGGAGAGCCAAGGCATTCCCACAGCAGAGTAGGAGAGCCAAGGCATTCCCACAGCAGATCACATTGCTTCTCACACTGCCTGCTTCTCAGCGGTGGAAGTTGGGTCTTTGTATTGATGCAGGACATGGCTGGAAATCCTTGGCTAAGGGGGTTTTGAGGTCCTGAGCTGATACGTGGGCACCTTGCCATTTGGATGCAGTTGTGCTTAAATTTCAAAATTTGGTTCTTAATTCTGCACAAATTATCTTGCATGAGGCCAAGATGGATGAGGAAGACTATTTCACCTGTTGCCCAAAACATTCCAAGTGAAAACCAGGTATATGACAAAGAATTGCATTCCAATAGCTTTGCACATTGTCAGACACACCTGTAGTATCAGCAGCCATCAGAGCCCCACTGCTGAACAACTGGGTTACACTAAATTAATTGCATAAGCCTGTGTTGGCTTTTTTCTTAATTTTACAGCTCCTATTTTGTACGTTAAAAAACATTTAATAGCCATCCGTCACCTTATGCCTTCAGATTAAAAAACTGGAAGAGAAACACTGGGGAGTATGCCATAAAAAAAATAAAATACTAAAACCCCCTTGGCTAAATTTAATATCTATTAGAATCCTTAGTCATGATGGAAACGTATTTATAACCACAAACCACCACTAAATTATCTTAACAGCCTCTAGCTGTTGTGCTGATGGCCAAAACAGCACAGTAAATTATCGTCTCACCGTACAAAATTATAAGCATCACTATTATACCGTGTTTTAGTCCCAGCCTCTCAAATGCAGGGCAAGATTTACTCTTATTACCCAACCAAGTTCACCTGCCAGCACACACACGTGCACTGCCACGTGTTTACTCCCAAAACAGTGTAAATGCACTGATTTTCGCAATGTGGCACAAACCCACAATGAATGCGGTGCCGGTGACAACCGTTTGCCTTTTCCCTCTCCTTTCCACTCAACAGATCCTTTCGTATTGGTTAAACTGAGTTTTTAAACAGGCTGAATTGACTCCTAACCTCATCCTATAGACTTCAGGGCAAAACACACGCGAGGTGAACTTGGCTTAGAAAACCTGGATTTTCTCAACATGAGACTGCAGGGACAGAGTACACCGGGATACAGCTTAGAAATGGGCAACATGAAGATAAGACTGAAGGATGTTTGTGTCTGGTTCTTAGCTCTGTGATGGACTTGTTGCACATACCAAAATACTCACTTAATTCATGTGCACTTTAATTTCCTATTTATAAAGCAGGAATGGTGAAGTCCTCAGCATCCAGTGCTCAACCTGGCAGCACAAGGGTTGTTTTTCCTTTGGAAATTCATTTGGTGTCCAACCCCTTGCACCAACTCCCTGCTGTGTTTGAATGCACAAGGCTAAAACCATTTGTGTTTTCGGCTCACCTCGGTGCTATGATGCCAAGACCCTGTAATATTTGGGATAGATAGATGAAAACTAGTGAAAGAGCTGGAAGTGCAAGGACCAAAGCTTGGGGAAAAGAAAACGAACTAAAGCCCAACCCACACCACTGGGCTTTGGGTACAAAAAGATGTGAAAACGGAAGAAGCAGATATGATAATATCCAGGAATATACACAGACTGGGAATGAAAGTCTGAGATACAACTTGGAGAGCACCACAGCTGTGTTTCTGATCATGCTTCAGTGTCTGGTTTTCTAGCAAACTGATATTTTATTTTTAAAAATAAATATAATCGGTCAAAACTCGCCCATGCTTTGAAGGAAATGAATCCAAAGTTTTGACCAGACTCTTCCACAATGAAAAAAAAGAAGGCTAAACCTCGCCTAAATTACAGCTGATGCAGCAGTAATGCATGCAGCAGAGGGGAGCATGTAAACCCCAAACGTGTCATTCTGGCTTCCCACCTTCCTCCACAGCTTAAGCTGCGGTTGTTTTAGTGGGACGCTTTGGGTACAAAGAAATGCAAAGAATAGGCTTTAAAAGCTCTTCTCCTTAATTACAAATGCAAATCGTGAAGCTTCTCAGCCTCAAGTCGTACTCAACAACTCGATCCTATCTGAAATTACGAGAGCGTCAGAGCAGCAGGTCCACGCTTCACCACACCTAGCCTTAATGACAGCATTTAACAGCATGAAGTGGGTCATGGCAGACTTCCATGAATCAGCACTGGCAGAGAAACATCACAAACACAGTATTGTCATCAAACACTCTAGTTAGTTAAAAATTCATACAAAAAGCCTCATAAACATCCTACATGTAGCGCATCCCTTTTTTAGTTCCAACCCAGACCAGTGCATGAGGTCCAGTTTTCATCTGCCTCAAGACAAATACTCATTTTTAGCCCCACTGTGAACATCTAACACATACTGCTGAGCACAGAGTATTTTGCAAAGCACCATCCATGACACTAACTTGTAAAACGCCCTGCCTTCTGCTGCATACAAACCGTCTTCAGTACTAAAAAGAACCCTCAGACAACCTTCTTCGCTACACAAGACTCCATCTTCAAACCTCGCTCCTCGGTACACCTCCTTATAACAGCACATGATACACCAGCTCGTCTGCCTGCCAGCTGGCTGTGCTGATTTGATGCTAAAAAGAGCATACTGATTGATTCGCGGTTGAAGCCTCAGCCAACATATTTTGCAAGTGTTTGGGACAGTGGCCTGATCCTTTCAGGTCCTCCCTTGGGTTGACTTTGAAGGAAGTGCAAGGCAGGAGTTCAAAATATGGGTATGGTGCTGGACCTAGCTAACCTTGGACCAGAGCACAGCCTGTTGCAGGTGGAAAATTTCTAGCAATTGCTAGGAAAGGCCTGTCCTCAAGTGTTTGGTTTACACCTCAAAACACCACTTTAGTTCCTTTCCAGTGTTTTCTTCATGGTATCAACTTTTACCATTGCAGATATTCACATTACTTGCGTCTCTTATCATTTTGAAGGTGGAAATTCAGACTTGTTAGGAGTAGGCATGTTTCTCCTCCATGATGTATCTATAGCAGAGACAGAACTCGCTGAAGGATGCAGAGAAAAAACGACCTTGCAAGCTTTAGCATCTGTGACCAGATCCCTCTTATGTTTGACGATGAGGGATCAGAAACATCTGATCACCGCTTCCAAATGAAAATCTCTCCTCTTCATGATTTGGTTTGGTCAATATGGTGAGAAACCCACCTGCAATCAGAGCTCACTGTGCTTTGCTGATTGAAAGCAGCCCTGGGGAGAAGGACTTGGGGGTACTGGTGGATGAAAATCTGGACAGGAGTCAGCAATGTGCACTCACAGCCCAGAAGCCAATCACATCCTGGTCTGTATCCAGAGCAGCATGGGCACTAGGTTGAGGGAGGGGATTCTGCTCCTCTGCTCCACTCCAGTGACACCCTCTCTGCAGTGCTGGGTCCAGCTCTGCACTCCTCAGCATAGGAGAGACATAGACATAGGAGATACAGAGGAGGCCACAGAAAAGATCTGAGGGCTGGAACCCCTATGCTGTGAGGTCAGGCTGGGAGAGTTGGGGTTGTTCAGTCTGGAGAAGAGAAGGCTCCCAGGGAGTCCTTATTGTGGCCTTTCAAAACCTGAAGGGGGCCTACAAGAAAGATGGGGAAGGACACTTTATCAGGGAGTATAGCAATAGGATGAGGGGCAATGTTTTCAAACTGAAAGAGGGTAGATTTAGATTAGATTTTAGGATGAAATTTTTTACTGTGTGGGTAGTGAGCACTGGAACAGGTTGCACAGGGAAGTGGATACTCCAGCCCTGGAAGTGTTCAAGGCCAGATTGGATGGGTCTTTGAGAAGCCTGGTCCAGTGGGAGGTGTCCTTGCCCATGGCAGGGGGTTTGGAACTAGATGACCTTTAGAGGTCCCTTCCAACTGAAACCATTCTATGATTCTATGTGCCAAACACTTTGGCCTATCTCCCAGCAGAAGGACCTCGGGGTGCTCCCATAAGAAATCTCACAAGCTGGGCTAAAATGCTGATCCCCCACTGCACAGATGGTAGCCTTGTGGGCTTTTATCAGAGCACTTTCTCATTCACTTTCTTTGGAAGGTGTCTGCCCTTTGCTTTCCTTGTTTCAGAGGCCTGTTGTGTAAAGCTTTCCCAGGCTCCTAATCACTCTCGTCACTCTTTTCCAAAGGCTCTGGTGTCAGGGGTCCACCCACACACACATTGCTGAAGGATAAAGTCCTGATCGCTGGCAGAAAAACTCCTCACTCCCTGTCCTGCTTCACTCCACACACACAGAGGGCTCAGAGATGGACCTGCACAGTCAGGGCTCCATTTTAACCTCAAATCCCACTTTCAAGCTGGAGGAAGGGACAAGTCTCCATCATTTCTCAGCATCTCCTCTGCTCAGTGCAGCCAGAAGGACCCCACAAACTCTTTGTCATTCCCTGCATCCCATCTCTTCCGCCTTTCTTCTTCTTTTTTTCTTTATTGCCTTCCCTCAGAGGCGTTATGCCTGCCACAGTCACAGTCTGCATGGCTGCCGCTATGGATAATATAAAGCCAGACTGGAGGTACCAGCGGGGCTCAGCCGCCGGCTCTGCTCCCCTCTCTCCCGCCACCCCAGCCCTGTGCCGTGACCCCTGAAACAATGAGCCCTTCTATTTCCCACCGCTCCACTGGAAACTCTGGCCTGATGATACATGGGGTGGACAGTGGGCAAGGGAGGCAAGGAAGGCGAGAGGGAGGGAGAACACAAGCCACAAGTCATTGATTCTTCTTGGGTCAAAGCAAATGAGGTTTTCCTGGAAGCTTCCTATCTGGAGGGAGTTATTTAGGAATAACACAGAGATTCAGAATGAAAGAAGCTGTGTGCGGTGGGGATGGCGTGGAAGCAGAGCGGCTATTTTCTGCTGTCAATGAGCCAGAAAGGGCATTTATTGTGTTTGCCTCTTCCTGTGCTGGATGGCTCTCAACCACAGCACTCGCGTGAAAGCAGCATGAGAAGGAAGGAGATCTGGAGGTGCCAAGGTGGCCTCTACAGAAATGGAGCGCAGGACTTTGCAAGGGAGAGGCAACTGAGGAGCACCAAAACCCTGTGCTGAATTAGATAGCCCATCTTCCCTTTTCCATGAAGAACCATTTCAAGCCAAGAGCATGCAGGGAGCAGTCAAAACCCACATACCCTCCCTACAAATAAACAAACAAAAACCCAAAAGACGCTTAAATAAGTATGTGAATGAAGAGCTGCAGAACGGACGGTAGCAACGACTAATAACCCCATTTAGCGTGATTACTGACATTAAGATAAAAACAATGCAGACAAACAGAAGTATCGCCCAGTTCAACAGCAGCACACAGTGCCAGACCTACAACGGACGTACGACACAGTTCTAAAATTTAGAAGACGTCTCAGTGTCACCAGAAAGGAGGAGGCAAAGGAAGGTTTATTAATCAGTTTTGGAAATGAGACATAATCCCTGTCGGGGTATTACGTTGAGTGGTCAAGAAGTTTGTTTAGCATCCTTTGGCAGCCACACGCAAGCCCAAGGGGACGTTCAGAAGGTCAGTGAAGAACCTGAACAGGAGAGGGAGCAGCTGTGATCATCAACAAGGCTTAATCACTGAAAATCTACAAAATTCAAAAGATCACAAATCTTTGACTCAAAATGTTATTTCCATCTTACCATATGGATGCAGAAGCTGGAACTCCACCAAAAAGATGTCTAAATGTCTTCCAAAGCAAAGGCCTTTGGAAAATACCAGGTTTATATGGAATAGGATGCATAACAAGTACTGAGGTGCTATTAAGACAGCATCTTAGACCCAGGAGACACGGTAGAAATATTTTGGATGTGTCCCAAAGGCAGTGGGAAACAAAAGAAATAATAAATAATATAAAAATATCACACTCAGAAGACATTTCTGACAATAGATTACAGGAAAAAGAGAGTCCAAACATACAGGATTTAAAAATTCAGAGGCCGCATGAAGAAGAGTCCAGAGCAGGCAGAGATGGAAAAGCTTTCCAAGTAATGGAAAGGAAGGAGCAATGTGAACGCTTAATACAGAAACGTCTAAGAGCTGTTCTCTATTTCTCCTGTCTCAAAGCCATATTTAAACTATAAATAAAAATGTCCCATTTCTGGCCCAAGAGTGAACCTCCTATCCTGAACAGGCATCATTTTGGGTTGAGAATATTCCTATTTGGATGGAGAAGTTCATTTCTAGGTATTACTGTAATGCAGACAAACAGACTGATGCAAGATTTCCCAGATCCTAACCTTCTCTCAGATCCTAAACTTCTCCAGGAATACTACGCAAGAGCACAGAAAAAAAAAAAAAAAAAGGAACCAAATACGAAAAGACAAATCCAGAGATGAAATCCACCCCCAGGTTGCTGGTATCAAATTCTTCAAGATTCATCGGAGAAACAGGCACGTCTGGCTGACTTACACAGCAAGAAACTTACACTTCCAGCACTCCTATTTTCCTCCCGTTCTTTAAAGGCACAGCTTGCAGGCTAAAGATGACTGAACTTTTTTTTTGATCGAAGCAGATTTTAATTTATTTATTTACTTATTTTACATTATCTATTTAAACAGAGCACATATTTAAGTTGCTGTATAGCTAGGCATGCTTGGTGACATACTGCGCTGTGCAGGTTTGCACACTGCCCTTGAAGAGTTTGTCTCTGTACATTTTAAAACCAAGTGGTCACAGGCACATCTTTGGTGCGGACATGCTTGCCTGGAGGCGTGCGCATGGCCTGGATCGCTTCTTGAAGTCTCAGGACTGTTCTCCGATTTCACACGCAGAATAGTTGCTTTTTCTGTTGGTAATCATGAATAAGAAAGAGAAGGGATGCTCCTCACTGCCTGCATCTATATAGCCGCACATGTCCACCCCCCCTGCATCTGCAACCGGATCAGGTTGCTCAGAGCCCCTGCCAACCTGACCTGGAATGTTGGCAGGGATGAGGCATCAACCACCTCTCTGGGCAATCTGGGCCAGTGTCTCACCACTCTCAGCATAAAGTTTCTTCCTTCTCTCTAGTAGGCCACAGGAAGGTCTCTCTGGAGCCTTCTCTTCTCCAGGCTGAAGAACCCCAACTCTCTCAGCCTATACTCATAGCAGAGGGGTTTCAGTCCTCAGATAGTTTTTGTGGCCTCCTCTGGATCTGCTCCAACAGGTTCATGTCTTTGAGACTAACCTGGCACTTCCAAGTGTTAGAAGTGTTACAAGCAAGGTGTTCAGGTGCTGATCCAACTTCTCCAGATTTAGACTGAAAAAGCCTAAGAAGGAGCAAACTCGTCTATCCCTCCACAAGAGGTGCACCAGCACCAAAACTTTGCACCAGCATTTCCAGGCCAGCAACTCTGAAAGCTTTTACCTAAAAGCATCCTGCCATGGTGGGATATCAACACAGTGGTGTGCAAGAGTGGAAAAAAATCATTTCTAATACTGATGACTTCTCAGTTGGGATGAGAGACTAGAAAAGGGAACTAAAAACCCAACCCGGCCTTTCCTTGCCCGGTTCCTTTCAAGTCCGCAGTGCTGTGTGCTGGGGAAGAACCAGAGATAAAGTATAAATCACAGAGATCATCTGATGTGCAAACAAGAATGAGGAGGTCTTCCTCTCGAGCTATTTTTATTATTTGAACAGAATTACAGAAGCCATTGCTGGACTGTGAAGACACTCAATGAAACTTTGGAGGGCAGGTCTGCCCCTAGCTTATTCATCTGCACAAGGAACGCTACTGTAGGTACTGCTCAGTGACCCATAGCAGAGATCCAGGATGCTCCAGGAGACTTTCTGGATGCTCAGCAGCTTTGGGAGCCTCTCCAGAGCCAGGTGCCCCAGATGGTGGCATGGGCCAGGCTTCCTGCTTGCAGCTCTGGATGAGGAAATCATTACGACCTGTATTAACACGACACCTCTTGATCAAATGATACGCCTAGGTGTGCAGCAATTAAAATTCCATAAGGACAAAGGACTGTGTGGGATAGTAAGCATTTGCATATTGTTGATCCTGGACTTAACCCCTTTTTGTCCAAGTCCTTGACAGGATGGGTCTATTCTGTGGAGAAGGGCTGAGAGATGAAGGAGAGGCCATGCAGAACTGCTCTGGCAGGGGAGTTGAACTAGATGGTCTTCAGAGGTCCCTTCTAGCCCCTACCATTCTGTGAATCTATGAGAATGTCAGCAACAGGAGTTCAAAAACCTGCTTTAGCTCTATTGCTGCTGTTCACGCACCCTGGAGTAAATCACGTTCTCTCTTCCTCGTTTCTCTCACCTCTTGAGGTGCTTCAACATCACTGTTAGATGCTGTAAGATCTACCTAAGCATTACGATAGGGAAGTGAGACTTGAAAGGAGTACTGAAAGGAAGCCAGTTTATATCAAAAGCAGTAATTTCCAAATCCTTTGGATCAACTCATCTCAGAGAGTCCTCAGATGACCTTGGCACTCTTGCCATCTAAATCCCTGCTAGAAGTACTATGTACTTCTGATGACAGAAGTTGAAAACCCCTTTCCGTAGCTTCACACATCCCCAGCAGCCTACAAGCTGCTCGGAAACCCCTGGCTCAGGTAGAAGTGATAAAGTCAAACTGAGTTCCCAGCTGTGGGAATGACCCTGAACATAAGTGCAGCCAAATCACTGACTTTCTCCGTGCCTCAATTTCCCCCTCTGACCAGACTCTTTAGAGCAGATGTGGTCTCACCAAACACCCAGCGCATCGAACCCCAATCCCAGTCACCTCAGATGCTACCGTAATCCAAATAAATAGTATTTGCTCTGCCTTTAAGTCACTGCTATAAAAGATGTGCTTTGGTCTGGTAAACACTATTACATCACCTCTTGCATCTGACACTCACTAAAAACAAAACAAAACAAACAACAAAAGAAACCAGAAAGGAAAAAAAAGGGTTTCAGTATCACTTCTGCTCTCATCCAAAGAGAAACAAAGCCAGCTTCCTGTTACACTTTCCTTAAATATTGTTCATCTTTCTTAAGTTCAATCTGTGCTTTGCCACCATCAGTCTTCTACATCTACCGTGGACTTTGCCAGGACCATCAGCCAGCTCTGAAGTCATGACAGACATCTGAAGATTCATTCAAGCTGTCTCAGCAAAGCCAAAACACCAGGCAAAGACACCGGTTTCACTTCGCACACAACACATGGACTCCTTACCTCTACAGGCACGTCCACCTTGATCGATGCAAAAACCAGGGATGACATGCAGGTTAGCCCTGACCAAACCAGTCTAAGATCAAGCAGCTGAAAGGCTGCCCTTGCATTGCACTTTCCCCAGGTTGCTCGCGGTGGTAGAAAACAAAACAAGGGCTATCCACCTGCACGGGAAGCTGGGCTAAAGCAGCTACACTGCTGCCTAGATTGGTGGCTCCTCATTGCGCTAAGACACAGAAGTATCAAAAATGTTGGCTTAGAGGCACCTTGGGAGGTCTCTTCTCAAACCCTGCATTTGAGGTGTGACTATATCAGGTCAGCTGGGATTTTCCCTAGTCAAATCTTGAAAATCTCCAAAGACTGAGACCATACAGACTCTGTGGGAACTTGTTCCTCTACAGTCTTACTGGAGGAGCTTCCCTGAGACCCAGCCTGAACCTCCAAAGCTGATGTGTGCTTGTTGTCCCTTATTTTGTCATCTGCTACAAGTAAGAAGAGTTTGACTCCACCTTCCCCATAACTATCCTTCAAGTAGCTGCAAGTTATTAGATCAAGAGTATCATGATGACAATACACTACCACCTCACTGTTGCCAGAAGATGTTACAGTGGGCAAAGGAACATAGCCCCACACTCAAAGTGACCCAGAGAGAAGGTTGCTGGGCAGAGGTTGTGTGGTTTGAATCATCAGCAATGATGCAGCAGAGAAACAAGTTACAGAGCGTGACCTTTGTGCAGCATTGCACAAGAGAGGTGGTGCTGCAGAAGTGCTCATGGGCACTGCCCTTGTAAGTGAAATGCACCCTCTGACCTGTAAAACCTTCTCCAGTGGAGCAAGTGTTCATCCCTCCTCTGAATCACAGGGCAGATGATAACAGCTAAAATGTCTGATAGGCTTTTTGAATAAAGCCTGGAGATTAGATGGGAGGAGCAGGGTGCAGCAAGGCAGCCTGACAGCTGGAACAAGATGCAAAGTCATGGAGTTCAGTGCTGTCAAAACTTTATACAAAGAACTTGTTTGCACTGGGTCAGAGGACTTCATCATCTGCTGAGTCCCATCAGCAGATCCATATGATGTGATTTGTACCCTAGAGTCTCTTTGCAATCCCTCCATGAGTTCAGGCTCAAAATGCACAAATTCACCTAACCCAGCACTGGAAGGGACTTCTGGAGAATTTGTCAAATTTATTCCACTGCCTCAAAACAGGAAGCAGTTTGTTTCAGCTCTCCTGACGTGCAGTTTGGCCAACCTGCCCTTTGAAACTTCCACTGATGGAGACTCTGAGCCCATCCCAAACCATCTGTTTCACTGCTCCACTCCTCTGACAATCAGAAGTTAGGAAATTTCTTCCTAACGCTTGTTTCCCTTGCTGCAACTCGAGCGCAAGCACTTCTTGGCTTCCCACAACTGGCCACAGAGAACAGTTTACTCTCTTCTTTGCAGGTACCTTTGACAAACTCGAGGATTGTTTTTTTTCCTCTCAGCCTTCTCATCCCTAGACTAAACAGCCTCATTTCCTTCAGTCTTTCCATGTTTTCTAGGTTTCTACTTATTTTTGGGTGCTTTCCTCTCAAGTCTCTGCCACCATTTCCCATTTTTGGTAGAGGGGAGCATCCTGAATCAGGCATGGCACAGCTGAACATGAGAGCGATCCATTAAAACTCCTTAGAGAGAACAGGAAAACAAAGACAAACACTTTGCTTAACACCCATTTTTTGTATTTTGCTGCAGAATTAAAGGGATGTCTCTTCTTCTCCCTGCTATACAATTTCATACTGATTAGCACCGTGCCAACCTCCACCTGGTGCCTTCACCACAAGACTTTTTGCTCCAGTGGTCCTACTTCAATCCATATCCCACCTCCTCATTTAACAAGGACGCCTTTGCTATGCATCTTCAAGCAGGATATGAAGATCTAATTCAGGGCCAAAAGAAGCCCTTCACCAGGGAATTACCCCTAGGAATAGAGCTGCAATCAGTAAATCAGCCCATCACATCTCCCTTAACCTCTTCTGCTCACCCCACCAGAAAGGAGCAGGTCTTCCTATGACCTTGATTAAACTGCTTCTGCTTGGCATAAAAACGACCATTGCTGCACAAAGCCAAGCTTTCCCCTCAGTTAAACCGGGGGGAGGGAGGAACCCAAATCCCAAAACACTAAAGGATTGTAAAACCAGCACAAGACGCGGAGCTTTTGTTTTAGTCAGATTTGCGGGCATACCTCTCAGCCGGACAGAAAATACTCTGACTTCACGGTACACAAATGAACAGGCAAAGCGCACTGATGTAACGATAGGAAGCTAAGCGCCGCTTTACAACGACAGCAGTTATTTTTCACAATGCTCTTCTGCCAGAGATCCCACCCCCGGGCAGCAGATAGACACAAAACACTGCTCTAAACCCACGTCTAACTCAGGAGACAACAGACAGACACGTCCAGCGGGAGAGCACTAGGAGACAGTGAGTCAGTACAGACCAGCACAACATGCGCTGGTCTCGGCTCATCGGTCACACTCTTAAAGCCAAGGGTTTTGTTTAAGGACTGAGTTTTTGTGTTTTGTTTTGTTTTGTTTTTTTTCTCATGGGTGTTTTAAGGAGGAGCCAGGAGGAGAATTAAAGGACAGCTCTGTGCTTTGTGGCCGTCTACAAGGAGACCCTTCCATGCATGAAAGATAGAAGGGGAGAGGGTGGGGACAGACTTTTTTAATAGGGCCTGTAGTGACAGGACAAAGGGGTGATCATTTTAAACTAAAAGAAGGGAGGTTTAGCCTAGAGTGAAGGAAGAAATTTTTTATGATGAGGGTGGCAAGACACTGGCCCAGGTTGCCCAGAGAGGTGGTAGAAGAACCCATCCCTGGAAATATTCTAGGTCAGGTTAGCTGGGACTCTGAGAATCCTGCTGTAGTTGCAGATGTCCCTGCTCCCTGCAGGAGTTTAGACTAGATGACCTTGAAAGGTCCCTTCCAACCTAAACTATTGTATCATTCTATGAAGGTGCACAAGTGTTTGAAAAAAAACACACCAAAAAAAACAAAAAAAAAAGCAAGCAAGTGGACAACAGAGCCTGGTGTCCCAAGCATAATGGAGGTGGAAGGTGGTATTTTAGTTTCTCCATTACTTTTGGCCTGCGATTGTTTGTTTACCTTTTCTTATCAATACTACAGTAGCATCTATGGGGCTCATCTCAGATTATGGCCAAATGCCACTTGCAGAGTCAGAAAAGAGGCACAATTCATCTCAACCTTGAGGCAGTCATCTTTTGATCATTTGAATGCCCCCAGGTGGAAGAGAAATTCCTGACCCCAGTATTTCTCAGCAGCATACAAAGAGGTCCTACGTAAATTATCCCACAATCTCACACAAACACAATCCTCTGAAGCGAAACCAAACAGGTAGTGCTGTCAATGCAGATAAACACAGCATTAGATCAGGTGTGTGAAGTGTCCCCTTCCCCAAACTCTGTGGATGAAAGTTAGAAAGAAAATTTAGCACCTTCCCCTCTTGCCAAGGATCTCCTTGAAAAGTACAACCAAAACAAAAGCAGGCTTATAAATGCACAGCATTTCAAGGACAGCTCCAGCAACACACCCATGTGCAGACACGTACATTTGAAATGCACTTGTCAAAGAAAAAAATAAATCCATCATCTTGCCTGTGTCAATACAGGCAGAGCAGGAACTTCAAACCCGATTAGCAGCATCCTGCAGTCTGAGATTCCTCCTTTGAGATCTCAAAGCAGAATATAAACTGAAGGCATACGGAAAGCAGCAAAGCCAGCAACTCACCGCCTTCCCTTTGAGTCCGTACAAAAGCCAGCGTAACAGCGTGGCGGCTGAAAACTCGCCTTTTGTGCATGAAAACCAAAGTCCAACCGTGTGGGCTCGTTGCAGATGAAGGCAGGTTTTAGGGCAGTAAAAGCCATCTGCCTCAGCCTCTACCACATCTACCTTCTCTCAGCCACCATCGAGAAGAACAACTCGATCAATGCATCAACACCCTGAATGCACAATAGAATTATAGAAATATTATTATATCAATAATAATGCATTAAAAAAGCAAGGGGATGGGACATCACTGAGCAAAACCACAATCCAAGCTAAGGTAAACATTTTCGAATACAGCCACCGATGCAGGAAGCCGGCGCAACTGGCGTGACTGGAAGGGAAGTCCCACTGACCACAGCGCCAGGACCGCTCCGGCACAGAGATCCCCTCGAGTGACATCTGCCGAGCATCGCTTCCTGCCCCACGGAGGCTGTGTGGGACGGCTGAGCACATCTCGGCACGGCCGCGTTTCCTCTTGGGGGAATGTTTTGAAAACATAAGTGCCTTGCAATGCACTTTGGGATGTATCTGGATGAAAAGCGCTCTTATGCACATCGATAATTAGCGCTAACCGCCGGCGTGTCACACCCTCATGAAGAGCATTTAGCAGATTTATTCAGCTTTTGCTGGAATGCCGGAGCACAAGCTGGATATTCAGATGGCGATGTGAGCGCCCTTTCATGGGGCAGATGCTGGGGAGCTAATGATGTTTGATGAGTTAAGGCCACTGGTGACTCAGGATCAGCAATTAGTTGATTTCTGCGGGAGGAAGGTGCTTTGCTCCATTAAGCTAAAAGCATCCTCCACAGTTCAGCGTGCACAAAGTCATTCTGTCCATCTCCCACAAAGCCTGCCTGCCAACATACACTAGGGGGATGATATTTCCCATGCCAACACCCAGTTTTACCTTTGTCTCAGTACACTTGAGGGAACAGGGAGCAAAAGAATTATATTGCCTCACGGCTCCGTCTCACAGCCAATCTGACTCTTCTTCGAAGGGGGATTGGGCACACAAGGAAAGGAATGCCAAGAGCAACTGGACACACATGCTAACGCAAAGGGATGTGGCACCACTGAAGTCTACAGGGCTGCATCTATTTTGGACAAAGCTAATAACAACAGATCACAAATCAGATACTTTTCCAGCCCTGCCCTAGCCTGTGATATGGGACTACAGACCTCCACCTCCCTCTCAAGGGTTAGGCAGTGATGCTTCTATCAATCAATAACAGGCACTGAGGAGACACCAGCTGCACTTGTTCTGTCTGCCGTTTCCAAAACGCACACAGGCAAAAGCAACGGGACCAACGAATGATGTGGCAGGTGTCCCTCTCCCTCCCCCACCCTGAGAGAGGGAGAGCACCCAGCTCCCTCCCAGAGGCTGTATTCCAGACAACCGAAGCTGGTCAGAGGGTGGTGACCGGACTTGGGGAGTGGGACCCCAGCTGCATCCTGGGGAGCGATGTGCCGAGTCATAGGACGGCAGCTTCCCATAGCTGCATTTCTGAGCCTGAATGCTCGTGGCGCACGGCGAGAGCGTCAGGCGGAGGGCGCAAAGAACAGTTATTTCTTTCAATGAGTGGGGAATGTGACAGAGCTGGCATTTGAACCCTCTTTTTACAACTTCTTTGAAGTGTTTGATCTCAGCCGCTAACGATACAAAAGGCTATCGAAGCACTACTGGTGCTATCTTCAAAGGGTTGGAACGATAAATCATTAATAGAAACCATGTGCGGGGAGGGGGGAAAGTGGCGGTTATGGGGGTGCTAGGGAGGAATTCAAGGTGTATTATCACCTTTACTCTTTGGGACAAAGGTATTCCCAACCTTCCCTAAAACGCCCGACTTCAAAGGAGGGGGTGTGCCGGCCGCAGGTCCCGGCTGAGCCCGGCCACCGCGGGGCGCGGCAAGAACTGCCCCGAAACCGGGTACCCGGTCCAGCCGTGGCCATCAGCAACCCTGGGGCAGGGGATGAGCCGGCAGGGAGGCGGCTCGGAGATGCTCCCACCTCCCCTTCTCCGAGCACCGGGGAGCCACGATCAACCCTTCCCTGCCTGGGTAAAGGGGCACCCCAAGCTCTGCAGAGCCCCTGGGGCGGCGGCAGGTGCACCCGGGGCAGGGCGGCAGCTACAGGAGGACGGGCAGGGGTGGGACGCAGGGGGGGAATCCCGGCTTGCCCGAGGCAAGGGTAAAGATGAGCTGGAGTGATCTGACACTTACGNCCAGCCCAGCCCGGCCCGGCCCGGCGCCCCGCCAGCCTGCCGCTTTAAAGATACAAACCCCGCGGGGAAGAGGGGCTGCCCGGCCCCAGGGAGGGGTTGCCTCTCGTTCCTGCCCTCCCCGTACTCAGATAGTACCTATAGAGAAACTTTATACATACCGCGGCAGGTGATCTGCATAGCAGCCGAGTGCTGCCTCCTCCAAATGTATACCCTCCCAAAAGAACCAAACCCAAAACAACCAACCCTTCATTGTAAGGTTTAATTCCCCCTGAAGCCTTCCCCTCTCTTGGTGGAAAAGGTCCTTCTCATCCCAGAAAGGAGAGGGTGGTTTTCACCTCGCTGCGCTCAGAGGCTTGGACGTGAGATGAAGGTACCGTACTAAAACAGAGTTTGAGCAAGAAACAACCAAACACCAGCAATAGCAAAAACCCTCCCAGATGAAAAAAATTAATAAAAAAAAAAAATAAAAATTGAGGGGAATCAATAAAAGCTTCATATTTTATTATTGATTTTTAAATGATGGAGCTGTGCCCACTGAAAGGGGATTTGACCGCCACTGGAGTCTCATGCAGACACGGCACGTTTCGTATTACAGCATATTATACCCCGGCTGAGATTAACTATCATCTTCCAGATCTAGAAACACTGTACATTTAAAAGTCTGATCCTTTCACCAGCTGAGGCAGCAATAAAACTTCCCTCTATAGCCCTGCGAGTAGGATTATGCTCCAACGCTCCTTTTGCTGCATCCTTAAAAGCAAAAACCTGGGCATGGCACCCATAAAAGCCAAGTCCTCAACACTCTCACGCTGCCCACTTATTAGGAAAATACAACTCAGGGTTGTTTGCTGGGGATGGAATTCTAGGACTTGTCTCTATACGGCAGCTCTGCCCCAAACCTGCTCGGGCACATTCAGTCATCCCTGCCTCAATTTCCCTGCCCGTCCAACCTCCGTGGGCAGGGACGGTCCCTCCTTGTGTGTTTGTGCCATAGCTGGTGCAATAACAACTCCACGCTGGCTGGATGCTCTCCTGTATGCCAAACAATAACAATCTTTATATAACACCGCCTGCACGGGGATCTTGCATCACTTTAGGACAGTAATTACAACTCGCGGTGCCTCTGGGAGGTAGGCATGACACCTCTTTTCAAGGTAGGGACAGCACTGAGAAGCCACATGTTGTTTATCATCTCTGTGAATACATAAAGGAGGGGAATAACCACTTAAAGAGCAAGTATGTCGTCTGGTAAGAATGTATTTTCTCAACAGCTTTGGTTTTCTTTTCCTGCCAGTGAAACTCAAAGGTGTGAAAAGATTTTTCTATCTTTTCACTACTCAAAGGAAGGGCTCAGTCCTGCTGAAGCACTGGGCAATCTGTGCAGACACTGGCTATGGTCAGATCAGCTCGCCCATCCCTGCCAAGGCAGTGTGTGTGATGGAGCAGAGAGCAGGGGAGGATGAAGATGCTGGTTCTGCGCCGGCACCAGCCAGTGTTGCCTTATTCAGTGCACTGGAGCTGTATCAATCAATTTACGCTGCATGAGAGCAAGAGTCTGGCCCGCACACTCTCCTGAGTTAGAATCACTTTGAGCATTTGCAGGGAAAGCCACGTCCTGGTGACCTGCACTTGAGAGATCTTCCCAAAACCCAAAGCAATTTCAAGGAGGTCAGTGACCTACTGAGGATTTATAAAGACACGGTCGAGAGCAGACGGTCGCGATTAATACGCCGGTATCGTGCAAAGCCATTCCATAGTGTAGGGTAATGATTCACACGTTAGGAATTTGCTCACACTGACACCCATGCAAAGTGGTATCAGCTTGAAAACCAGTTGCAGAGAACCCTGTCTGCATTTTTATGTTAACAACTTTCACGACGCGGAGTTGAAACGCTTCATATGGGTGATGTATGTTTAAAGAAATGCTCCATAATTACTACCATCGTGTGAATTGGAATGAACTATTCTACATATTCTGTGACAGCCTTTGGTTTATTACCCTCCTCCTTTGCCGTACTAGTCTTCCTCTCCGCTCATCCTCCGTTCTGGATCACATTTACTGACTTGATACCACAAGATACGTCTGAACGGTGTCCAAAAAGTGAAGCACCCCTGTAAATTCTTTTCTTCATGCCTTTGGTGATGCCTGACACATGGACCTCGGATTGCTGGGACTTTTGGATAGGAAACAGGTTACATTTTCTGTACACTTCAATATGCTGCCATCTCAAATGTGAAATATTAGCTCTGTGCAGAAAAAGGCTGGAAACAAAGATGCTCCTCGTGAACGTGCCTCCCTAATTCCACTGTGGCTGTACGCAGAGTGGGAACAGCGAGTTAATTCTGGCATCAGGCTGTCAGATTACATATGATCCAATGCATGTAACATTACAATGACTTATAATGCTGGCCCTACTTAAAGCATTTGGTCAGGGAGACAAATACTATCCCCAATGCCTCTAGGAGTTAAAGACGTTGTATGTCTTGAAGGTGGCTCTGATTTGGCAGCGCTTGCACGCTCGTAACAGTTTTACCAACTTCAAGCTGTTCCTCCAACCGGCGACAGAGACTGAACTCAGGCTGGCCCCAGCTGACTGCGTAAATCTCCGGAGTCTGAGCTAACAGCCAGCAGCCTTGGCAGAAAACTGAAAACCACATCCCCGTGCTGGAAAAAAGCGACGAGGGAGTTACACAAAGCCATTGAGAATCCGTCTCTGCCAGCAGGAGCAACTGAAGAGGAAACAGCAGAATTAGCAGGCAGAGCAAGGGAGAAATTAAGAGATGTCGTGTAAGAAATCATATTCCTCGCACAACAGTAGGATAGGAAGAAAAACATTTTTCCAATAAAAAGCCCTTGTGCCACATGTTTAATGTGCCAAGGCGCACAAAAAAGTTACACTTTCTCCTGCAGAAACCTCTGAGGTTTTTAATCACAACCTTCAGTGTGCCTCCGTGCTCTTGTTTGAAACTGAAATCTATGAAGAATTAGAACTTCTAAGAAAGAAACCACAATGTTCACTACTGCTCCTGCCTGCTCCAAATTTATTTAAATGGGCTGTGCCATCTACTGGCAGAAGGGAAAGCTGCAGGCAGAGCAATTCCCCTCCTCGCTCCCAGTCGCTAGTGTAAGCACAGGGATGGCTGGAGACACGGGGCACTTCCTGTGGATTAGGGACCAGCTGGCTGAAATGCTTTGGGCTACTTACCCCAGCCAGGCACTAATCCCTTGGAAATGCCCTATACTGAGGTTAATATAAACTGAAACATGCCGGGGGAAAGACCTTAAATATCTGCTGTGCCGCTTGGTGTTACATGCCTGCTTTTCAATTCTGAGTGAACACTCAGTCTCATGAGATCCAGCTCCACAACAATACGACCTGACTTTATCTTCACGCAACAGTTGCTGCGGCAGCGCTAGATGGAAGCAGCTTTTTTTATTTTATCAAGAGTTTTCAAGGTTAAAAAAAAATAATTTAAAAATCACCTCTTTCAAGCACTTGAGTCTTTTCAAGCTTTCCAACCCCTGTAAAAGAGCACAGCAACCCCCTGAGAACAACCACAATCGAAGCTAAACCACAAAACGGTCTTTTCCTTCGCATGACAGACAGGCAGCTCCAGCAGCACTGGCTGCTTCCATGAGCTGGGGGATGAGTAGCACAGGATGCTTTGATCAGAAAATGAGAAGTTTGAAGCATCTTCACGATAGTGTTCTGGCAAAGATGGAGGCATCAGAGCTCTGATGCCTTAATAGAGACTCAAAAAAAGAGAGAAGCGCTGACTCATGGGTCAGCAGTGTTCAAGGCACATACATTTCCTTCGACTTGATGGTTCACTTGCTAGTGGTGGCAATGGGAAAACAATAGATTAAACCTGCTTTGTCCCTTCTCTGATCAAGATTCTGGCAAAAACCAGCACATACCATCAAGAATGGATGCAGACTGCCAGGCAGCACGGGGAAGGGGCTGCGGTGCTGAGCTGTGCGGCGTCCATGGATGCAGCCAAAGGACGTTCTCAGTCCTTACATTTGCAGATAATTAAATGGATTTTCTTATTTGGGAAGCACAGTCCAAGCTGAAGCCCAGTTCTGCTTCCGTCAGTAAACTGGATAGCCAGAAATAATTTTACATGAAGTTGAGCTGGGACAGAAAATGCTACTGAAGTATTTCCCAGTTTTGGGCCCAAGGAGGGTTTCCTCATGTCTGGCCCTTCCTTCTAGGATGGACGAGTTCCTCAAGCAAACTCTCCTGCCTGGTCCAGATACATTTTTGGCAGCTCCGTTTAATCTTCCCCCCCCACTTATGCTGTTTCCACCGTGGAAGAGAAGGAAACTGGGAGTTTCCCCCCTTTTTTTCCTCACCTTCTCAAGACAGACAACCACTGTAGCGTTGCTGGGTGGAAAGAATACCAGGCAACCCTCCAGACATGGACACTACTCTGGTTTAAGCATAAAGGTCACTTCATCTATGTATTTTCCTGATGAGACCAGAAGCTCCGTATGGAAAGAACTCCTTCTATGGACACTATTTGGCACAATGGGCCTTTGACCGCAGCTGGGCCCGGGGCAAGCAACCATAAAACAAACGATAAAACAAGCAGGGAGGAATCTTTGCTGGGCTCCCCTGCCTGTTTACCCTACCCTGGTATACTCTCACATCCTTAGGCATTACTTCAAGAGCAGATGGTGCTCTGTGGTAGAGCAAACGAGCAATTATCCTCCTGACACCCCACAAGGCCTCCCCGCATGCGATCGCAAGAAGTTACTTCACCCCAAGCTAAAAGCTGTTGTCTGGCTTTTCAGCATAATTGGATGTAATCAAGTTTAATTTGGTCGGTGCAGTAACTCTGAAGACTTTTGTAACTGGATTACTGTCGGCTCAACGGTCATGTGCTATTATATTTGCTGGTCAAAACAGAAGCCAGAATAAAAACAGATGCTTTTCCCCTTACTCCTCCTTCCAGGGACACCCCTTCAGGATATGAGCTTGCACTGTACAGTCAATACAATGAACTAAAAATTATATTAGAAGAAGGAAGTCATTGCTGTCATATTACATTCAGGCCCCTCCTAGAAAGTGTAAATTACCTACAGTATGTATCTCTACATCTATTTACAAGCCTAGATGATGGACTGCTTAGAGCTAAAAACTACTCGAGTATAGACCTATGATGCACACAAGCTTTGAGACACAGAATCCTTATCCTTACTGTGTAAGCAGGGAAGCTGAGACCTCAAGCCGCAGAATGGTTGATGAGGAAGAAGTTTCTCAGGTCCTATTTTCTTCTGCACATCACCAGCTGAGAACAAGGAATATACAAAATGCTGTGTTTATAGCAGACGTAGCTCTACTACAGGTAATCCATAGGTGAGAGTGGCATCTGGCAAATGTAACAAAGCCGCCAACGTAAAGACTTCACTTTCAGCTACCCTCGAAAGCATTAAGGCACTGAAGTAGCATGTAAGACCTTGTTCCCATCATACTTCAGGCCAAGTTTTGAAAACTCAAGACCGTCTGGTCTTTTCTAATGACCTCAAAATGCTGAGACTTTAGATGCACCTAGATCGTCCTGACAGATGCTGAGGCCAGGCAAATGGAGACTGAAATACAGCCCTTTTGTAAAGGAGACAATAATTAGTAGAGTAATGCACGGAGGTGATACGCTCTTGCGGCTTCAATGCATTTTAGGCCATTTGGAAGTATAGGAAGTGTATCATATTCCTGGCTGAAATGTTTATTGCATTTTAGAATGACCTCTCCTAAAATTCAACTCAATTTTGAACCACAGATCAGCCGTAAAAAGACCAAAGCACAAAGAGACTTCTCTAAGATCAGCAGCAAAGGATTCTCTCCAGCTACCAGTCCCACAGGCAACAGAGCAGCCACCCTCACCGCTGAAGGCTGTTAAGCTGTAGACGCAGGCATATGCACCTCTGGTTTGGGCCAGATGGCTATTTTGAGTTTCTAATGATCTGGGAAATGAACACTTCATAATGTTCTATCTCAGTGGGTTTAGAACAAACTTTCTTCCCTTTTTCCCTACCAGCACTGTTACAGATGGTGCTAGATCTAAATCAGGGGCTGGAATAACACGGTGCTCGAAACGTGGTGTTTTAGCACATACTCCAAGGAGAGCAACGTAATCCTGCCTAGCAAGTCATCCATCAAGATCGTTAACATGAAATTTGTTAAATACTTGAACCCTATCCTTCCTAAATCACCATAAACGCTAATAATTTATTAATGTCATTAGTAATAATGGAATTTGAAAGACTGTTTGAAGCCACTGTATAAACCAGGCCCTCCCGATTTGATTCGCGTGGTTATTCGGGTTTTGCAGGTGGCAAAGTTCAGACGCGCAGGGCGATATGGAAAAGCACCACCCATGTCTGTTTACAGAGAGGCACCTAAAGCACACCCTGACCAGCACCTCAGCTGCTGTGGCAGAGCCCCTTCTCGGCAGCTACGACGCTATGTACACGCTGTTGGGCAAGTCTGAGTGCACATGGTGATTTATTTACACGAACCCACTGCAGAGGTCATTTCAAGTGCTTCACGGAGATGCTATCCTGTGACTCCAACCCAGCAGAATGAGGCCTCATCGGTTATAGCGATGCCAGAATCCCTGCAGCAGGTAAGTGCTCGCAGCTAGATCTCCTGAAGCTGCAAACTGGCTACTAGCTGAGCACTGATTTTCCATACCTTTGTGCAGAAACGGGGGACATCTGTTCTTGACTCAAGCAGGGGAAGCCCGGAAATCTAACCCTGATCCTAACACTTGATTTCCTCCGTAGCCTCTGGAAAGCCCCTTCATCTGCCCCTGACTGTTCTGCAGTCACCTGAAGCATCACAGCTGTGCGAGCAGCCCTTGCAGCACCGACACAGAAAAGTCAGTAAGGCTTGAAGCCGTCTAGGGTGGGTGTTTAGCTGTCTCCTCGTCGTACAGACAGCCCGTGGCCATGCATTCATGAAGAGAGAGGCAGCAAAGCTGAGGGACAAGCAGAAAAGAGGAGATCCGTGTCTCAGGAAAATATGGATCGCAGGCCTGCTTCACACAGCTTAATCACTGCACTGAGCACTTTGTGCCCAAGGTCTTCAAAGGGCCACAAAGATAGCACTGAATTAATGCTCAAAGATCACTTTGGAGGGAAAGACACCACAGAAGTATTATTACAAAACCATCGTGACTATGAAATATAATTATTCTCCCCTGTGGCTGGAAATCTAGCCTCTTACAGAAGTCATGGCAGGTAGCAGAGAATAGTCCAACATAGACAGGTGTTTGCATGATTTATCAAGGCCACCTTGCAGACCACACTATGAATTTTTCTGAGTAGTTTGAATATTTTTTGCCAGCAGCCCGTATGATCAGTGACATCTGAAAATTTAGACCTACATTTTTACAGGACATACAAATATCAGTACATTAACCTCCCGAAGACAGTAAAATATACAGCTACTGGTGAAGAGCAAAAAGCAAGATAAAGCTTCGCAAAGAAAATTCAAAATGTACTCTCTTGGCTGCCTCGAAGTATTCAGACAAAAATCAATTGTAGTGAGTAATAAAAATAACCAGCAAGATTGCTATCTCTGAAAGGCCTCAGGACATACAGGGATAGATAAAAATCACTGAAGCACAGAGTCTAGGATCTTAGAAATGCCAAAAATGCGTTTGAAACCGGATCAGTCTCAAGCATCCTGCCTTGCTTCTGGTGTGGCAGCGCACCCAAAGGCAAGCAGAGGGAAGCCTTGTGGGGAGGCACTGAGAGAGCATTTGGTAGATTTGGGTCAGTTCCACAGGTCTGCCACACTTCTTGCATAACCTTGGGCAACCAGCTCAATTGCTCCGTGCCTCAGTTTCCCACAGTAAAACAGCGTCAGCAATAAGAAGAACAAGGATTCTGAAGTAATTTCATCCACATTTCACTCATAGTCGAGACAACAATTTCTGAAGGAGCCAGTATATGACTTCTAAATGGCTACAGTCTTGCTCCTCTCTTGCCCTTTATGTGAAAGCTCTCCCTTTGCAGCACTTTTCTGAACACCTTGCGCAGCACATGCTGAGACACAGCTGTAGGACAGATAATAATACATTTCACAGCAGCAATAAAACAACGGGAGCCATAATTTCTTTGAACTCGGGGTCAAACTTGTTGTTAGCCAAGTCTGTAGGAACTCATATAGTAAATTATATATGTCTCTACCAGGAGGATCATAAAATAAAACTTTACAATCCTTCCGAAGGTCACGGCTCTGCAACAAAGTGTAAGACAAAACAATAAATTCACCCTTGAGACCACCATTTTTGTGGCTTCGGCAGCTTTGGTTAGATCTGAGGAAATTAGAACTTTGACAATCTTTATACAAAGTCTTTCTTATATCTCCTTTGGACCCGTGTCCCAGTTCTCCCTAAGCGTAAGGCAGAGGCTAAAACAACAGTAATAATGGCTGTTACTGGTTTCAGCAGCAGCAAAGCCACATTTATCTCTATACACACATTGAATGGAAACAATGACCAAAGTGTTTCTTGGCAAATTGGTCCCCTTCTCTCCTCGAAGAAAAACACATCTATAATCTATTTCCAAAACAATCAATATTAGTCCAGCGAGCAAAACTGTACGTTACATTTCCCATCAAAGTCTTGGCGCTTCCTCAAACAACTGATGCTTTATAAATCACAAACACTACCAAATAAACTGGAGAGAGGACTGCTGAGCAGGGCACCCTGTTCCTTTCCCTCAGGTCCCGGGGCCTGAATACAGGTAACTCAGCTGAAAACCCTGTGCTGCTCTGTTGACTTTTAAACATTTGGCCCAGCGATGTATCTTTTCATCCACGCTTGTAGAGAAGTTAGCACAAAAGTCCGAGACCTAGACACTGCCATAGTATCACAACAGGGAGAAAAGAGCAATCTCTACTATGAGCTTCAGAGCATTTGCTTGCCCTGTGGATTTATAAGTGAGAAGACTGAGACATGGTGTTAGTTCTGCTAGTACTATTTTTTTTTTAATTAAAAATAGAGTACTTTGGGATACTTTGATCCTGCACATAAAAAAACCCCTTAAGTGAAGGGATCATCTGATATTCTTGAAGTGAAAACAAAGTTTTTTCCTCTAAACACTCTTCTGAGAGGCTGGCGTTTGGTTACGCAAAGTTTATGGCATTGTTCTCCGATCACGTTGTCCTAAGGCTGCAAAGCCACGGACACAGTCATCAACGACACTAACTCTTTCCTCTGAAGCTCACAAACCTGAAATGAGGCAGGAATAGTGCTGAGGAGCTGAAACTTCATGAAATACTTACCTTTTGGATGCTTAGCAGAGACCGTGCCGGTCACTTGGGCTTGAGAGCTGACCGCTTACCGTGCTGAAAACACCCCAAAGTGAGCTACTGCACTGCATGTTCAGGCTAAGAGACGATTCTTGCCTGCAGAGAACAACAGGTTTTTATTTGATGAACTGCTTGAGGTTTTCTCTGGCTTCAGCCATTGCCAGTGTGCAGGCTCTAAGTGAAGATGCAGCAAGGAAAACAGCTTACATCTCAGAAATTGTCGGTGTGTTTCCCTCCCTACAGGTCCAAGAGGAATGACCTCTCCTGTCCTCTAGATTAACTTCCGTTTCATTCTGGGAGAGGAGATTTGAAGGAAATACATGACATTCCACATGGAAATCCCAGGGAAAACATGTCGCATTCCTTGGCAATACTAGCCCAGTTAATATATACATAGCAGGGGGCGAACAATGCCAGCCTGGAGGGAAGGAGTGGCTCCCACCCTTGCTGGGTACCTATAAACAAGCTTCTCACAAAGAATGTCAATCTTGGTATTAACCCTAAACAGTATCATCTCATACAGGGGCCTGAGCCTCTACCTTCTCTCTCCCACGACTACGAAGAACAATACATGTTCTAGTCTGTTTCCAAGACTGGACAACCCATTCCTCTCCCTTCTGAGCCTAAACATTCATCTAGTTAGTTCTGCTGGGAAAAAACCTGCTGTCTTCCTGCTTATTCTGCCAGATTATTCGAGGTGGGTGTTTTGGATGAACTTTTGACCCAAGGGCAATGCCCCCTTAGCTCAAGCCTGGCCATTGGATCTCCAACTTACCTTTGAATGAAATAGAAATATGCGTAGAAGACTGGGGAGACTGCTCTTCTTGGATGCCAAGTTGGAAACGCACAAAGAACCACCCACACGGTGCCTACTTGCTACAAGGCTGAGAGCTGTGGCTCTTCAGCCTGTAGAAGAGAAGGCTCCAGGGAGACCTTCTTGTGGCCTTTCAATATTTAAAGGGCGCCTATCAGAAACAAGGTGACAGTCTTTGTAGCAGGGCCTGCTGTGACAGGACAAGGGGTGATGTTTTTAAACTAAAAGAGGGGAGATTTAGACTAGAGAGAAGGAAGACATTTTTTATGATGAGGGTGGTGAGACCCTGGCCCAGGTTGCTCAGAAAGGTGGTAGATGCCCCATTCCTGGAAACATTCCAGGTCATGGACAGGACTCTGAGCAACCTGCTCTAGTTGCCGATGTCCCTGCTCACTGCAGGGAAGTTTGGACTAGATGGCCTTGAAAGGCCCCTTCTAATCCAAACCATTCTATGATTCTATCTACAAGTCAAAGGTTCAGTCTTTTCCTTCTGTCCTGCAACAAAGAATGAATGGTGGATTATACTAGTTCTTGGTTGTAGCAAGCTGTGACTTCATACAAAGCCCTGACAGCCGCTCCGCAAGCCTGTTTGAAAGAGTCCTGCTATCCTTCCTTGTAACTTCTGACTCATGCTACATCACCCTAAGGCTTTCTGGCACCTTCTATTGTCTTCTCCTCTACACCTTGCTTTTCACCTGTCCTTGTTTAGCCCCACCCTGCCCATCAGATCTGGCATCTCACAACATCGTCAACAACCTCCTGCTGACAACAACCCGCTGACGCCAAGAATCCCCACAGCCAGCCTTGAACTGCTGCAGGGAGGAGAGGAGGGTGGACGGAAGATGGTTTTGCTGTCCACCCACTCTGTTTTCAGCAGATGGGCTTCCAGTTCAAGCACCCTAATTTAGAGCAACTGTAACAGAACCAGTGACTAAGGATCTCGATAAGGACCGCTGCTCATCGCAAGTTATTTAGGAACACGGTATGGATGGGGTTGTTTGGTAGCTATACTCTTTCCATATCTTTCTGCTCAGAGAAATAATTCCAAAACATAAAGGTCAGCAACGACATTTAAGACAACACACTAAAAAGAGAGATGGTCCAAATGCAGGAAGATACTCGAGTGTCTGACACAGGAACGTCTCAGTGGCTTCAAAAGGAAGGCAGGTGCTTGAACTGTTCCGTGGAACCAGACTTACCAACTCAAGGCTGTACTGGGAAATGCAAACCAGCAAATGCACAGTTAACACCTGCCTAATCAAGCAGACAAAGGAGATATGAAAAAAAAACAAACCATCTTGATACGAAGGGGATGTCTCAGTGTATGCAACAAACACCCCAAAGCGATGACCTTGTGGTGATGTTGTTTGCATGACTGTAACACGTAAAAGCCCCAGCCGTGGGCCAAACTGAAACATGGCAGGTGCCACATGACATAAATATGTATTTTTAGATACTGCAGGTGCACTATTATATAGCCCTACCACAGAGAACTCTTACTGCAACACCACCAGCGCAATGCTGGTTGATTACTACTTTTCAGTCTCTTTCATCTACTTGGCAAAGAAGTTTTCATGGCTGTTCTGCAGCCATTTCATGTTCTATGTGCCAATTCACACAGGGTTCCTTAGCAATAGGGCTGTTACCTTGCTTTTTCTCGCTATATGTATCGTTCGTATTGTAGCCACCTTGGGCTCCAGAGAAGTAAGTACTATGCAAGTGACCATTTGCTGGGTTGTGATAATTTGGAAGGGAAGAAGGATGCCGGAAACCCTCAATTCCAGTCCCAAACAAACCACTGGTTTCCAATTGCCTTGGGCAAGTCACTTGATCTTCCCATAATCTTGTCTTCAAAACAGAAATGAATATTTCTTTACCTGGCAGGGAAGCTGAGAGCATAAACCCATTAAAGATTGCAAGAAGTTGAGATTCTACAGTGATAAGCAATTACTTAATACACATGTAATGCTTGGGAGCATATGTCGGTTGTTTCAAAACACAGACAAAACTGCTCGGTCCAATGAGCACGTGAGAGGTTTTCTGAATAACAACTACAAAAAAGCAGAGAAACAACAACAAAACAGCAATAAACTGCAAGTTGGCTCTCGAGAGATGAATGAACTCTCACCTAACTGAATATTTCTCTCTGCTACAAACAAGTGTTCTCCTCAAGACAGAAAACCGGTATCCTCTGCAGAAGCTGTACAACCAAAGATACCGAAGGAAACACTACAATGCATGCAGAGTGCTATGGTTTTATAACAGAAGAAATCACAGAGTTACAAAACAACCCAATGTACAGCTTTATTGATGATTCACAAAATCAAACATCATCCACCTAATTCACTACAGCAGTTCCAGTCTGACATTTTCCCTTGCTAGGTTTGACTGATTTTTCCATGGCAAACAATATTTGCTTCTAACTCAGGGTGGGGATAATTCATGCTTTACAGTCACATTTTGTAAGAGGAAAATGCATCACAGCCATGACAATACTTCGCAATTTTATAACACTCAATCTTCGAAGCACTGTTCAGGCATTTAATTAAAGCCTATTAAAGGCTCACAGCAGTCCTGGCTCCCAGTCCATTTTAGGTCACACCTCCTTATTAATATTTCACATAAAACCCCCACTCCCTCCCAACAACGCCCATTTTGTCCTTCCATGGCTTGTACTAGTCTCATGAGAATCTTAACCCTTTAGTTAAGTGGGATTTATTAATACTCCTGAAGTTCTCTGAAGACATGAAAGGCTATCTAATTAACTGCCAGCGTGCTTCCATCATCTCACCAGAACACACATTATTTTCAATAAGCCAGTATTAAATATACCAAGATTTTCACTGATATAAAAATTATCCCGATTTCCCACTAAACCACACTCAGTCATATGCTAGTATGTTATATACATATAGTCACACCTGCAGTTTTCTCCACGTGAGTCAAGTGCTGAGCTACAGGAGACAGGAGTGAGAAAACCTGGGGAAAGGAATAACATCTTTGATATTGTCGACTCCCAAGATGTACTGCAGGTAGCGTTCAAACCCCATTCCGAAGCCTCCGTGAGGAACTGAGCCGAATTTCCGGAGGTCTAGATACCTGCAATTTAAACAGACAGTTACACTTGCAGCACGGTTATGCCAGTGTAATTAGAGCAAGCTTTTTATCTAGGGTTTTGTTTTCCATCTTAATTACTTCCCTTTGACCCTAAACCACTGTGGATTTCTGCCAAGACAGGGGTGTTGGTCAGGGGTGTGAAGAAGCGTGGCTCCCTGACAGGCAGAATTGCACCAGGGGAAACCCCAAGAGCGAAGGTGTTTAAACCAGCACGGCTGTGCTCTGCCGATACGCTAGAGCCTGGTTTGTTTAGGAGCAAGAACTCATCTGGGTACGGAGAACAGCTTGGACATCCCAACTCTGCTCCTGTGGAGAGCATCTTTGTAAGTTTTAGTACCTCCAGTATTCCAAGCAGAGGCACAAACCCAGGTTCCTACAGAATCACAACACATTTCCACTGTCGGAGGTGGGAGTTGCCCACTTAGGTTTGTTTAGCCCTTGCCATGATGGTGCTGTAACCTGCCCTACAATAAATTCTTTCATTTTCAGTCTTCTTTTCAGTGGTCTAAGTCATTTCATTTCCAGTAATTTCTTCAGAAGTCTAAATTGGTCTTTGCTGACTGCTGAATATTCCTCCAGATTTAACTTTTTTTCTTTTCCTTTTAAGGTAATTACGATGTCTTTGTGTTACTTAATTTCCCCAATAGCTTACAGACTGATTTATTTATTTCCATGGTAAGTCAGCAAAAAAATCTTGGACATATCTTCTCCAAAAATGAGATCTGGAACAAGATGTGGCACTTGGAGAACATTTAATAGAGAACATTTTCTGTTGTGCACAGAAAACTCTGAAAATATTTGGAAGCAGATATTTCAAACATATGAGTGTCAACAAAATGATGATGGTTCTTTAGAGTTCCCAATTTTCCTCCTGGACTGTAGCTGACGTGACACACAGGAACTGTATTTGCAGCTATAAATTGTCACTAACAGTTTTATTTTAATAGGAGTGAAAAACATTTCAGTGGTTCTGTTGATTTATGGGGCCACTTCAGAGCTTGCTGAGGCCACAAAGTTGTTGTTCTTTATATGAATGCACTAGGAAGAGATTGAGTGACTCCAGATGTATTACATGCTTCCCATCTTTGTATATGAATATTTCATCATTCCAGTTAAAGAAAAAATTAAAATCAAGTATAATTAAATATAAATATATATAAATGTTTTACTACTTAGGCAGTGGAGCGGAGGGGAAAAAGCACTGTGAAATACAAAATTAAGATTGGGTTGATTGGAGTAAATGGCTTCCCAAATTTTAATTACCATTAATGAAATGCAATGAAAAAAGTATATTTGTGTGTATATTTTTACATACATTAATATGTAAAACAGACATTATTTTAAGTGTATTTGCTTAAAAAAAATATTTAAGTGTACTTGCTTGGACTTCAGAATTTTGTTGGCTTGAAGACTACATTTTAAACAGAATGAAGCCAAAGTAACGCCACAAGTCACCTCTACCTGCAAAACAGAAATACTCTCCAGCAAATTCTACAGCTGCAAAGATCGCCCTGGCAGACTCGGTTTCACAGGATGCCTTTTATACCACGACATACTATTTTTTCCTTGAAGTTCATTAAGAAGTGTTAATATTTGGGAAGCCATTCACTCTGTCCAATCCAATCTTCAAGGTTTTTTTTCCTCCAGCGGTTTTTCCCTTCTCTCTCCACTGCCCAAGTAGTAAAACCAGAAGCAGAACTTCACAGAATTATAGAACCTTACCTCTTCCCACTAGCACTGACACCCAAAGTGCAGTTATACCTGCACCGCAGGCTCAAGGGTGGGGCATCCCTGGGACTCATGTGCTCTCCATCTGTGCTGCTGGGTCTTAGCTTGGCTTACTAAGGCTCAGTTGTATCCACCCCACACCTTGTGAGTAAGATTACACTTAGGATATCCTGCACCTGGGTCAGGGCAATCACAAATACAGGCTAGGCAGAGTATGGATTTAGAGCAGTTCTGAGGAGAAAGTCTTGGGGATGCTGGTGGATGAAAAGCTCAACATGAGCCAACAGTATGTGAGTGCAGCCCAGAAAAACCCCAACAGTATCCTGGACTGTATCAACACAAGCGTGGCCAGCAGGTTGAGGGAGGTGAAGCTACCCCTCTACTCCACTGTTTCTGAGATCCCACCTGGAGTACAGTGTCCAGCTCTGGAGCCCTCAACACAAAAAGGACATGGACTTGTTGAAGCAGGTCCAGAGGAGGCCATGAAGATGACCAGAGGACTGGAGTACCTCTGCTGAGACACCAGGCTGAGAGAGTTGGGGTTGTTCAGCCTGGAGAAGGCTTCTGGGAGACCTTATTGCAGCCTTCGAGTAACTGAAGGTGGCCTAGAAGAACGGACTATGGACTATTTAGAAGGGCTTGTAGTGATAGGATGAGGGGTTATGACTTCGAAATGGAAGAGAGTAGACTCAGACTACATGTAAGGAAGAAGTTCTTCACTATGAGGGTGGTGAAACACTGGAATGGGTTGCCCAGGGAAGTTGTGGATGCTCCGTCCCTGGATGTGTTCAGGGACAGGTCGGATGAGGCTTTGAGCAACCTGGTCTAGTGGGAGGCATTCCTGCCTGCGGCAGGGGGGTTGCAACTAGATGATCTTTAAGTTCCCTTCCGACTCAAATCATTCCATGATTCCATAATAGGAACACGTAGGCTGTGCAGCGGCACGGTGGTCTTCACCTCTACCCACTTCATACAGACTGCACCACTTAGCAGCTTTTCAAGAATTTGTAAGGAAAGATGACGGGCAGATCTGATGCTGAGTGTGGTGACTTGTGAAATAGGGGAGACTTCATAAAAATGAGGGCTATGGGTGCTGGCCATGGCAGATCAGTCTGTACCAGCTCAGTAGTTCTGAGCAGAACTGGCAAACCAGCTGTTGACAACTCTAGCTGCAACTAGTAACATAAATAACAGCACAAACATTTCTCATGACTTCTATAAGCGTAGCTCAGCCTGTGCAAAGACAGCTGAGACCAAGTCAAGCATCTTTTCTCCCTTTTTGCTGGCAACCATTTATAAAGTCGCTGTAAGAAGATGAAATAACTCAGCTTCTTCCAGATGAACAATAATAATAAATTCTACCCTTGCTTATCCAAGGCTTTCATCTGTAGCTCTCAAAGCACTCTGAGAAGCCATTTTGGCAAAAGGAGCAAAACAAAACCCATTAGAGTTAATGGAAAAAAGTCCATTGAATCAAACGTGCTGAGGATCAAGACTGTGAATCCTTTCTGATGACTGTGCTTAGAAGCAGCAAAGGAATTGAAACATTCTTCCCAGATAAAAGAAAAAGTAACTGCCTGCAGATGAAGAGAAAATTCCCTTTAGGCCAGAAAATGTCCCCTGAGGTTTTCCTTCATTCAGCAGTCTCCAGACATTGGATGTTTCTCACCTCAAAAACCATCATGAACTAGTCTAGCTATTTTTCCTAGTAGTTCTAACTTACGAGAAGCGCTGAGCCATCCATTGGCAACTGGAGGAGTGTGCAATGTTATTCCATGGGGAAAGTGCCCCTAGAGTTCATGTTCTGGACCTGGAGGACTGTTAGTTCTTCAGAGATTTGAATCTTCCTAAAGTATGTGCTGCAACAACACCCCCCAGCAATGAATTCCAGGACATTGTTATGTGCCAAGTTAGAAGAGCATTTCCTTTCATCCTTTTAAAAATGTATACCCTTTCATCATCACCACGAGCTCCTGCGTTGCACGGCAAGGCACGATGAAGATCGGTGCTCTCTTGATGACCGTTCATAAGCAGAATGTATTCTTTTCAGGCTCCTTTCAAAACAAATATAATCTTGCTCTTTTATGTAACCCCCTTGCTATACTGAAGCCTCCAAAACCAGTTTGAAAAAAAGGCTGAAAGAACAAAGGTACTGAAGTCCACAAAACTGAATATTGTACTTGGGGAAAAAAAAAAAAAAAAGGAAAAAATGAGGGTAATGAGCAAGTGCTACTGAAATTATATTTGAAAGGCCATTTTGTGGAATGTTTCAGGAAATAAACATGCGAAGAATTGCCAGGTTCTGATGCTGAGTAAAATGCTGCCTTTCATTTCAGGCAGCTTGTGCTCTGCTACAACTTTTTGGGAATCCACACATAAAATAAAAGTAAGAAAATCATTCAGGGAGGTCATTTTAAACCACTCTCACTGACACGAGTGGGCTTTGAGCACATTTTGGCTGGCTTTAGCATCGACCCTCTGCCTGCCTCCATACGGCCCAGCACGGCACTGGTTTCTCCCCAAAGCAGAATTAACAAGACCAGGCATCTGCCAAGGAGAGTGACAGGCTACCTATGTTCACTGGCCTCAGAGAGATTAAAGGATGATGTAAACGCTGAACTGCAAGTGTCTCAGCAGTGCTGCTGTTCCTTAAGTCCAACTCCTCTTTTTTACCCTGTCACACAAGGATCCAACAGAACACTCTGGCATTCAAGCTTCAAAAAAGATCAGAAATTAAAGAGCCTGACGCAGCTCAATCTTTCCCATCTAAAGCAGAAGCAAGGCCAAGAAAACAGAGTGATATCCATTCTAAGTCAGCAGGTACCACTTGCCCTGCCATTGTGTACTTTCATCAGCATTACACCAGGAGGTCAGAAAGGTACCTGGATGGTAGAGGGTTTATTACGAGGTCATCTTCTCCACTGAGGAGCATGATGATCATCAGAGTGAGGAAATGGGTGCCTTACATGTAGAAAGACGGCCTGAAATGTTGCTCAAGCTGATGGTAGTGAGGATATGTTGTTCATTACAAAGTACTTGCTTTGTTTTCGCTCATGCTAAGCTGGCACTTGGAGGCTGTAAACAGGATCAGTGCCCTGTTTACAAGACAAGCCACTCAATACTGCCTGGTCGCAGAGAAAGCAAGTGACTTCCCAGAGTAAACTCTGATCGCTTGACTTTCCCACCTTGCTTCTAGATGTCCGTCAGTCCAGCCAAGATCATCATCTACAGCACTGAGCTCTCTTCTACCCACAGGTCAAAGGAAAGAGTGTAAAAATAAGATAAATTAACTCTGCAAAATTAAGCCAACTTTTGCAACACATATTCTTTAAGGAAACAAACATCTTCCACAGGAAAGCTGTAGTGAACTACAGAAGATTCAGAGGATTTTGACCATGTCTATCTACTTTTTGGTTTTGGAAAAGCTTTCTAGAAAAGTAGGAATGGGCAGAAGCACAACAGTATTTCAGATCATCGGTCGCCTCTTTCCCTAATGATTCTCTGACAAAGACAAACCTCCTGAAGCTGTCCAAGAAGCGGTCAGCCCCCCAGTATCCTCACACTTAGCGTAGAGTAGAAAAGTGGTAGAAACAGAGATATAACAATAAATAAGGGATTTTGAAAGGGACCAAATCTCGTACAGCTGCCCATTCTGGAGTCAGCAAATATTATATTTAAAAAGGAGTGACTCAACTGTTCCTCCAGGAGTTTATGAGCCAGATTTGGAGACTACATTCAATCAGTAAATTGGAAGAGATTAATTTCAGTGTCTCCTGCCACCTCCACTAAAAAGACGGAAGCTGGCAGAACACCTACCTGTTTTCTGGCAGATTCTGGACTGTAGTCCAGAAGTAGCCAGGATTACTCCTATCCTGCCCCTTCCTAGGACACCAGACCCTGCTATGGCAGGAGGTAACAATAGTTTTAATCTTCTCTGGGAAGGTACATTATCTATGATGGAGTGGAGTTAATAGAGGAGCAAAGAGTCTCCAAAACAAGATCACAGGAGGCATTTCCAGAATGGGATTGCTAAATATCACAAGAAAATGCAAATGGTTGACGGGCAGTGTCTTAATCTTCTCTCTTGAGGAAAGCATGAGGTAGGGCTGAGCTATCTTAGTAGTGCTGGAAGGCTCTGCCACTGACTCCAGACTTCCTCCGGCTAAATCTCGGCATCTAATCATACAACTGATCATCCTTGGTCAGATGAAGTGACATGGTGTATTCTGGCTCATAAACACAAACAATAAAGGAAGATATTTCATTCCCCCTGTTTGCAAATGGATGATGTAAAGGTCTGCCAGACACTGAGCTGTTCCGAAGTGATTTCATATTGCGGGAAGAGGAGTGAAAAAAAACTTACACTTAGTCTGCTTTTTTTCAAGGCAGCCTCCATAATGATCAATCCAAACACTGCAGAGTATTTTAATATGGTATTCCATATTTTAAATTCTCTGCACTATCACCCTCTCTGTACCTACAACCTACCAAGAAACACTTGTCAAGAGGAACACTAAAATCTTTCTGTCATTTTGATAGGCTAAACCATTAATTCAAAGGTTGATCTGTCTCCTTAAGAGGACAGTTTTAATTGCTTCTACTGCTTCGTTAGGGAAGATTTTTCAATCCAGTTGCCCTGTCAACTGCAAAGGGAGTTATTCATAGAGCTGTGAAAGGTCAAAAATTGCTTGTGGTTCTGTAAGCTGTTTATCTCATGCAATGGTGATCAGAATCTATTCAAGTCTGAACACAGCCTAACAATTTAATATCAAAAATCATTATGGGTTGTAAATTCTTCTACTTCATGCAGTCTTGAAATGGATGACCTGTGCCATGAGTGGACAAACTGGGAAGATAAAGTAAGTAGCATTATTCTAAACTTTGTTTAAATGAACTGGTTGTTCCATCTAGGCTGGCAGTGATGGCAGGGTAACTGGGCCAAGAAATGTCCCCTCGAGAACAGGATTAAAAAACCAAAATAGTTGCTTTAAAGAATCTCAAAAGAAGAAACAGAGCTTGCAAACCAAGACAGTGTCTTACCATTGGTAGGCATCTGTGAGTCCTAATCTGTGGAGTAGAAAGAAAACCTCTTGTAAGTAAAAGAACAGAGGAGATTTGCACATACAGCACTTGCCTGGAAGAGAATGCTACAAGAAAAGCGAGGGTCTGACGACTAAACTCAGTCCAAATAGGAAAGGCAGGAAATTAAGGGAAGACATGATCAGCAGCTGTCAGTTCTGGTAACTGGCAGACAATCTTGAACAGATTCCCAAAAAGCTTCTTAAAATGCAAAATTTGTTTTGTCAACACACAAGACTGATCCCAGCTTCACGCAAGGACTTGTGCATATTCTTAACTTCAAGCATATCCATAAACTCTATTAGTGAATGTTTGGAGAGTACAGGCCTGAATACTAAATTTACAATGATGTGCAGTCAACTTCATTAATAAATGAGTCAAAAATCTAGTCACATGTGGCTCTGTGGCTCCCCTTTGGTAGTGCACAAAACCACTGAACTCCTGTAGCTTTATTAATTTGTGTCAACTTCTCTAAAACTACTAAATAAAATACATCCTTTTCTGTCACCAGTGCACCCGCTCTCTTTTTCCCGCCTTGGCAGAACCAGAGTAAAGTTGATGTTTTTTTTTTTCCATTTCTCTGAACACAAACAAAAAACTCTGTAGGCAGAGAGACAACTTCTCTCTTCCTCAGTGCATTGCAGCTGTCCCTAACTGGGACTTGGAGAGCTACTGTATGAAGTGTGTGTGAGGAGACAAGAATCCCGTTCTTTTTCTCTCTCAGTTATGCCGAATCTACAGGGAGAAGAATTTAAAAGCCTTAACATAGCATTTGGGCTCAGACAGATCAGATCCTGAGTACTCAAAATTGAGAAAAAACTATGAAAAGAGGTGTTATTCTTCCAGGTCATCTGCAACGCAGAACTGCGCTTTAAGGTCACTGAAGACGCACCCCATTTGTAGTTTGAAATATGTCCTATGACTTTCTCGACAAACAAGAAAGTCTGGCTTCCACCTCCAGTTGGAGCCCTCCTTCAGCCCCACACCCTGAGGTCTCTGGACTCTAGATCTTACTGCAAAAATTTCAAGCAAAAAACTGCAGCAGAAAACACTGTACTTTGCTTCAGCTGAAGCACGCCTGCTCTGGCAGAACTCGCAGGGAGAGTAACGGGAAGCACAAGGAATAATATCCTCCTACACTAGAAATTGAGAACCAATGTTCTGGTGATTTTAATTGTCCTGCGCCTTTTGGATTCATTATGCTGAAATGGATTTTGCTCTTCTCCACTGACTAGATATATCTCTGTGAGCATGTGGCTGATTTAAGCAACAAATTCATTCCCAACATGCAAATGATGTTACTCTGGGATTAATCGTCCTCCAAAACTGCTTTGCACAAGTGTGTGACTGGCCCAAGTGGACTCATTTGAGTTATGAAAGGTTCCTTTGAACAATCAGATAGAATTCAGGGAGTAATTGTCTATGGAGAATTACCCCATCTATAACGTCAATTATTGTTAATTAAACAGTAGCTTCGATATTCTGACACTGAATCTAGCCTAAAACCACTCAAAGTCACATGATTCAGAACAAAGTAGCAAGGAAAGAGCCACCTGACTCAGCACTGCTCCCAGACACTTCGAATGAAGCTTCCCACCAAACTCTTAGCAAAGAATTGTATTCTCTTAAATGCTGCCTCTGAGGCCAGCTGCATCACAGCTAGCAAAGCTGCAGCTCCTCAGTTACACAATGTGATGACAAATACATCTAAGCTCCGTCTACGCGAGAACTTCCACCTCTGCAATCCACTCTCAGTCATGGAAGCTGCAATGAAAAGGCTCAAGGATGAAGTGGCTCACATCAGACCCTATTCCAGACAGTCCCAGCAGAGATGAGGTCTCCTATCATAAAATAAACTCTTCTTCTCTCATAAGCTAAAACAGAGACACAGAAGCACAAGAACATCTTCACCAGTTCACAAACACCTACTCAGATCTCAAAGACAAAACTAGGCTTCTTTTAAATAGCATTAGTTGCCCTTCCACTCTGCCATCTTGCCAACCACTGAAGGCTGTTGAAACACTCTCCCAGTCAGGCTGGTCTCCTGACACCGGTAGGTTTTCCGTACCTCTGTAAGCGTGATTCGAGGTAGGGCAGTCGCTCCTCTCTCAAGCTGCCTCCACACAACTCCCCTATTCCTGGTACGAGGAGATCAACAGCTGCAACCTCAAAGAAAGAAACCTAACGTAAGTCATGTCATGCGGCCATACAGTCTACAGCAGAAGAACAGTTGACACGGGATAGCTGTTTGTAAAGAGCTACTGCAATTCTTTTATTGAGTCCAGAATACTTAGTTGAGTATTTGCAAATGTTTGGAAAAGTCCCTTATTTACAGGAGAAGGCTGGAAGGGAACTTTACAACGATAAAAATCAGTAAGCCTACAGAAAACCTGAATAAGTGCAGCGATGCTCCAGACTGAGAACATCTACAGTAGATGAACTGAATCCCTCCGGGTTACTCTGGCGACAACCTGTGCAGGGTATAAAAAACCCCAAGAGCAGTTCATGAGGGGACAAAGACACATGAGCAGGTTTCCTGAAGCCCCGATTCCCTTAGAGTTTAAGATGCTCTGATGCTTGTAACGTGTGTTTACTCCATCTGCCCCCACTCCTTGAGCCAGCTCTAGTGGCAATGATAGCAATGGATCAATGGCACTGATGTGTTGAAACAAGTGTCAGGATCCCAGTGTTATCACCTATGCTGTCAGGTTTGGGCTGGTTGTCTTCTCTGCTTTGTTCTGTGGAGTTACTTCTCTTACCCCACAGCTGAACTGTTGTTAGAATTAAAGCCAGTGAAGCGATAGTGGCACACGGTGGGACAGTCGCTCTTTTGACTAGAAGCAATGCTTCAGGCTGTCTCAGTTCAATTGGGAAACCGCACCTTCAAAGCACGAGACTTGTGGAGGAAGAGTTTACCTCCTGTGTCCATCTGCTATTTGAGGATTACACAGATGGCAGATTTAGATGACAAGAGAATCATGGGCTGCTTGGAGCCATGTAATTCTAGGCATTTCACCTGGTAGTACAGAAGTCCACCAGGAAAAGAAACAAACTAGGATAAATCTGTCTTAAAGGACTTAAACAAAAAGCTTAACGCTACCCAACTCCTGAATCCTCCTCCTGTTGTTCCTGCTTTGGGGATATCTTCGACAACAGGAAAACAACCGAAAAGGATCACCTGTTGGTCATGTCTTATCTTGGACTTCTTGACCAGTGGCCCAGCAGAAGACTATCCTCTTCTATCTAGCAATAGGCTAAGACACTTATCTGACCAAAAACGAGGTGGAAGTGTGACCTGTGGACTTACTGTGTGTTGAGGTTCATCTTCATTGTCCCGCATATAGAATGGTTTGAGGTTGTATGGGTAGTTAATCACAAACACAGGCACCTCACCACAGTGCTTCACCAGGTACTTTTCATGTTCTGTTTGGAGGTCACAGCCCCACTGTAACGACAGCAAAAGGGACCTGGGATCCTGCTGTGGTGCACCTTACCTGCAGCAAGACACAGGGAAATCCCAGCACAGGAGAGATGTGCAGCTTTGAATAACTGAAAACCAAGCACAGCAATTTCTCACGTGGGCCACTGGGAAAATCTGCTAAGCAGGTAGAGTTCCCCAAGTTTTGAGGCAGAGCAAAGCAAAGAATACAATGGTTTCACTTCCCCAGAACAGGGCTGGATCATCCCTGCATCAAGCCCAAGTATCTGGTATCAAATCAGAAAAAAACCCAAACAAACAAAAACCCCCAAACCACACTCCACGTAGTTTAAGGGCAATAGGCACCTATCCAAAGTCAGCCAGCAAAGTCAAGCCAGCAAAGCAGCCTTACTTCAGTATTACCTTGGGTATACAGAAAGCAGCTTTCCTAGGCTAACTGCTGTCCTCCCTGCTGTGTCCTGTGACATGGTACATTAATTCTCACTTAAGAAAACCCAGCATCCTGTTAACCGATTCTTTGTTATCAGAAACATTGGACATTTGCAACGCCCTTCACTTTTGCTTTCCTCCAGTGATGTTATGAATTTTGTGGCTTTTTGACTAGAGACCTCCAGCCCACTATAGAATGTGCAAAGTAATACCAGGGGAGTGGAAGGGGAAGAGAGGAACAGATATTCTGTAGACTGTTCTCATCTGAAAATATCCTGAGTTTGCTGTCTCTGATCAAGGCAGTAGAGACACAGAGATGTGAGGTTCTACACCCACAGAGACGAGACAGTTACCCAACTGGCTATGAAGACAGTTTCAGCCAGAGGCTTATTTTCCTCAAAGCAACAGAACAAGGTAAAGATTAATCAGTATACATATGAGATGAGCACCACCACAAATGCTCTCCCTACTGGTGTGTATGTGTTTGAAATTGGGCAGAGATCTTCAGAAAACCATAATCTAACAATGTTAGAAGTCTTAGTGCATGATTCTTTTAACCAGTCAATATCTATACTTTGGAAACAGAAGGGATTGTCTTTACCTACATCCAGATTACACAGTATTTTGGCATGGTTTTGGCTTGTTAGTCCTTGTCAAAGGATTGGTGCTGTCTTAACATCATTCCTTTATTTGAGGACTATGACATCAACCCTCCTTAGATCACAGCTACTGAATCCACAACACACTTGGCACTACTCACATGCAGGAAAGAAATGCTTTTGCCAAAGCCTTGGTCCATCAACAGCAAATTCATCACTTCCTTCCCTGCAAACATCACATGTTCTTCTGCTACAGATCTCACTCCTTATACTGCTCCCATTTCAACCCCAAAAGGCAACAGTTATATCTGGGTTACAACTGAGCAAACACCCCAGGAGGCAGATAACCTCTGTGAAATAACAGCTCTTGAGGTATCAGAAAGAGAAATGAGATCTACGAAGTTCAGGCTGGCTATGTGCATGAACAGGCACCGGGACAAACCACCAAGCAACCACCTACCTCTGGCTTGAAAGTGAAAGTTTGAGAAGCTTGCTTCAAAATTTCCACTGCTTCATTGTAGGAAATTCTGCAAGAGGGGGGGAAAAAAAAGTCTCTAAGATAACTATGAAAGGAATAACAAGAAAGTTTTCTGGCCAAGTGCCACACTGGAAAATTAAGGAGGTACTTCCTCACCACCCGGGCAACTTGTGCTGTGATGTCAGACTTCCCAGCAATGTTTCTTTGGACAGAAACCAAAAATCATTTTATATGGCAAGAACCGTATTTTTTCCTGTGCTTCAGCTACATGCAGGGCAGGAAGTGTTAAGCTCTCAAGACACTGTTGCATTATTGTAACATTGCATTTCAGTCAGAAATGAGCTCTGCAGAAAATTGCTTCATAGAAATGTGTGGATTTTTTTTAAGAAAACAACGTGCCCTCATTGACAGCTCCAACAATGAGGCTCCCCTGTCCAGTGTGGTGTTAGGCAAAAAGTAACAGCTCAGAGTGCAACGGGCTTGTAGCTCGAACATTTCCATCCAAAGAAAAATCAGCATCATGGCAGAATAGAAAGAAAAAGTGCAGTGAAAGATGCCGCAGGTTTGATAATTGGAACTCAGACTCAACGTACAATACCTTTGCTAATAAGTTTTCCACATACTAACCAAATGTTGTTGACAGAGAGAAGAAATAGTAACTTGATCACAATAATTTCAACTCTCCCTATCATCAGCTAAATCCAACTATAAACTAAATTCCTTAAAGCGCATGAGCTCTTTTCACTCAGACACAAGGTTTCACTAACACAGGGAAGGGTTCTAGAAGAAACACCTCAAGAAGGAATATATTGCTCCACGTGTTTGGGTTACATGAGGTTGTGGTCCCAATGAGGTGTATCACTGGCACAGGTTCAATGCATATAAGTGGCGTGTGGAAGCCAGGAATGCCCCAGATCTGCCAGATTGCTCATGAAGTGAGAGACAGAGAAGGAGAGAGAGATGGGCTGACTCTCTCTTTCTCCTTGGACCATGGGAGAAGCTGAGTGCAACTCTGTCCTCTCAGGAATATCAGTTAGGTCCAAAGAGAAAAGGGCTGAAATGGGGAGACAGTGACTTCACTAAGGTCTCCCATGGTGCTTACGCAATCACAAGGCACAGGGAAGATCTATCATGACTCTGGTGCCCAAGTGCAGCTGTAGCTGCTTAAAAGGAATCATGGAATCATTAAGATTGGAAAAGACGTCTAAGATCATCAAGTCCAACCACCTACTCAACATTATCATGACCACTAAACTGTCCTGAAGTGTCACATCTACATGTTTTTCCAACACCTCCAGGGATGGTGACTCTACCACCTCCCTGGGCAGTCTATTCCAACATCTCACTGCACTTTCAGTATAGAAATTTTTCCTAATGTCCAATCTAAACCTCCTTTGGCACAACTTAAGTCCATTACCTCTCATCCTATCGCTAGTTACTTGGGAGAAGAGACCTTGGGTCTACCCAAGGTGTCATCCCACGGCACTCAACATCTGTCCTCAAGACTGGCAAAACTACTGTTTTTCATCAGTCATCTGTTGTTGTCCCCTGTTCAGTGTGGGGCTGAGCAGGCCTACAATGTTCTGTGGGATGAATGGAGAGCATCACTATTTGAAGAGACAGGCAAGAGTAGGGAAGAGAAGGTATTCTTAGAGACCAAGAAGGGAAATCAAAATCCTTCAGTTCTTGAGCACACAGAGAAATGGGTAAAGTTGTTGCACAAGCAATTGGGAATAGAAAACCAATTGGTATTTGTAAATATGAAAAAATAGTCTCACAAAATGGGAGCCACTGGAGTGGAAGTGTGAAGGAAGGCAGAGCACCAAAGCCAAAACCAAGCCAGACAGTGAGCGAAACCCTGTGCAGGTACATGCAGAAAGGAGAATACCCCTATAGAAAGAGGATCTTGTCCAGGGAAATAAAGCCAAAGGCCAGCAGACTCAGAGGCCAGTCTCATGCCAAGATGAAAGGGCAACTAGCCAACAGTACAAAGGGAACTGTAATTCATGCTCTTTTGAAGACATTATGCTAACCCAGAAGACACTGAGTTGGGGAAGAAAAAGAACATATACAAAATAGGAACACTTTCCCCAAAAGCCCTCTTTGGAATCATTTTGAAATAGAAGTACTTACGTCACAAATTTGCTCGTCAGCACTTGTTCCAACCTGTCCTTGGTCAAAAGAAGAAAAAAATAAAACGTAAAGCCACTCTTAAGGTTTCAGGGGCCCAGAGGAAACTTAGAAAAGCTTCACCCCCTCTAATTTTTAATTTGTAGCTCTGCACTGTGATCTAGATATGGGTCAAAATCCACTTCCAGACATTCAGTGCTAAAAGGCTATCCAATTATTGGAACTGATGATTCAGAGGCTGCTAGGTGATGTGACAGCTACAGTTCTACCACAGTTGCTACCAGCCACAGAAAGCTCTAGGTCCTCTTATCTGTTGACCTGAGTCATCACTTAAGCTTAGGTTGACTTCAGTTTATTAATATAAGTCAACAAAACTAAAAAAAAAAATAAAAAAAATNTGAAAAAAAAAAAAAAAAAAAAAAAAAAATAAAAAAAAAAAATCCTGTAGCGGACAGCCCCTGAAATGGATTGCAGCTTTTTCCTGTCACATTTCTTACCTTCTGGTCAGGAGCTACATATTTATGAAAATGCTCAATATCACGAGGACATTTGGAGAGCACAGTGCTTGTTGCTGCCTTGAAAAGATCTTCCATAACCTAACAGAGAAAAAAGAAGTGCATGAAAAATTAACACTGCTTAGATATCCCAAACCATAAATAAACCATGGTACGCATCAGCCAAAGGGCACAGAAGGAGCGTCTGTCCTTCTGCATGGTCAGACTGCATAAGAGGATACCAGTTTGCTAATGCTACTAATTAGCAGGCTCACTCAGTAGCTGAAGAGGACTGGGACCTGTATTTCTGCTATGCGTTTATGGCTTCAGTGTCTGCTGATGGCCTCAGTATCTTCAGTATGGTATCTCCAGTGGAAAAAGCTCAGCTAAAATTTGGAAGCAGAAGTCCCAGTCAGCCATAAACACACACATCACAACCATTTGTGGTGACTGGTCTCAGATTTGCCATTAGTGAGGAGTCCGTCCTGTAACGAGCAATTCTGGTTTTCTGCTTTCCTGTGAGAAGAGGTGGAACTAAAGGAGAGGAGAATAAACACATACTGTGCAGAGCCAGCCTTTCAAACACATTCCAGCCAGGGAGACTGTGAGCAGTGAGAGCAAAGCAGAGAGAACATTTACAGAGATGAGCAGAGAGCTAAAGCAGTGTATGCATCAATGCAGGAATGTTGGAGAAACTAAATAAAGATGTAGTTTCATTTTCCTAATCTAATGTGGATTAACTACATGACATTATCATCCAATTTGGATACACTTACCCAGTAAAATGGGCTTTCATCCATGAACAAATTAAAATGGCATTTTGGTTCTAAAAAAAAAAAAAAAAGTCCCCACGTGGGATGCCACCGCATTTTGGTCAACCTGTTTTAAGAGTAAATATCCAAGACACCTGCTGTTGTGCAGATTAAGAGTTCCCAGACTCCTCGTAACCTTGCATCTGCACAAAGCAGGTAGTTGATTCCTGTGTAGTACTGATTAATGATCCCAACTCTTCTTCACAGAATCACAGAATTGTTTTTGTTGGAAGAGACCTTTAAGGATCAACAAGTTCAACCATTAACCCAGCAGTGTCAGGTCATCACTAAACCACGTCCCTCAGCACCACATCTACATGGGTTTTAAACCCCTCCAGGGATGGGAACTCCACTAGTGCCCTGGGTAGCCTGGGCCAGGCCTTGACAACCTTTTCAGGGAAGAAATTTTTCCTAATGTCCAATCTAAACACTGTGCCTTCCCTAGTGCAACTTGAAGCTGTTGCCTCACGTCCTATCACTTGTTACTTGGGAGAACAGACCAACCTCCAACTCGCTACAGCCTCCTTTCAGGTAGCTCATCCTCCTTATTCTCATGTCCTTTGTAAGGAACAGGGTAATACAGCTAGGCTGTGCCATCATCTCAGCCTGGGACGGATTCAGGTTTTCCCCAACAAAAAGCACCTCTGGAAGCCCTGGCACATTTTTTATTTTTTTTTTTCCTGTGAGCATAACAGCAGCTTCATTAATTGCAGAATTGAGAAAAGTGAAGTATGCACCAATAATATTTAGGTGAGTAGCAGTCGCCAGACACCACAAAACCCAGGGGAGACTAACTGTGAAAAGATGAATCTGATTTTCAGTCAGCAGAGCTAAGGAAGAAGCAGGTCTGTCTCTGCCTTGCAAGGAACCAGATCTTACAGAGCAAGAGGAACAAAAAGCAAAGAAAAGAAGAAGCTGGACTACTGACATGGCCAAGATGAGATTTCAGGCACACTGTTCAAACGCTAATGTTTAGAAGAACACCTTCCAGCATCTGTACCAAACTGCTGAAACACTGCTCTGATGAACAACCTCTGCATCCCACCAGCCTAGAGAAGCTGGTAAATCAGTCCAGCTTCAATCCTCTACAGCCAAAGTCAGCCTCCAGCCTCCAGTATCAATCTGTGCCCTCTTTTTAAAAAGGGAAGATCCAAATAAAGGAACAGCATTATCATATGCAGATGAACGGCTTTACCCCTACTGGTACTCAAACACCACGGAAATGAAAAGCCGGCATTCCTGCTGCTGAGTGGCAAATAACCAAACAGTTGGCTTTGAACTTTCTTCAAAGTAGCTAGAAAAAGGCTTATGCAAATGAAATTAGAAAACTTCTTGGCAATTCATCTGGTTTCACCAGGCAGAGACGAAGGGATTTTACATTAAGCTTCCTCTTTCTAGAAAATGAAAGTATCATCTGGTTTCAGAAAAGCATGTTGTTTAATTAGCACTTTTTTTTCCCCTCACTGTGCGATAAAGTAACAATTAGGTTCCCACAGCACTCAACATAAGCAGCTTCCTCTTGTGGAAAAAAGATGTGGGTGGTATGGGAAAAACAATCTGAGAAATATTTCCAGGTTTGAGACTGAGGTTTTATCCTGGCAAAAAAAGACAGACACGTGGGTCATGCATTGGCCTCCTCACTGCTCTTATCTATGCCAAATGTGTACCAGGCACAAACAGTGGAGGGGAAAAAGAGAAAAGGAAAAAAAAAAAAAAAAAGCTCTTGAATTGAGAAGTTAGGGCTTTAAGCAGACACCACAGAGAAGGACTGGGAAGTAGGCTGTATGAAAAGTAAGTGGAGAAGTAGAACCACTGGCTCACTGGTTTGAGAAAACACATGAGCTGGAGATACAGGCTAAGTGATTGGTTTGAAGGTTTCCTGAAGGAAGCATGTTTGATGGGAAACTTAAACAGGGAAAAAGCCATTGGAATCACAGCAAGTAGCTCATCTCAGAAGAGGGACTTCTCATGCACAAAAGCTCATTAATTTGCTTCATAATGGAAATGTAGAAATTGTGTTAGTAAGAGGACAGGCGAGGAAGACTGAGGTAAAAGCTTTCCCTTCTTCCTCATCCCTCCCAGACCTTCTTTCTTGATTTTCACCTGTCAAAGAAGCCCAGCAGTATCAACCAGTCTTCCCTGATGCTGCTGTGAAACTTAATGGTTAACTGTCCATTTTGATTAGGAGCAGCTCCCAACTGTATTCATTTTAACTTGGATCTTTCGATACTGCAACTTACCCTCTTCACAAACAGAATTACATCCAGAATTGAAACAGAGGAAATCCTCGACAAAACGGCAGTAAATGTCAGCAGCAGCAAATGAAGGTGCTGCACACTACAAGAAGGGTTCAAATCATCATCTTTATTACATAAGACACTTCCAGAAAAAAGTCACAAGAACTGCCAGTAGGATTTTTACTTTTTTATGTATTGACCTTGGGCATGCATATGCATGCAGTGTAGATCACAGGGTATTTACATGTGAAACATTCACCCAGTGGACCATTATTTCTTACCTTCATGCTTGCTCACACCTCCCGTACGTGTGTGCAGAGACACACACAGACAGAGGGGAGATTCGCACCTGATCTCAGTCATAAAGTCTCCTCTCTCAGCTAGATAACTGACCGCTCAGGACCCACCCTGGAGAGATGTTGCTGTCATGAAAGGACAGAGACTTGTCTGTCAGACCACTACTTTGCTGGCCATTGAAGCCGAACAAGAAATGCTGATGGAAGTCAGGAAACAAAGAGCCTCCGCTAGGGCAGCTGGATGCCACTTCAGTGAAGGAACCTACAGTCCTGCAGATACCCCCACGTCCCTCAAAAGCGCTGTGCAAGACACTGGAACAAACCTCTCCTACGTGATTACCAGTGTTCGTTCCCTTGAGTCTGCAGTCAGATTTGCCCGACTATCTTAGCCTTGGCACTGAAGACAGAAAGCACTCTGAGTGCAGACTACTCTGGAAATCAAACCACACCCACGTTTCAGATTTAAGGTCCCTGAAGCTCACACTCCAAACCAGCGCTACTGTTGATTTCATTTCATGCCTGAACACCCTTCTCTAAAATGGAGGTAGTAATGCTTCATGTCACTGGGCTGTAAAGAGAGCAAATTCATTTTGATGAAGTACATAACCAGTGGAAGACAATACTTCTGCCTTCAGGACAAAGCTCAAATACTGTATTAAACTGTATTCTCCATCTTAAAGAGATGTATTCGCATTTCTTAAAGAGACAGTGGTGCTAGGATGAGATCTTGTTAAGGAAGACGGACACTAAGCATAAACTCCCCAAAATGCCCTCAGCAAAACTTCCTTCAGCATTTCCTAACTTTACAGCCTAAACAATGTGGGGTATTTTAGCAGGGTTTTCTAAGTGTGTTTGATGAAATTCAAGAACAACTCCATGATATGGCCTCCTGGAGACCTCATTAGTGTCATGAGTGAAGTGGGATACTTTAAATCCACTACACTGCCAAGACAGTGGGGGGAGAAAGAAGATAATGATCTACAAATATGGCTACATGACACAGCACTGAAAAGAGAGTGTGACAGCAGGCATCTCAGAGGACAGATGAGACTGGAGACCCTGGACCTCCAATTCAGGGACTGGAAGGGCGATGACTCTACTGAGTCCAGACATTTCCACACCAACTGGACCCCTTCCACTGCCCTACCTGACCTGCTTTTAACTCCTTCCCTTCTCATGCTCCTTATCTGGTTTGGAGGAAAAGTGCCTTGGGGCAACTTGACTCAACTTCTTGATGACACTGGCAGAAGCTATGGAGACCTCTTAGATACACTTACATAGACCCTGCAATAGTAACAGTAAGTAGAATCATAGAATTGTTCAGGTTGGAAAGGACCTCCAAGACCATCAAGTCCAACCTTCTAGCCAATACAGCCACGACCATTAGATCACATCACAGAGTGCCACATCCACCCATTTTTTGAACACCTCCAGAGATGGTGACTCCACCACTACCCTGGGCATCCTGTTTCAATGCTTAATGACTCTTTCTGTCAAAGAATTCTTCCTAATGTCTAATCTGAACTTCCCCTGGTGCAGCACGTGGCCCTTTCCTCTTGTCCTGTCATTAATTACGAGGGAGAAGAGGCCAACACCAGCCTCGCCATAACCTCCTTTCAGGTAGCTGTAAGACAGCAACAAGGTCTCCTCTCAGCCTCCTCTTCTTCGGGCTAAACAATCCCAGCTCCTTCAGCCTTTTCTCATAAAACGTGTTCTCCAATCCCTTTACCAGCTTCATTGCCCTTCTCTTGACCTGCTCCAGCACCTCAATGTCCGTCTTCTACTGCAGTGCCCAAAACTGGACATAGTACTTGAGGTGCAAGTAGTAATATCATCACCCACCCATGCAGCATAGAGAGCTGAACTGAGCACATGGGAGTTTCCACAAAAAGTATTGTGAAACCAGTATTGTGATAGTTCAAGCTTCTCTGTAGCGCTAAAACACATTTTGGCACAGAACAGAAATTTAGAGTGCATGATCAAGATGAATGAGACTTCAAGAACTGTGTGCAACTAATTTACAAATAACTGTGCAGTAGTCCATGCAATTACAGTGGGGAAAAAAAAGAGGACATTGCTCTAAGGTTTCAGACCCTTTGCTCCAAAACATGTGTAACTTATTAAAGCCTCTTTTCCCTTTTATTTTCTAAGGAAAGCTAGGTTTCTGTTGGAGCTTTGGCTGAGAGAAAGATCTCAAGCCTCATCAGTGAATAGTGAACATGTACATCTTTGTAGAGGGCTCTTTAATGGTGAGCAAATACTTTAAGATGTCCCAGAGGAAGACAAGAATTCCCAGCACAGTAACTTGCTGAAGTTAGAGGTATTCAGTCCAAATGTTGAATACCAATTTTAAAAACAAATTTTAAACAATCCATCTCTTTATGTGAGGACAAAATTCAGATTCTAACCCTGGCCGAGAGCCCCCAAGACTTTCAAAACTGGGCATTTTGTACTGAACAAAGAACTTGTAGATGATGACAAAACAAACTGCCCAACAGGGATACATGAGAGGACATTGAATTTAGGTCAGTTATGCAGGGAAAAAGAAACTTAACTTAGGTTTTAAAACAGCTGTCAGGTTTGGTTTTTGTTTGTTTTTTGTTTTGTTTTTTTTTTAAGAGAGATTGCCCAATCATTTAAAAATAAAGAAACGGGAACTCCATTTCTGAAAAAAAAGAACATCACAAAGTTGAGCATGTTGCAATGTAGACTCGCTGCGAGGAATGAGAAATGACGGCTTCTAGGAGACTGTTACAGCAAAAGGTGCCTGTCAAAGACTTTGGGACAGAGGGAAGAAGCAAAAGAGAACACAAGATGAAACTTTAGCAACAACAAAAGCCAAGCCAAGGAGGGGAAGTTCCTCCTTTCCCTACAAAGAAAAACCCTACATGTTCCAGAACAGTTCTCATATCTAATTCTCTGAATTATCAGAACTGTCTGACTTTACTTCAAAAGCCAAGAAATTAGGGTTCTCAGCACAGGAGTACAGATATGTTCATGCTGTGTTCAAGGGCTCAAACACCACTTAACAGAAGACCCTGCTTAGTATAACTAGATAAAAGCAGTGAAGATTTCAATCAGCTCCTGATCATCTAGAGAAACAGGAGGCTCAGGAAGTAAGGTGTAAAGAGATATAGATGGTATGCTCTAAGAATGCACAAAGTTGTTCTGAAGAAAAGGAGAGAGAAAAGAAAGAGTGGGATGCAATTAATGATGGAGCACAGAGATTCCCAGCAGGTCAAGTCCACACAGCCCAGCATCATCCAGGCATCCGAGATGCAGAAGCAGCACACGCAGGAGAAAGAGTATGTCAGCTCTGCTCTCAGGTCACACCGACTCAGCAGACTCTGTATGACCCAGGCTGAAGAAACCACTGCCCGGGTGTTATTTTACAAATCTGTAACCAGTGCCTTAGGTCTTTTTCTTTTTAAGGCTATTTCTTCAATAGCCTCCCAAGGAGCTTATCTGATATGTAAGAATGCGTGTGGATCTTTACTCAATAAGTCCTACTGGGCATAAACTGGTTTATGCTGAGACTAGTAAAACGCATTAGCATCCATCATGTGGTTAAACTGCGACCGAGAGCTCAACCCTGAAAAATCAAAAGCTAGCTGACTAAGGATTTCTTTCAGTCTTCTGCTAAAGCCACAGTGAATGGTAAATGCTAGGAACTGTTGTTTCTGCTCAAGATTTCAATGCAGCTTTCAAGGAGCTCTTTACAGAGCACACCAAGAAACACACTGGAGAGACGTTGAAGGCTTTGAAGCGGAGCGTGGTACTTTCATTAGCACCAGTCAAGCACATTTACGCATTTCCTGGCAATACAGCAACTGTGCAGCCTCTCATTCAGATGAGGGCTGTGTTTGCACCTGTATCTTCTCTTCCAAATCCTCTCTGTGGCCCCACATCTGCTGAGCAAACCCTGATCCTTGGGAAGTCCCCATGAAACCTCTACCTGGCTCACACAGGGGCTGTGACCTCAGTTGAGGGCAAGGAGCCGAGCTCAGGAAGGAAGAATTAGTTCTGGCACTGGTCCTGCATAGACATTTGGAGTGCTCACCTGCATAATGTCTTGGAGGCTTTCAGTGAAGGACAGCTCAGCCTCCACCATGTAGAACTCTGCCAGGTGCCGGCGACTCTGTGAGTTTTCTGCTCGGAATGTTGGGCCGAAGGTGAACACACGCGTAAAAGCCCTGCAAGGCAATAAGAAACAGGTAGGTCAGGCCTAGCACACAAGTGAATCTGTTACACTCAGAGTCCTCACTTTTCTCCCAGGATCTAGAAGCACTCGTGTCCATTTCATCTTTGACCAGTTTAATGGCGTCGCTGGTACCCAGCTGGTGGTGTGTCCCTTCATCTAGGCATGGGGAAAGGTTATTCAGACCTCTCCATGGTGCAGGGAGGTGGCACAAACCCTTTTCAGCTTTCACTCAACACCATTTGTGCTCAGGGCATGTTTTACAGCTGTGAATAGAAAAATGACATTCTGCAGAACCTGACCATTGGAGAAGCACCTGGACACTGCACCAGCCAGGCTCCCCTTGTCCACGTCCCTCCACGTTTGTTTGGCTGCAGGATCTGACCTTTATGGGTGCTGTGACACCCCAGAGCTCAACAGAGCAGAGAGGGTCCTGCTGCTGGAGTTGTTGGGCTGGTGTCAGCACCAAGAGGTGGCTGGTGAAGCCCAGCAGGATGGATGGACGGTGCACGGCTTGCAGTCCCCCTCTAGTGGCAAGGCCCACGTTTACTGCTGCAAGAACCTTAGAGATAAAGAAGCATTTAAAAACAGTCCAGCTAAAAGGGGTCCCTACTGCAGAGTACATATCTGGGATATCGTTTGAAGCCGAAGCAACCAATGCATTTCCTATTACGAAGCTATTTCTCCAGCAACCTTCTGGGGAGTCTATTTAAATACATCCTCTCTAGTTCTGCAGCCATGTCAAGCTGCGTTACACAGGATACAAAAGCCCTCGTGATTCTCCACTTCCTCTGTAAGACACCTACCTATCAAACAGCAACACACCTTTAAAAGTTTTATTTTTACCATTGGGAAGCTGTACTGCAAGAAATACCTTTTACACTGTGGGCTATAAGCACTTGGGCTCCTGGACATTCTCAAGCCGGTGAGAGCTTCCCAAAGAGATGCCGTGGCAGCTGTGTTTCTTCTCATGCTGCATGGGAAGCAAATCATGACCAGGGAGAGAGCGCGAGCTGCTTCAGAAAAAAAACGTGGACCCGGCAGCTGCTGTCTTTGGTACATCTTTAACTTGACATTATTTTTAGCTGTAGACAGCATGTAGGAGAAAAAGAACCTGATCAGTAGAGATTAAGTACAGTTTAAAACTCATGAAAGGATGTGTGCTAATTGCTGAGGTTGGCATTTGACTTGCATCTTGCTCTGCAAGCTTTCAACTCGAAGAGGATGTTTGCTGAAGTTTCTCCACAGGCTAATTTTGTTAAATTGACGTTCAAACAAACAATGCTGCAAAAAGCGGCACCCTTATGGAGGCATCTGCGCTGCAAGGAAAGGAACACACGCACGCACTCTGCTTCACTCATCTGTTCCCTCATGTCACATGTTGGTTAAAGGTTATGATTCGAAGAAACAGCACTTCGTTTTTCCTTGAGTGGCTAGTAGTAAACACACCAGAAAAAAGTTCCAGGTCAAGACTCTGAATATGTAGCCTGCCTGTAGGTTTCTTTTCCCCACTGGGTCTGCTCTCCTTGCTCCAACAAGACACTTTGTCTCGTCTCTTCTGCCATACCTGCACTCTCTCATACATGACCACAGCATCTAAGATGCTAACCACATTTTGCAGCAAACATCTTTCCTCAAGCATCATTTTCAGCATGTCTCTCCTTCCCTCTGCTGCCTTTCTCGCTTGCTGCAACTTTGCTATAAACTTCTGCCGTCGCTCGATTATCTTCCTTCAAATTGCCCTTTGCTATAGTGTCTATAAAACCTCAGCAGTGTTTAGATAAGTGACGTACCAAGACTATTACTCACTGCACAGGTCAGTGTTATCTCATCAGTTCCCTGTCCTTCCCCATCTGTAGCCATCTGTTGTCTTGGGTTATACAGAAACGCATGTTCTGTCTCACAAGGCCTTTTTTGTTTTGTTTTGGGTTTTTGTTTGTTGTTTTTTTTTTTTCCCCCATGTTCATACAGCACCTGGCACAACAAGGTCTTGGATCCAAACCTTAAGAGCCTCAACTGCTATAGCAATAAAAACAACAAATATGAAACAATGAGTCACTTGGACAAAACTGTTCCATGTTTAAAGAACTGGTCAAAAACCTTTGCTTGCTGGGCCACAGAGGTTGGCCTGCAGTGGGAAACAGCAAATGCAGGTTCTTGTGCTACCTGTGCCTACGTTTCAGACTTTTGCTAAAATATTTTAATTTAGGGCTCTTCAGATAAAGAAAGAATTTTCCCTAAGTAAATTAGTTTAGTTACAACTTCAGATTGTGATTGAGCCAGGACTGAACACAAGACAAAAAGTATTTTGAAGAGCTTGCAATTGCTGAAATACCCACTCAGGTCTGCTCAGTTTGATGCGCAGGTCTCTAATTTCTCACTGACATGAAGTCCTCAACGGCTAGCAGATCTTGTCCCACAGAGCAGCAGCGTGGCTTCAGTGAAAGACACATTTCTCAGTGGCTGTCCAGGCCTGGGCACTGACAGACGCTGCAGTTACTGCAGGTTACCGTGGCAGATGACAGTCTCTAGCAACGCGGGCTACTGTGAGAACTTGGAACTGTACCTACTTCCCCATGGAGTAGCAGCTCAGGCATGACAACAAGTTACTTCTCATTCAAGGGGCTAGCTGGCTGCAAGATAGCTAGATATAATAAAAAAAAACCAAAAACACACCAACCCAAAAACTGTGGGTTAAACACTTCAGTCACAGATCCAAGTTTGTGCTGCAAGAATGAAGCCTCTCATGTAAGGTCTTGCACCTGGGAAAACAGAATCCAGGAGTGCAGCACAGGCTGTGATTGGCTCTGTGGAAAGGGATCTGGGGGTCCTGGTGGACAACAAACTCAATGTGAAAGACCAGTGTGCTGCTGTGGCAAAGGAAACCAACGGGATGCTGGGTCATATCGACAAGGGCATCACCAGCAGAGAGTCATTATCCCAGTCTACTCAGTGCTGGTCAGGCCACATCTGCAACTCTTTCTTCAGTTTTGGTCCCTGCCATACAAGAAAAGATGTGGGCAGGCTGAAGAGGGTCCAGAAAAGGGCCACAAAGAGGATCTAAGGACTGGGAAGCTGCCATATGAGGAGAGGCTGAGAAAGCAGGATTTGTTCTGCCTGAAGAAAAGAAGGCTTAGGGGAGACTTTATGACTATGTTCCAGTATTTAAAGGGTGACTACAACGAAGATGGAGACTCCCTTTTTACAAGGAGTCCCATGGAAAAGATGAGGGGTAATCGGTGCAAGTTACTCCTGGGGAGGTTCTGATCAGACACGACGAAAATTTTTCACAACAACAATCAGCCATCAGAATTATCTGCTCAGAGAAGTGGTAGAATTCCCAACATTGGACACTTTTAAGATGCAGCTGGACAGAGTGTGCTGGGCCAGCTTGCCCAGACCGTGCTTTTCCCAAGAAAGGTTAGACCAGATGATCCTTGAAGTCCCTTCCAACCTGGTATTCTATGATTCTCTCTGTGCCCAAAACAGCTTTTGGGGAGAACAAATGCAGAACGACTCCCACAGGAACCAATTTCAGTCTTTTCTCAGCTCTAGGTATCCTGTTGGGACCAAACTTCTCTACCTTGCACAAGGAGCACCCACCTCTGTTTACAAAAGAGCCGATTAGGCACTGCAACTTCAGGGACTATCCCAGGGTGCTCAGCAAGAGTAGTAGGTAAGAGCTTTGTGATAGCCTGTAGAGAGTCAACATCACCAGTGTAGTGCTGAATTTGCCTGCCTGCCTGTCCGCCCCTTGGAAGAAGGAAAAGCCTTCCCAAAACCACACTCCAAACCCCAAAATAAACCCACATCTGCAGGGAAGAGAGGAATCATTCATTTCTCAGGCTAATTGTAGAGGGAAAACAGATAGATCCAAATAACTGTGAGAACCTCACCACGATCCTCGGACCCTGGCAAAGGGAAACTAGCCAGATGTCGTGCTGGCAAAGCGATCAAAGGAGCGCAGTAAACACAAGTCATCTGGCAATGGCAACGCAGCACTGACCAGAGGCCTGGATCACAGAGAAACACAACAGTGACTATATGTATTTTTAGCTATCAACTCCAAGCGTGAACAATTATTTCCCATCCAGTCATTCATATACTGTTGACAGTGCTCTGCCATTCAAGACATTAAGCAAACGCACGCTACCACAAACCTAACCTTTGTTTGCATTTCTTCTGCTATTAAAAAGTGTATTGGTGATTTGATACAGCGCTGTATCACACCCAGCATGTATAAATGTATTAGAAAAGAGGGATGGGAGGTAACTCTGCTCCGATTTCATGGCATCGAGGGTAAAACCAGTCATTTGTTCTGTGTGCATTCAGCACCTAGCACAATAGAGCTCCACAATGCAAATAATCAATCATTTAACATTCCCAGACTTTCCAGCATTTAAAAATAACTTTCAAAAATTCTGGCTAAGTCTCCAAAAGTACCTAGGTCAGTCAGGGCAGCGGTCACTCAAGAATCTTAAAAAAAAAATAAATAAAAAAAAATCAGTAGCGCTAATTCTTCGTCTCCAACAAAAGCACACATACAGGAGGGGAAAAAAAAAAATCCAAGCCCAATAATCTGTCAAGCCCTTTTCCTTAGCCATTACAGACAAAGCAGTAATGTCTGTAACGCTGTCCTTGTACGTGCTACCAAAGAACACAAGAGAGGCTTTGAAAGGAGTCCTTTTGCAGTCAGCTTCACCCAGATCAGAGCTCTGGACAACAAGCTCGAGCGCATTTATGCAGTTCACAAGCACTGCTGGGGTAGACGTCAGAAGGAGGCACCGAGCCGCTTAATTAATTGCTCCCTTTCTGGGACTGGATTTCACTCTGCCCAGTTCTCTGGGAAAATCTGAGAGCTTAACGCGGAGGCCAAGAGAATACCCATGGCGCTCCCTCCGACGCACTGCAGTTCTGCAAAAGCCAGGGCCCCATCCGGCAAAAATGCTGAGCTTGTTTGCCCCAACCCAGAGAAGGGCTTGGCCACGTTCTAGGGGCAGGTTCCCGAGAGTCCCTTTTGATGCAGACAGAGGCGCTTGGGATGCGCTGTTGGAGCTCAGTGTCTCAGCACCGACAATCACTTGGTGGAGGTTCTTTCTTGTACAGGCTGCATTCCTGATCCCCGCCCTCTGAATGCTTTCCCATTTTCGCCCTTATTTTACATGCTATTAAAACCTTCTTCAGAAGCTGTTACCTGTCTCCCTTTGAGAGCTTTACGCCACGCAGAATGAAAGCTCGTTTCATTTGAACTTGTTGACAATTCATTATTGAGCATAGTGATAGAAACCAATAGAGAAGTATAAAGGATCTGTGCCCAAAGTGGCTGAAAATCATCCTTTTAATTAAACTCAAGCAATGTTTGTAGGCCTGAGTCGTCTGTGCCTCGCTGGCAATTTTTACACTTCAACCCAAATACAATTAATTGTGCTGATGCTTCCCGAGCCAGGAGGGGATTCTGCTCTTTTTCTGAGGCAGAACTCCACACTGCTACCAGGGTAAGAAAGACTTATTTGTGCTGTCGAACCAAGGGGATATAACTCCGAGCAAGGCTGTTCATCAAGAAGATGCAAACCCTGCAGAGTCAGCTTAACAGGCCATGCCGAGGTCACGCCACATGGCAGTGACACAGCTGTGGGCAGAAGCTGGTTGTTGTGATTCAGGGCTGAGCACGAAACCACACCAGGACACACAGCTATTGGTTTGCAGGGTGCCCTTGTTCTCACCCCCAAAACACTACAGGTGTCTGCACAGACACAGAAACACACACAGAGCCACTACTCTGACAAGGTCTGCACTGAACAGCTCAGCTGACAGGTGATTTGTGCCAAAGCTCACCTTTGGCCATGCCAAACGTGCCCACTGAGCATGTTCACAGCACGTGATCCTTCAGCACAGTATGTTCCCCCTGCACCATCATCCACCAATCCCCACCACCAGACACACACTGAGAAAAATCTAGAAACAATAGCTTCTAACCCAAGGACAATTGGGTTGGACGAGATGACCTTTAAAGGTTCTTTCCAATCCAAATCATTCTATGATAAAATACCAAATGATGTCAGCAGAGCAGGAAAGGAGAACAAGGTGACCCTAAAGCTCAGGAGCATAGCTTTGTCATTCACTTTGTCTGTTCCCTTAGGAAGGGAAGAAATTAATAAAGCGAGTCATCTGACTTAATTTCTCTCTGTTCCAGCATGACCATATTGATTTTAAGCATGGAGGACCTGCCTGCTCCATCAAAATAAGTGGTTGGTTTTGCTCGGCTGCCAGGAGACACCAGCTGGCTCCAGTGCTCGACCCAGGCACGACTGGGACTGTTCAGGGATGCTGAAATTGGTATGTTGAAAGATACTTCGGCCCAGTGCAAAAAAACACACACACACAGACAACCATTGAAACATACCAATCCAACAGCCCCAGGGTCTAGTTTTTGGAGGAGTTGGAAACTCAGGGCTCCGCGTGATGCTAGTGAGGTACAGGTGCTCAGCAATTTGGAGAACAGAGATGAGTATTTTACATCCTTGATCTGGGTAAACTCTGTAAAATGTCAGTGCTGGACAGACACATCTGCTTTTTTAACCTCAATGTTTGGCAGTTTGGATTTTGAACAATGAAAATCCACGTTTCTGTCGAAGAAGTGGCTGGCGAGACTGAATTTTATCCAGGTAAAAAAAGGCAGAAAAATGAGTTTTAAAAGATTCCCTCACAGAACACACCACTTCTGTCTGCCCTCTGAGGAAGTGCAGATGAGAAAAGCTGCATCTTGACAAGGGCTTTTATAGCTGTACGTGAGGCTTAGGCCTGGGCAGCAGCAGAGCTGGTGTGCTGAGTGCTAAGGTTTCAATTCATGCTGCGACGAGATGGGACTGTACTTCCTTTTGTACGCAGCCAAAAATAAACACAAAAATTCAAAAAAAAGTAGAAAAAAGTGCTGTCTAAGTTCCCAGACAGGGACTGGGAAGAGCCAACTTCCCCTGCAGCCAGACTGAAGCAACGCAGCAGAGCTTCCCTTGCTGCCACCTCCCAGGGGCAGAGTCCTACAGCCCGTGAAGTCGCGTGTGCGGCAGCACCCTCTGGTCACGCTCCGGCACCGCATCCTCTGCTGCCACATCCTCCGCTCCCGCTTCAGCCACAAGGAAAGACAAAGACGACACAAGGATCCTCCCTGGGTCACCTACCTCTGCTTGAAAATGATCCAGGCACGCTTGAATAATTAACGACAACGTTGATCCATATACCCTAATTTTCTGGCAAAGAACGCAACATTTTGTTTATTAAACCTCACAGGACACCCAGACACTGTATTGTTCGTTTACAGATGGCAGGAGAACAGGGGAAAATGGAGACATAGGAATTAAGAGTTACTCAGAGCCATACAAGGTCTTTTGCTTAAGGCACAAAGATCTCATCAGCCTGAGTCCTCCGCCCTTTTATGTGACACTGTTGTGCTTTATTCCCAGTGGGTCTTGTTTTGTCCCTAGTTTTAATGTTATTATTTCTAATTAAAGTCAATAAAATGACCAATTAGCAATGATAACTCAAGCTAGGTTGGTGAGAGCCACCAGAGTAGTTCAACATTTATTCGAATAACCACTTCCCATGCTCTAGCTAACAGGTATCTTCCACAAAGGAAAGATATATAGTACTTCAAGGATTTAGATAAAACAGGGAGCAAAGAAGCTTTTCAAAACTTAATCATCCCAGTGACTCCTACTGTAAGCCATAAAACATATTACCAACAAAGGTGACGGGGGGAGCAATTGGCTTAAATCTTCTTCCTTTCAGAGTGGAAAAAACACAAGTTCCCCAGAAATTGCACTATAACAGCTATGAAGAGCATTTTTTCCTTTTTTTTTTTTCCCCCTCCACATGGACACTGGTTCTACCAACTCCACAAATATGAATCACAGCAAGAAACCACATCAGTGGGTGCATTACTGCACAAAGGGAGCCATAGTTCAGGCCACGTTTCAAAGTTTGGGTGCAGCTATTTAAAAGTCTCCAAGGCCTCAGATTCCCCAGTAACTAAACAAAGTAAATAACTGTATTAAAAAAAATATCACTGAAAGTTGTATTAAATGCACCACACTCCAGCTGACTATGACAGTGTCTATATCCGCGTTCTACCTCAGGGCAGTGACAGCAAACCCTTAAAGAAATTCAGGGCATACACTACTGGATTTGCACATCTCAAAGAAAGCTGAGGGAGCAAATTGGGATGAAGTTGCCTGCCTTGACATCTTGTACCAGAGCTGCTTCCTGGGGCTCAGAGGCTCCCTGACAAGCAGACCCTGCAGCCTGAACACAAGGTACGTTCATGCTCTTGTAAGCTATCAAGTTCTGGGGTCATTCAGCCTAGAGAAGAGAAGGCTCCAGGAAGACCTTATAGCAGCCTTTTGGTACTTAAAGGGGGTCTACAGGAAAGATGGAGACGGACTCTATGGGGGGGTAGGAATAGGACAAGGAGTAACAGTTTCAAACCGGAAGAAGGTAGATTTAGATAAGATATTAGGAAGAAACTCTTCACTGTGAGGGTGTTGAGACACTGGAACAGGCTGCCTGGAGAACCTGTGGATGCCCCATCGCTGGGAGCGTTCAAGACCAGGCTGGATGGGGCTTTGAGCAACATGGTCTAGTGGGAGGTGTCTCTGCTCATAGCAGGGAGGCTGGAACTAGATGATCTTCAAGGTCCCTTCAAATCCAAACCATTCTGTGATTCTTGCTTGCCTCAGTCATAAAATAAAAGTTCACAGAAGGTGGCCACCATGAATGTGGCTAATACTGTGTGGTACACATAGACAGAGAGGTTTAACAGCCTTATTGTAACTCATAAATCCAGTTTCCTAACCCTCTGCATCTCTTACATCTGGGCACATGCATGAAGCTGAGCTGCAAGGCCTTACACAAACCTGGATTCTGAGACCCTCTGACATGGATCCTATGGCACCTGCTACTGCTTTGAATAGGGATGACAGGATGTTCAGAGAAGGAAAAGGAGTGGTGCACTGGACTCAAGACAGAAACATAATGGTTTATCATTGCTTGCTTGTGAAAGGACGACCCAGAACTTCAGCTGATGACACATTTCACTGAATGAGTGTAAAACCTGTTCTTCTGTTACTGCTTGCACTGATTTTTACAGTCAGGAGACAAAATAAAGAGCACATAGTCCAAGACACTGCTGGGATTGCACTCAGCCCTTCATGCACGGATCTCAGGGATATGGCTGAACTGTAGCTACTCTCAACACACTCACTATGTATCTTGCACGGGAATTACCCGCCTCCCCTCCCAAAAAAAGTGGTGAGGGAGAAAGGACCACCAGTATATCATAAAATTATAGAATGTTTTGGGTTGGAAGGAACTTTTCAAGGTCATCTAGTCCAACCCCCATGCAGGGAGCACGGACATCTTCAACTAGAGCAGGTTGCTCAGAGCCCCATCCAACCTCACCCGGAAAGTTTCTGGGGATGGGGCACTGACCACCTCTCTGGGCAACCTGGACCAGAAAAAGTTTCTTCCTTGTACCTAGTTTAAATCTACCCTCTTTTAGTTTAAAGCCATATCCATGTGGACCATAAAGCTCCAACCAGCCAAGCAACCTCAGCCTCACTGTTGTAGCTATGAAGTTCATCCATTTAGCCTCCCAGAAACACAAAGTCATTAACAATCACTGCAGCAGTCGTGAACCAGACTGAAGCATGTGGTAATTGATTGAAACCAGACATGTCACGGTTGCTTTTTATAGCTCCAATTAAGTGCCAGCCTAATTAATGGAAGTTAGTGTGCTAATTATAAGAGTCTGCGGTGTGAGTCAGACTCAAACAAATGTTGTGCAAGAAATGTCAGAGATTTTTTTTCAGGCATCCAAGATAAATAATTACACTTATTTTTGTTACTTCTTAGCAACAGGAATGTTATACAACTGGACATCATTCCTGCAGCTGCATTCAAAAGTATTTAAAATTGTACAATGTAGAGCAAATATTTGCTTAAAGACAATGCAATCTGTTCCATCATTAGCAAGTCATTTTGGAATCAAATTTTAAGGCTGCATTTGCCAAACTGCTGAAAATGAAGCCTCTTTCATGCAAGGCAGCCTCAGACACAGCCCTTCTCAGCTCTGCAGCGTGTTCTTGAACAGCAACCTGAAGTGACACTGATTTCTCCATCTCTTCTATGCTTGGAAAAGCAGTGAAGTACTGGCATTTTAAAAAGGGAAATCAGTGTGATTTCAGCATCTTCTGAAGCTAACAGGAAATTCACTGCATTCAGCTCTCTGCAAACTCAGGCAGACACAGCTAAAGTGTCTGGATGACCCGAGATGTTTTTAGAGACTCTCTGCAATCAGAGAAAAAACCCCAGCTACAGGACTGCAGAGTATCTGCAAGAAGCAGAACAGTAGCAAAATCCATGATTGTTTAGAAGTCAAGGGGATGAGCTGCAGGAGAGGGGAATAGGATTAATTATGTTCCAACCAAACCAAGTTTGATAGTCAAGACATTAAGAAGCAGCTATCAGTATGAAAGGCAGAGATCCTGGGGAGAGACTCAAACTGAAAGTGAACTAGAGAAATAATTCACCAAGATGGTCTTGTGGAGGAGATTTTTGGAGAGGAAAATGAGAATGAAGCCAAGAATAAACTTAGAAGGACGGAATAATTCAGGCTGAAAGGGTCCTTGAGGAGGTCGCTGGTCCAAAGCAGTGCAAAGCAGGGTCAGCAAGAAGGCCAGACCACGTTGCTCAAGGCTTTATCTAGCTGGGTCTCAAACACCTCTAAGGACAAAGACTGCACGGTCTCTCTCAGAAATCTTTTCCAATGCTTGACTGATCTGTTTGTGAATCTTTCCCCCTATATTCACTTTGGACTTCTCTTTTTAAAACTTATCCCCATTGTCTCTTGTCTTCCTGTCCTTCACCATTACAAAGAGCAGGCTTATCTTCTTGATAACCTCCTTGCAGGTCCTAGCAGGCTGCTATTAGATTGCCCCTGGGCCTTTTACCCATTTGCAGGGAACTTCAAGTGAACGAGAGAGGCTAACAAGAGAGGAGCAACCTACTGAAGGCTTGGTAAGAGAAAAGAAGCAGAGCTAGGGAGGGCAAAGAATGAGGAGATAACTTATTCTGTGATATAGAGGAGATAGTCCCCACGGCCTCTAGGAAGAGCAGGTTTAGTTAAGCTCATGATGTAAAAGGTAGAAGAGACAGTGCCTGGGATGAAACGTGGCACAAAAAAAAAAAATAAAAAAAAAAATCATTGATGGAAAACAGTGATGTAAACTATTAGCAAGAGGAGCTGAAAGAAAATGAGCAAGTAGAGCTTGTGGGAAGCACAGAGCAGCGAAAGCAGAAAAAGAATAAATAGAGCCAGTGAGCTGTACTTCTTGGGAACAATTAGGTTTGGCTGTCTCCAGTATGGCTCTGAATCATCTTCAGCTGTCACAGACCCTCCAGCCTAGTTCCAGTCCCCAAAGGGGCCTTTATTGTCACTGGAGGATCACGGAGCAAGAAAATACCACGAGGACTTCACAGTAAACCAATGCCATTTAAAACCAGTATATCAAGATGCACACAGTCCTACAAGCTTCTACCACATACGTTGGTTACTGACTCATCTGAGGCTGAGAAGACTAAAAGGGAGGGCTGTATTCCTGAATAAAGACTTTTCTGGAGACCTTAAACAGCCTATAGATTTATAGCAGCTGACAATGATTCAGACGTCCTGAGTAGCCAACCTAGATGCCGTCACTGCTCAAGTAAGTACAATGTAATAAGAAGTTGTGCCAACTAGGCCGTTCATGTCACACGGAGACAAGATGAACTTCTCTGACCTTGCCTTCAATAACAAGCACACACATCACAGCAGCCAGCCAATAAATGCAGGAGCACCTCTCACTTCTCCTCAAAGAAATTATAAGTGTTCTCTCCTGTAATCAGGAATAGCACCAAGCAGCCCTGTTGTAAAATGGATCCCTGAGCCCTCGACAACAGACACAGGTACACAGATGATACTGCGGGGGCTGCAGATGAACTCTCAGCAAGGACAACAGAAGATTTGGTTCCAGACACATCTGGTAAGTCTTCTCTGTATCTTCCCTGCCCAGACATTTCCAACCATAGCTTGGAGGTCACTCAGGAGCTTTGTAAAGCTGACAGCTAACTTCAAACAGACATGACCGCCTGGCTGACTTTCTGTTCCCTACTATGTAAACACCATGAACAAATTCCTCCCTGCCCCTCACACCTATCTTTCTTCAACCCTGGTTTCTAATGGACTTCTGGCAGATCTGTCTCTGCAATTACACATTGCACAGCAAGTCACAACAGGATATAAGCCAAGACTGGATGGAGAAGGGTCTCTCAAGCATTCCTACCTGGGTCTCCTCACAAATTCTCAGGGACCAGTTGTTCCTGAAAGCATTAAGATTGCAGCAAGTCAACATTTTATTTAAGCCAAAGGGAATTTTTAAAGAATAGCTCCTTTTATGGCCATGAAAAAAAAAAAAAATCAGTCTAGGGTAAATTTCACAGGATCAAATGTAAAATGCATAAATCTTTTACTACTTTGGATGCTTTGTTTATTGGGAAGACCAGAATATTTCCATTTTAAGGGTGATAAGGACTCCCATATTTTACTACTCTGAGAGCATCATCACAACACATTCTCTTGCCAAGAAGCTCTGGTTAATATTACGCACTTACATTCTCTGGTCATAAAGGAGCCCCATTCACAGAGTAAGACTCAACTTGACATCCACAGATAAAACCATCACAGTATCTAAAGGGTTTCACAGCACCACTGCGGTGTTTCTACATCTAGAAGAGTTTGATCTATTTTTGAAGACTGAAGGGATCCAAGTCCACTTGAGCTGCAAGCCTCAAAAAATAAGTGTGCTTAAATAAAAATAAAAGGAGCAGATTCACGGAACAGCTATGCCCCGTTATGAATAAACACAGCTTATCTAAATTTAGATGGCACTGGATCCATTTAAAATGGCTGTAAGAACAACATGCTACTGTAAAATGGGAACATGAAGCTGTAATGTAATGTATGCTGCAAAGCATTGACTTTTTTACCCACCCTCAGAGAGAAAGGTGCACCGGAGTGATATCAATGGAAAAATCATTTAGCAGACAAAAGGTCTTGCATCTGCCCAGCTTAGCCTTCTGCTCCTTCTGCTTCTGTGTGCTATTTAAAGTGAACAGACTGATGTAAGAGTGAGATTGTATTTCATTTCAAGTTAATCATTACAATCAATACTTCTTCTTTGGACTTATTTGATTTGCAGCATTACGTCCTTCCATAAAAGTCATAACGCATGACACTCAATTAAGTCTAACACGTACAAATGCGTGTCATCTCATCTTCTTTCAGGGACACAAGATCTCCTCCACCCCTACGGTTAAACAAACCTCTTCCTCATTAACTTTCCCCAGTTAATGGCTGAGATGACGCATCAGCCTTTGGCTGCCAAGTGACCTGTGCTTGTGTGACAGCAGCCAGGGCACAACATGAGAAATACCCTGTCCATCAAGAACCTTCAGCTTGAGTCTAGGAGGTCTGAGAAGAGACAGTGTCTCTTGGAGAGAACAAGACAGGCAGAAAACAGTTTTATGAAGAAATTTATACCTTTTGATTTATATGCAAAACCTGCCCTTCAAACAATTTCACTGCAGTCATTTACCAACAGTCAATTAAACTGCAGCAGTGATTAAACAAAAAAACGTTGGTTCTCAACACTGGATATAAGGCATGGGTAGCAAACACTATTAGAAATACTTGTCAGAACCTCCACATTAAAAGGCAGATTTTCCAAACCCACATTTTCTAAGGCTAGGATTTTATCCCTCTCATCTTCAGGAGATTTGCACTGGACAGTAATTATCACTTGAAAAGTCATTTTAAAGTCACTGTAAGTGAATGACAAACCCCCTTGGCAAGGGGCAAACAACTGCGGTGCTACCTCTCCGAGATCTGGTCTCTGAGATGTTTTATTAGCCATTAGCTGGAGAGCAGTGATTTGGCTGAAGTACCATGTGAGGAGAACCCACATTCCAAGCACTCAGAAAACTATCTTCAAATAAGGGACTGTACTGATTTGACTCCATCTGTTTAATGTACTAATTTACTTAATTCACTGGGAAAACTCAGTGTAGATGGGGACAAAAATCCCTTAGTCAAAGGGAATTGTCTGTCTGACAGACTGACGCTTTCACCCCTAACAATCTCAGTGAAATAGTAATATTAAAAGCTTAAGGATATTTTTTTTTTCTATCAAAGTCAGCATTAATTATTTTACTGTGACTATTTAACTGGCTAGAATGAACAAAGACTAGATTTAAAGAAGATAATTTTTATGCTGAGAGTGGTGAAACACCGGCCCAAGTTGCCCAGAGAGGTGGTCGATGCTCCATCTCTGGAAACATTGCAAGCCAGGTTGGACAGTGCTCAGAGCAATCTGCCCTATTTGCAGATGTCCCTGATCCCTGCAGGGAGGTTGGTCTAGATGACCTTTAAAGGTTCCTTTCAACCCAAACCATTCTATGATTCTATGGTATGATAAAGCACCAAGCGTGAAAGCCATGAAAGAGAAGAAATAAGAATCGGCAGAAGGAAGAAACACAACAGGAAGACTAAAGGAGACAGAAAAACGAAGCTTGGGAAAAAAAAGGAGAAAAAAGGAAAGGAATATGATAGTTAAAACGAAATGGATTTTCTGAGGCATGCCAGATGTGAATGACAACAATAACTATAACACCTTAAGTGCCTTATTAGCAACAAATCCACAGTCATTCCCATAAAGATTCTACCTCCATCCAACATTCCCAATCTCCTTCCCTCCTTGGAAAGAGATTCCAAGTATCTCCTTCCTTAAATACTTGGAAGGAGACTCCAAGTACTTAAAACTACTCCATAGACCAGAATTAAAAAGCAGTCTAATTTTCCCCTGCCTACATGGGCCTCTCACACCCTAATCCAGCCACTGCTGCCCAGTTGTTTTCTGGCACACATGGATACCAATGGGGCAAAGTTACCAACCAAGATGATCCCACAGATCAAGCTTCTCATTTTGCTCACCCTGCCATCACTTCCAAATGGAGCTGGCCAGAAACTGTCAGGAAAGCAGGCACATCGAAGAAATGGGTCTTTTCCTCAGGTTGCCTTGACTCATTTGATGCCTGTAAGTCAAAAAACAAGCACAAAGTCAGACTATGGGTATTTGAATAAAAAGAGCAGCTCCTGGCTTATTTTCCATTTTTTTTCTCTATAAGAAATTGCATGACATTTAACCCAAATCTGCTGAGACAGAATCCAACAGTGTGGCAAGTGATAATTCAACACTCCCCATCTTTGCTCAGACTGCTAACGGGCTCTAAAACTTATTCAAGCAAAAGACATTAATAAAAACTCTCATAGGATAAAGCAGACTTGGGCATTTCTCTTTCCAGGGGTCCTGTGCAAACAATATATGACCTTTCACTACACAGACACTTTAAGTAGGAAACACCACAGCTCCTGCCTCCACTTCCAGTGACTTTTGAGGATATGGGTTGCAGGTATCACAACAACTTGCAGAACATGTTTGTGAACTGTGGCACATACCCCCAGCATCACTAGCAAAGCTTGGACACGTCAGCACCAAGGAAGGATACCCAGCTCTTTCAAACGTTTGTCAAACTGACAGGGAAATGTAAATTGAATCCCCAGCAACTTAGTTACATCAGTTCAGGTGAGCAGGAAGTAACTAGTTAAGATGACCCAGCTTCACGGAGTTTGACTGTTTGCCCAAAATTTTGTGGGCAGCACAGAGTTTATAGAAAGCTAAAAGAATATGTAGCTCTTCACCTTTCATCTCTCGCCTTTGTATATGGGTATGTCAGGAGCTCTAAATTTTACTCAAATAAAAGAACTGTGTAACTTATGTGTTTAAACATCCATGAGTTGAATTATCAATGACACTGTAGAAAGAAAGGAGGCAACAAAATGTAAAATAAAAATTTCAGGAAGGACACATTGAGCACTTCCAAGGATGGGGAATCCACAACCTCCCTGGGCAATCTGTTCCAGTGTCTCATCACCCTTAGTAAAGAATTTCTTCCTTGTATCTAAGACAGCAAGGAGTCTTCACGGCAAAGAAAGTCACTAGTGTTCTGGGCTGCGTTAGCCAGAGCACAGGTGACAAATGAAGATCACTGGGTGAACTGCTCACTTCTCCAGTACTAGAGAGACACGAACATACTGGAGCAAGCCCAGGAAATTGCCACAAAGATAATTAATGGACTGGAGCCGCTTTCATAAGAGGAGAGACTGAGAAAGCTGGTTCTCTTCATTGTGGACAAGGCTCAGGGGGAATTTTCTTCTTATGTTCAAACACCTGATGCAAAGGAATGAACAAGGAACAAGACTCAGCTGTGCTCACCAAGAGGACAAGAGGCAATGGGCACAGATTTTTAAAAAGACATGAAATTTCATCTGAAAACAAGAATGAACTTTTTTTTTTTTTTTTTTTTTTTTTTTTTTACTGTGAAGGTGGTCAAACACTAGGATAGGTCACCCAGGTCTCCATCTGGGGACATACTCAAAACCCAGCAGGACATAGTTCTGGGAAACTTCCTCTAGCTGACCCCATTTGAGCACCGTGAGAAGGATTAGATGATTTCTAGAGGTCACAACTCCGTGACTTTAAAAAAAACAACACATCAAGATGAATGATACTTCTATTCCAGCATTTTCTCTATTTCAATATCATCCCAAAGCTTTGGAGGAGTCAAAGGTTCAGAAGCAAGACAGAAAGAAACTTCGAAGCTAGCCTGAGGTGTGTGGCTGATCCACTTCGCTTCCGAGATAAGTTTGAAATACCCACTTTTCAAAGTGTAGTTCCCTAGGAGTTACGCTTGGTAGCTGAGCTAAGCAAGCCACTGCCTCCAGTCACCCTGCTCCCCAACTTGCTTTGTCACAGGGAGGTTGCTAAGCTCAGGCTTGTTTGCCAGCCTTTGATATTCTACAACCTGCCATTTCTTCCTTTTTTTTGAAGGTGTCGCTTTTGTTCTCAAAATGCTTTGCTGCTCATCACAAAGATAAAACAGAGACTGCCAAAGACCTCAGATCACAAGGCAGTTTTATCTCTTCACAGCATCACACTACAGAAAAGAGCAAGCTCGCCTTGCTCCTGGGAGATCAATGAAAATATGACAAGTTGTGGTTGCAACCCCAGGACTGCTTCCTTTGTTTCATGGATTTTGCAGTTCTAAAAAACCCAAACAACAGAACCAAGGATGCAGAAGCAGGCCCCTACTGTTTTCTTCAAATAAATCCAGAGAATTTGCCCCAAAACAATAAGGATATTAATAACCATACAAACATTCACAGAGTACAGCCCCAGAGCCATGGCCACAATACTGAAGAGCCACGTACCACTTCAGCTTCTCCTACTGAAACCTTAGTTCAGCTACATTCCTCGTTCCACCAGTGAAAAATCCCACCTAATCCTGTAGGATGCAACTTCTAAACAACAAGGGACAGACTGAAAGCAGGAAAAGAACAGAAGAAATCAGCCATAAAATCTCAACACTTCCCCCCAAATCCACAAACAGGATACAGCTGTCTCCAGGAGCTGGGGCTTGGTTTATTTACAATGACTATGTCATTTTTCATTCTCCAAATCAGATGTAATCTCAGAGAGGCAAAGGGAAAAAAGACACAACAGTGACTGGAGGAAGAGTGTGAGAACGTCTACACCTCGACTGGACTTAGAAAAACCTGTAGCCTGCCTGAAACAAGCCACTGAGAGCTCCCGAGATGCGTATCGGCATTGTGAGCAGCTCCTGGACAGCTTCCAACACAAGGTGATGAGGGACCACAGCAATATTTAGATAAAATTTTACTCCCTCATCACCATCTGATTGCCTGCTGCCCACTGCCTCACACATTTGAGGACACAAACCTTGATGAACAGGTGTTGTCAAAACGAAATGCCTCCCTTTCCCTTCAGAAGGGACCCCTGCAGTAAGGGGGTAGCCTGTATTCAGCCACTTTACATTTCACATGTACAAATATCGAGGCGATTCCTCCACTTCACACGTTCACACAGGATCAGGCCAGGCTTTTCAAGCGCCTGTGCCCCAGATTTACGCTCAGCCTTTTAGATCAAGCTTGCTTTTTTACTTTAAACAACCACAGCCACTGATAGAAGACTACTAAATAGCGGGTGATGCCATCGCTCTCACTGCTGACACGGAGAGAGATTGGTTTTCATGTTTGTGATGAGCAAAATGCAGCGACAACATTGTGGTGCTTTTATCTCAATTAGATGGGACTTTTCTCGCACTTCCCAATCCCAAATTTTCTACTTGGTAACAGATTAGGGGGGAATAATATGTTCGCTTTGCAGTCTCCTCCATTCCCTAGTTGTAAACTCCTCAAATTACAATGAGGAAAGAGGGAGGGGGAATCTGTATGACACATCTTGGTGTCTCGGAGTAAACGTGCTTTATAAACATATGAGGATTTGACGTCAACATCAAAGGCTTTTTATTCTCATTCTAAATACGAGCACAACTGGATTTAGTACCTGTTTTGTTTCCATCTCGTCAAATGTCTAATGAATTCATTTAAAATGATTCCCTTTGATGTCAGCCTTGTATTAAATTTTACTTCAGGCAATTAGCTTCAGGAGAGTATAAACCATTTGGTTGTGTCTTTCACTCTATGCAAGCCAAATGCACGAAGGGATCAGAGAAGACTTGAAAAGCTCACAGAAATCACGGCTGGAGCTCTAGTCCAGGCCCACATCACAATGCTGCTGCAGCTTCACAGCACCACAGCTTCAATCTGGACCTGCTCTCTGAGATGTCCCATCATAAATATGATTGTGTTTTCCTTTTTAAACAACTACTGCAAAATTCTTAACTTCCAAGAAGTCCTCCTTGTAATTCCAGTCCTAATTCTTATCAGCTAGACTTGCATTGGGCAAGAGCAGCCAGTTCTGCTGAGACAAACATCTCATAATTATGGGTGGGAATTACAGAGATGAACCAGGTAGAAATGAGCAGAAATTGGGAGAACTAGAAAATGCAAGAGCAAGCCCTCCCTCAGCTCAGTTCCAGCGTCTCCTGATGCCTGCTGAGCATCTCTCTGAAGTCCCAGTCTCCCAGGGACTGGCTGCCTCCAAGACTGATGCATCTCTAAAGGGGCAAACACCTGATGGACACTAATACCGTTGTATTTAACTGCAATTCTCCTCAGCAGATCCCAGCTTCCCTTGGTGCTGACAAGGCTATTTCTCAGCAGTACCAAAGGAATGGTAGGATTAACTTTCTGCATCTTTAGTAGCAAGCACAAATTTCTGGTAGGCACAGGCATGCATTTGCACCCTTCAGCAATCTAGAAACTTGTTGGTTTTCTTCCACCCTAGGAGTGAATGTAATACAAACCCAAAAGCCAAACACTATACAATCCTCTGCATGTATTTTAGAGAAAAACAAGGACTGGATGGTTCCCCATATTTACAGTTAAGTGTGTGGGCAGAGACAGGTCTGACACAGAGCACATATTTAACTCTGCTGAAGCCAACAGGTAGAGCACAGCAATCCTTACACACAGAGCAAGGACCCCAGGAAGGAGTAAGGCCACAGGCAATACAAAATACATGTGAGATAGACTTTGAAGAGCTATGAAGGCCAATACATCTGCTGCACTTTGCACCTCACTGGATGTTGAGTTCTTTTAGAAAGCTGCAGCTGGGCAGCAGGGGAAGTGGTTGTCCAGGGTCTCATCATACTGTCTGGAGTGTCCTGGGCCAAAAACACTCTTCCAGAGCATACAGGAGCCTCCACCTTCTCCACAGCAGCTGAGGATATTCAAACAAGGAAACTTTCCAGGGAGCAAAGTGAAAAAGACAGAGCAAGAGACCCAGAAAGCAGGGAGCCTTCAACAGTGCAGACAGAGTGGGAGGCTACTGAAAATAGCAGGGAACAGACACGCAGTCGGTCACAAAGACAAAAGAGAGGCATATTTCCTAGGAACCAGCCCCAGAAGGGGACTAGGTCAAGTTTCTTGCAAAATACAAAGCTGCTAGGAATCTTAGACTTCAGAAGAAAAAAAAAAAACACGAAGCAAGGAAAGGATCTGCCCTGAGGTGCTAAAACTGCTGGTACAGAGTAATTATCCTCAGATTAAATAAAAATAAAAAGGGCCATCTTACCCTGCTGATCTGCGTTCCCCATTTCAAAAATTATTTCATTCTACTTTGCATTCCACTAAACCCCAGTTTTCAATATTCAAAGCTCTTTTGGTGTTTTCAGTAAACCTAATTTAAAGAAGGTAACACAAGCAAGATGTTTCGTCCCTCCAGAGTTCCACCACAGGCAGACACCACCAAAGGTTCAGAAATCCACAAGTTGGTGTTGCTGATGTTCTTCATGTGGGTTAGGGCCTGCCTGACCGTTTTCACACTTCTGGCAGCTTCTTCTCAAACTTCTCCTCAAACCTACACTTTTCAGGTGTAGAAAATCTCAACAGCCACAGATTTCTCTGGAGTTCTTACTATCTTGTGATTTATTTATTTTTTTACAATCCCCTCTGCTTATCACCCTCTTTTCACTGTTATAGTACTTCATCCTAAAAATATTTAGCCAAACTGATTTGCTCAGCTGAGGAGGGAAGGGATTCTCTCCAACCCTAAGTGCTAGTATGAGAACGTCCCACACAAAGCTATGTGCAGACTAATCAGTACACCCAAAACCAAACAACTATAATGAGGAAACTGAACATATAAACAAACACAAATCCTACAGGATTAAGAGGTCTAGGAATCAAAGATCAGATGCCTTCAAAAAGACTTTTCCCTCTAAATCAAGATAGTTAAGATAGTTTTTCCCCCCCACCTCTGCAAGTCTCATGTAAAACCAAATTACTGCTCTCTTCACTTGCCACACTTCCAAAAAAAGATGCACTGAGCAGCCATCAGACATTAGTCAGAGGATTAAAATTGTACTGGACAGAAAAAGACAGCTATTAAAAGGCAATGGTTCACAGTGAGTGCAAAAGCAGCCTCTACTTGGGTCCTAAAGGCTACTCAACCAGTTTTCAACTTATTCCACCCACAGCAGGACAGCTAAACTGACAAGATTATCAGTTTCATATCTCCAAGGGAGCTTGAAAAAATTTTAAAAGGCAGAATAAAACCCTGTAAGAAGCAGGTGTATTATAACTACTAGAAATTCAGGAACCACAGGACACCAATTTATGTTCTGGTTGCAACTGGAGGATGAGTCTTAAAACATTAAGTACAGGATTTAAATACTTTTTAAATTGAAGAATCTAATTTGCAGGTTGCATTCACTGATTCCCATCACCAGAATTCTTGGCTACTGCTCAAATACAAGAGGAACAGGAACTCATTTTCTCCCTTGGCCTGTACAAGCAGTGAATTAAAGGCTAGTTTAAAAAGTGACTGAATACAGCAGATGGGGAATGTCTTGATGGTTGGTTTGATTAATAGGATATGGAGATTCTGGGCTTTGCCGCAAATGTCACACCCTTATTTTTATGTCCGACACTCTTCTGTCACCCTTATTTTAATACGTGACAGCCTCACAAGTGTGGTCCAAGGCAGGCTTCATCTTACTCAGATTTCCACTGTCAAGGAACAGTGTCACTGCTCCAGAGAAGTGGTCACAGCAGAACAGCAAGTGGTCTTGGATCTCTGCTAGCCAAGACCAATTTTGAAAAGAGCTTTGCAGGGACAACACTAGGTCTTAAATTAGGCCAGACAATGATGTGGTACTCAAAGAAGAAACAGGAAATGAGGGAGAACTTCCCACTTCCCAGTACAGCAAGTGGGTTTCTGAAGCCCTTCCTTTGTGGCACATGCCATTTAATGGGATCAGACTCAGCACTTACTTCACGCCTTTCAAGCACAGCTCCCACTACATTCCTCCAAGACAGGTATTATTTACACCTAAGCAACCACACTGGAGAGAGAGCAAGAGATTTGCCTTGAACCGTGCATTTAGTTAAGATCCAGTTTCTACAAGTTTCAGACTTGCATTTTAGCACCTCAATCAACATTTGCATCAGTGCTCCTGTTGCTACCAGCCACCTACGCCGTAGTCCTGCATCCTCTACAGCTTTCAAGTGGATACAATTTGTTCCCAAAACGTAATACACTGTACAGCTGCAAACTGTATAATGTTCTCATCATTAAGTGTCACTTGTTTTCACATCTTAATTTACATGCAACAGCCTGGAACGAACCTCTGGTAGCATTAAGGGATCTCAATTAAACAGGAACAATTTAGTTTAGCTAATCAACTCTATTGTCCCAGTAAGCAAAAAAGCTGAGCCACATATACTGGTCTGGAAGGGAATCACTAGTAGCACACGTTAGACCCTGAGATCCTGAAGAACCAGTACATGGAGGTTTTTTGTTACAAGGCTGTGCAGAGAGTGGAAGACGCGATCCCGCAGCAAGCAACTGCTACCTCAACAATTTTTCTTTTGCCTCCAGATGATGCACCAGCAAGGCCCAAGCCAATATGCATAAAGTGCGAATGGACGGAATTGATTGAGACTTCAAATATAGAAGTATTAAAGGCAGATGGAATTTCTTACGATTCATGGATGTAGGGGTTAGGAATCATGAGCAATCTGTGGGGAAGATCCTGTGAAACTTAAATACAGCTATAATCACTAGGAGGTTTTGACCCAAGACGTGAAGTACTTCTTATAATGACAGACTGTGGCAGTTATTTGGTGGGTGGATGGGAAGACTTGGCAATATTGGGGAGAATGCTGACGTACAACAGGAGTAGCTTGTAGGGAGGGAATACGCACAGGTGAAAAGGAGTTTTAGGTATTGCTGACTTTCCTGGTGAATTATATTGTTCATTTCAAAGCTAAGAAACATTTTTTGTGTAGTAGGCTGTCCTGGAAGTCCCATCCCACCTTTTGGGAGATCAAGATCACATCTTTCTGTTTACTAAGGTCTTCCACCTCCCTCTGTTGTTCTTTGCAAACTTTTGCGCAGCACCAGGGTGTGCTGAAAAACCTCATCAGTACAGAAGGTGCTGAATAATGCAAAAAACAACAAAAAGTAATGCATCTGTTTAGCTCTGTCTAAATTATTAGTTGAAGCAAAGGACTGCTATATTAAAAATATGATCACAGAAATAAACAAAGGAAAGGTTTTGTAAAGACAAACATCCTTTCCTCTCACCTTCAGTGACTTCAAAATTGCTCTGCAAGCAAAAAATCGAAACAAACTCTACACAACCCAACTTACCTGAATTTGAAAGAGTTCCCCGGCACCTTCACAGTCATTTGAGGTAATTATGGGTGTATGAATATGCACGTAGCCATTATCCTGGAACAGAGAGAATGCTAAAGTTAACTAGCTAAAGATATCAAGCATCAGCCAGCACATACCGTAACTCATCTATTAGCCGCCAACCAGGACAGCACAGGTTCTCTTTTACGCAAGTTCTGCCTTACATGGACAAGGACAGAGGACTAACTAAATGCTAGCATGATATACAAATCAATGTTTACTACTTGTGCTTCTTCCTCCATGTTTCATAAAGAAATTATATTTATGCCATTATTACGGTTTTTTTCAACTGTTCATCTCCACACCGTTGTTATTTCTTCTCATCTCCTCCAATATTTATATATTTTGCGGCAACTTCAATCAAATTCACCCCTATGGCTTCAATACTTCAGTTTCTTCCAGTGTTCTGGAAGATGGTTAGGCAGATGATGCTCTCTGTGCTCTCTACCAAAAGAAACAATCAGGTCTGAGATGACAGAAATCACACACTGTATGGGAGAGAGGCCTTAAAGACACCCAATCACCATGCAAATGTTAGTCTCGCCTCGCATCTTCTGAAATATCAAAGCCAAATTGATTTTAAGAGACAGGGTATAACCTGGCTTGGTCATGTTCTAAGTACCTGGAGAATTACCCATTCCTGTAATAGTTCATAGATCCAGCAGAGGCCTCTGAAACCAGGAAGGCTGCTTCATTCCATGATTATCCTGATCATGATGAAAAAGCCTCGGTTCTCTGGGTTTCTCTGCAGTACAGCCATAGACTTTTAAAACAGCTGCAACCCAATTTTCAGTGGATGGGTATGGTCTAGTGGTTAGGGATGCTGGGATGAAGGTTGGACTAGATGATCCTGGAGGTCGTTTCCAACCATAGTGATTCTATGATTCTATAATCAAGCAGACTTCAGACAGTCACATACAGCACATTAGAGGCAAAACCAGGAACAGAAGTCTACAAACCACCATCTTCCTAACTTAGTCTCACTACAGAGATCGCTGGTGGAGCACAGAGATCATACCTGTGCATGTCGAGGCAAACAAGAACCTGGAACTAGCTGATTTCAGCTGCGAACAAAGGATTTGTTTTCTCTTGCATCACTGTAAGGTCTAGCACAAAGGGAACCTCTTTAAAATCAGGGTGTGGCAGCATTATCATGATAAAGGCACAGAGGTAGCATAACCCATTGTCTATTTACACAAAATATCGATACAAAAAAAATTAAATAAAAAGCACAAGTGTTTCTAAAGTTTCATTTCACAGCTTTTATCAGAATAATACAAATTGACCATTCACAGGGCAGGTCCTGGTCCTTATCAGCAGCTAGTTAAAAGGCTAGGAAGACAGGGACAGAATTTACTGCCCATCCTGTGAATCAAACTAAAATTAATTTGGACCAAAGAGTTTATACAGATATGAAATGCATTTTGGGAAAGTCCCATAACATGACCAAGAGGGATCGAAGTCCCTGCAGTCACCTCTAGGCTACAGATACCAAGACCTTGGCTTGCTGAGTGCCTGGCAGGAGCTCCTCACCGAGACCCAGTTACTATACAGAAAGAAGTTTTGGAGCCAGAACTACTTGCTTTGCCTGGGGAAGATAGTTTTAGCCTACCGATATACAACGCAGGTCTCTGCCACAAACCCCTGTATACTCCAGAGAACTTCTGGTCATGTGGCCTCCAAACCCTAAAACAGATTTGGGGAAAATGCCTAAATTCCTCATACAGGGGTAGCAGTTGCTGTGAAGAAGCACATTTCACACAGAAGACCCCCTTACACACTTTGGAAAGGAATGTGAACTGCATAAAACTATATGAGTGCATATGAATCCCATAAAACCTCTCAGATAGTTCCATTTATAAAAACTCCTAAAGAGCTTCAAGTCACACTACTGGCTCTGACAAACCTGGGAGTTCGTTAATGCGCAAAGTGGAAATTGCTGTGCACACTGCAACTATTCTTACAGAGCCTAGGAGAAATGTTCCTATCCCACATGGACCACAATACTCAGAAGTAAGATTTAGAGATGACATTTAGTCTTCAACATCCAAACCAAAGGCATTTGGCATTAGTCGTTCAACTCGTAGAAAAGAATACGCTAAAAAAACCCAAATTTAAAGTTACAGAGAGTCTAGATAATTGAGGAGAATGGTTTGGATTAGAAAGGACAATTAAAGGTCATCTAGTTCCAACCCCCTGCAGGGAGCAGGGACATCTGCAACCAGAGCAGGCCGCACAGAGCCCCATTCAACCTCACCTGGAATGTTCCAGGGATGAGGAATCAACCACCTCTCTGGGCAACCTGGGCCAAGGTCTCACCATCCTCACTGGAAAAAATTTCTTCCTTCTCTCTAGTCTAAATCTCCCCTCTTTTAGTTTAAAACCATCGTCCCTTGTCCTGTTGCAACAGGTCCTGTTAAAAAGTCTCTCTCCACCTTTCTTACAAGCCCCCTTTAAGCACTGAAAGGCCAAAAGAAGGTCTCCCCAGAGCCTTCTCCAGAATGAACAACCCCAACTCTCTCAGCCTGGCCTCATCGCAGAAGGGTTTGTTCCAGCCCTTGCATCATCGCTGTGGCCTCCTCTGGCCCCGCTCCAACAGGTCCATGTCTCTCCTGTGCTGAGGACTCCAGAGTTGGACCCAGCACTGCAGGGTGGGGTCTCACCAGAGGGGCAGAATCACCTTTCTTGACCTGCTGTCCACTTCAAGTGTGTACTCAAAGAAACCCTTATTTTCTTTCACCATTAACCTCTTCACAGCTTTGCATACTGAAAACACTCAGATTACACTTTCTAGTTACGATATGTTCTGACATAAGTTGTAAATTGCAACATTCTTGGGATGTTGGAGGTAGCAATTTAAAAAGACTGTTTTCTTTCCATCAGAAATGGAGAAACCACAGATACTGCTGGTGCAAGAAGAGTCACCACATAAGCATTTGCAAGTGTCAGGTCTGGGACCAAAAGTTCCTTATTCCTTTAAAAATAACTTCAGCGCAGCCACTGCTGCAAAATTAATGATACTTTGTATTTTTAAATACTGCTCAGCTCTTGAGCATTTTAAATAGGAAGGTATGTCCGAGTCTGAGATGGAGCTCATTTGGAGCTGTAAAGCCTCTGTCAGAATACGATGCTTACTTGCCTGTGTTTGAAATCACAAATCGTTGCAAGCAATGCCATCTAGTGGTTCGACACCAACAAAGAATGATTCCCAACTGAGCCGGATTCTGTATTACCAGCTTGCACAATGCTACCACCACTAGGAGCTTTATCTGACGCGGTATTTCTATTAGGCTCTTAAAAAAATAAAAAAACAAAAAAATCTTCTAAATACCATGCGATTCGATATAGGTAACTCCTAGAGCAAGCAAGCTGCTTTTCCCATTGCAGCCAAATACCAGCATTTCATAGAATCATAGAATGGTAGGAGTTGGAAGGGACCTCTGGAGATCGAGTCCAACCGCCCTGCCAGATCAGGAACACCTAGGATAGGTCATGCAGGAAAATATCCAGGCGGGTTTTGAAAGTCTCTAGAGAAGGAGACTCCACAACCTCTCTGTGCAGCCTGGTCCAGGTTCTGTCACCTTCACGGGAAAGTTTTTTCTCATGTTCAGGTGGAACTTCCAGTGTTACAGTTTGTGACCATTGCCCCTCGTCCTGTCACAGGACACTACTGATAAGAGACTGGCTCCTTCTACTTGACACTCACCCTTCAGATATTTGTAAACATTAATAAGATCCCCTCTCAGTCTTTGCTTCTCCAGACTAAATACCCCAGGTCTCTCAGCCTTTCCTCAGCAGAGATGCTCCAGTCCCTTAATCATCTTCATAGCCTCTGTTGGACTCTCTCTAGTATTTCCCTGTCCCTCTTGAACTGGGGAGACCAGATCTGAACACAATACTCCAAATGTGGTCTCACTAGGGCAGAGGAGACGGATAGGAGAACCTCCCTTGACCTGCTGGTCACATTCTTCTTAATACACCCCCAGGATACCATTGGCCTTCCTAGCCACAAGGGCACATTTTTGGCTCATGGATAACTTTGTCCACCAGCACTCCCAGGTCCTTCTCCACAGAGATGCTTTCCAGCAGGTCAGCCCATAATCTGTACTGGTGCAGAGGGCTATTCCTCCCCAGGTGTAGGACACTTGCTCTCCCTATATGGGACCAGAAATTCAATCTCAGCAATTCTGACCTGTTCTTCACACCACTCTATGAATTTTGTAATCAGGATGCTCTGAATGTGATTCTACTCAAGCTAAAGTCAGTTTATCTAAACTAAGCCATGCATATTTCATTGAACAGCTTTAAAGGAAAGGGCTCAGGTGTGCTAGAGCACTTGCCACCTTTCTTTATCCACTCACAGAAAGAATTGCACGGTCTCCATACGGCATCCGGAACCAGAGTTAATTCACTGCCCCCACTGGCTGTACAAAACTTCTACCCTGCCCACAGCTTAAGAGTGACAGAGTCATAAAACACAGGTGCCTCCCACCCATCAGTTTGCAGTGCACCAAAACAGAAGTCGCCTAATCTCAGCTAACAGCACCCATCCAGGCTTGTAACACAGCAACAGGAAGGTAGAGAACTGAGAAGAACATGAAGCTCTGAGTCAAGTTTGCCGGCAGCCTTCCCGCATCATTTCTCTGTGTGGGAGGAGGTTTCTGTCCAAGGACCGTAAGGTCACTGCTGAGGATGAGTTAACCAGCTCCGTATTATGTGTGTGTTCCACAGACCACACACACTCACAGCAATTACATTGCAACTTAGTGAAAGGGATAAAATAACTTGCAGGAAATGAGTGGAAAGACACTAAAAAGACCACAGATGTGCTAACCTCATTATGAGCAACAGCCTGGCCCAGGCCTCAGCCAGGCCCAGACCTGAAAAGTAAACCACTGTCTAAAATCCATACTCTGCAGTCAAAATGTGACGCTTCTGCCCTCCTAACATGTTCCCGTGAAGCCAAACTGAGGGAACATTTTACAGATAAGGCTCAGTACAGAAGGAAGTACCTGGAAGAACGAGTGGATGGCTGCAGTGGCTTCACTGCGGATTCTCAAGAGGGAGCCGAGGGTGTTGCTTCTGCATCGCAGGTGAGGGAACTGTCGGATGTACTCCAGTGGGTGTCGCCTCTTCATTTTCAGGGGGAATGACTGAAAACAACAAGGAAAGAAAAATAAGACAACGAAAACTTGGAGTCAGTGTGGTTTTATTGCTATTCATGGACTACCATCTCTGCTACCATCTCTGTCTTCTAAACTTCAATCATCACAGAGCAGAGAAGAACTAGATGCTTTTGTCTATCCTTTCCAGTTATTTTGTGGATTTTATAATGCTTAGGGCAGAGCAAGGAGCCATGAACACAAGAGAAGGTAGCAGGGCTCTGAAATGCTCCACCTCTTGGGTGCTGAGCCCCCTTGAAAGTCATCTGCTCATCTCACTGCTGCAACAGTGAGCAGGTTCCAAACGTGCCTGTTGCAGATATGGTTCTTCCACCTGCACAATCCAGAGAGTGTTTTGCCAGTCTCGCTGCTTCTCCAATTCGTATCCCAGCCAGACTTACCAGGTAAACCACCTGGCACAGGTAAGTGCTTAAGGGTGGGACAAATGCACGCTCTTAGCTGTCAGTCTCCATGTAGAATGAGCTCTGCCCCAGAAGAGCTGTCATGGTGATCCCATGTTTCTCCTTTGACATACCCTACAGACACTGCTGACAAATCAATGCCTGCAGGACCACCCAAATTAGATAAAATACAGTTTGAAGCATGCTTTGTTGGATACTTGGACCTTTTGAAATTAATTTTCAAAGCTGTCCTACCAGTTGGACTCCTGCTGCCCAAGTGACATACCCAAGTATCACAAGCTCCCACCACACGGATGGATTCGGCTTTCACCTCCATGTTTTGCTTCTGATGAGGACTTTTGACCAGCTTCCCTTGCACTTCCACTGCGCTTCCAAAAGTCAGGTCTCTGCGAAACCATGAAAAAACAACATCTTAGCTAAGCGCTGATACAAAGTCAACTACATTCAGCAAAGAGATTCCTGTTAATTTAGTGTCTTGAGATCACAAGAGATACTGTAGCCACAGGGCTTAATACATCAAATGAAAAATTATTAAATGCATAGGTGGGGATGTGAATCGATTCAGAAACCTATAGAAAAATTTAGGATAAGGCAGGAATGTTGGACAAGTGAGGGAAAAAGAGAAGGGCTTTTACTGCAAGGGGCTCACGAAGGGGACAAACCAGGCTTACAGAAAAAAAACAAAACCAACAAAACAACCACTAAAAAAAAAAAATCAATAATAAAAAAAAATCAAGTTACACAGAGATGGTTCCTGGATCATCCCAAAATTCCCAACTCTAACCCAGAAAACAATTGAGAGTAACGAACAAAACGAAGGTGCAAAACAAGTGCATTATTTTGTTACAGCTGAACAGACATGCTTATCTAGGGGGGTACACCTACAGAGCCAGCCCTCCAAGTTGTTGTAGAAAGAGCAACAGTGCTTTCCAAAGCCTGGGGGTCAGTTATCCTCAGCTACGTTCTGTGATTTCCAAGCAAGTCCAACAGCGGTCCAGAATGTCCACACTGCTACAGTTATTAAGAAAATCAGGCCAAATTAATCTCACAGGACCAGCAACTGAACCACGAGCCCTCAGCTAAGTGGAGACAGAGCAGTGGGACACTATCCATCCTCAAATCACATCCAGAGGCCCCAGAGCACAGTAGTACCCCTCCTGTGGCCAGGTGCCAGCTGCTGGTGAGCAAGTGGTGCAGGAAAGAAGGCGTGAGCAGAGCCCTCCAAGCACTGCTCTACACAGATACTTCTCCTGGTATCTCAAAGTGACCCACCTATTTTCCAGGCTGGGATCAGCAACCACCTGAAGGTTTTCCAGAGAACTGCCATCATTTATATGCAGGAACAATACTTCTTTCTGGGATCGGACAGAGCGGACCCAGCCCTAGAGGTAAAAATAAAAAAAAAAAGAAATTTGTTATTTCTTGGCATGGACTTTGTGCAGTCAAGCTCTTCTTCCAGCTGAGCTGGACATGCTACTTCAGACCTATTTCAACTTCTTACTGAAATCAAAGGAAATGTTTCTTTAGGGGCACAAAAAAATAATTAAAAAAAAGAAAGAAAAGCAGCCAGTTTCTCTGACTTCAAAGCAAAGAGAAACAAATCAAATATCCTCCCGAGTACAGCTGGGGCAACTAAGATCTACCTGCATCTCTGGGAAGCTGAGAATATAGAAAGCGGCAAAGTGCTCTGAAGATGAAAAGCATTTCACCAAAGTACATATTCTTATTAGTGATGTCCCTTCAAAACACTTCTTACTGAAAAAGAAGAGAGCAGTAATGCACAGTTCTTTATGATAACACATCCAAGACTATTTTGATGACTTTTAGTACCAATTTTTCTTTCTGCATCACATGTAGGAAGGTTCCAACTGAAATCTGTTGACTAGTTGCTTACATGTCCTGAGCCATTGGACTGCTAAAACAAAGATGCTGCAGCCAACAGATTCAGGTGAAAAAAATACATATTCATGCAAAATAAAAATAAAAATTAATGCCTTGGATGTTTCTCTTCATATATCAAAATAAAGACTGCTACACTGTCCCCACTGAAAAAAAAATATTAAGAAAAATTCAAGAAGTATTCTTGTCCAGTTTGACTAGAAGAGTTAAACCAATAACACAGCAGCTCTTCATAACAGCGAAACAGTAGAATTGACCATACACATAGAAAAATTCAAGACATTAGCCTGCTATGAGAAATAACATTTCCCTTGAAAGCAAATTAATATTTGTCAGTACCAAGCAAAAGTAATATAATTCAAAATATAACTCCCTCAGCTGGTCCTCAGCTGACAAGAGCTGAGACAAAGCTGCCCTTAAAAGCAAAACTATTCACTGGGAAGCTTTCAGCTCATTTTATAATAATACTGCAGAGAACAACCAAAACCAGAGCTGATTAAACCACCAAACTGCCTTTTTTTTCCATTCAGCTTTGTCTTTTGCTTAACTGTAAGTACCTAAGTGGTTTCAATGACTTCAAACTGTGCAAGTGCTTTAGGGATGTTATACCAGACAAGCCAATGTGAATCCATCTACTTCTGTCACTGAGACTGAACAAATTTCAGGCATTAAACAGCACCACAAGTAAAGCATTCCAAGAACTACAACATGACTGACTGCTAGGACAGACAGGGCACTAGACAGGCTTGGAGAGGACAGCTGAATAGAAGAATTATGGACGATTTTAAAGCCATGAAGTTAACAATTAACAAAACCGCAGCTTTTGCTCCAGCCTCACAGACTTAGACAGGCATTTATCTAAACTTCTGCAGGGTGTTCCACCCAAGGAAAGAACTAATGCACAAAATAAGCGTCTAAAATTCAAGCCTGATCATTTGGGCATCCTCCTATTCTTAAGGCTAAAGCAACAAGTGTTTTAAAAGGTTTTTCATACAATTACACGTCGGAAGCTGTTGTGCTTATCCTCTATATTCCAGTAAATGCCCAGAACACCTCCTACACATTATACTTCATGCACAAATGTATAATGGCAGATGTTAGTCTTAGCTTCTTTCCTCACAAGTGCTCCTTAATAAAACACACAAACGCCGTGAAGAACGAAACATTCTCAAGAGCTTTTTTTACCCCGTCTCATCAGGTTGTTCTGGGATGTTAAATAAAGAGATGAGTCTTGCATCCTGCAACAGGAAATAAGAGTACACCCCCTGGGCTTGTACTGGAGCAGCAGAGGCTGTGGCAGCAACGCTCTGACCACTTCACACTTTACCAGAAGCAACATGTAGTGACGATCCTGACTCAGGCCAGATTGCACATTCCAATAACCTGGCCATAATAAAGTCGATTATAAGCCAGACCAGTTTCCCAACCTAGTTTAACATAAAAAAAAACAATTTTACCAGTACAAAGGAAGAGCAACAAAGGAAATACCCAGGGCATAAAAAAAAGGCGGTATTGCCAATTTTAGCAGCAGCTTATTCCACCCTGCATTGTTTATAAAACTTCACCTGAAAAGCACCTATACTGGATGAGCTTCTTTTAGGCTTCATTTATGTGCATGCAGGAACACAAGCAGGCTACAAACTCGATTTTGGGTCAGTAGAATCATAGAATGGTTTAGACGTTAGGGACTTTCAAAGTCATCGAAGTCCAACCCCCCTGCCATGGGCAGGGACACCTCCCACTAGACTGGGTTGCTCCAAGCTCCATCCAACCAGGCCTTGAACGCTTCCAGGGACGGGGCACCCACAGCTTCTCTGGGCAACCTGTGCCAGTGTCTCACCACCTTCACAGTGAAGAATTTCTTCCTTATAAAACTACCTTCTTTCAGCTTAGTTTAAAACAGTTACCAAATAGTTAAGTCCTTTATAGATTAATCCAGAAATATGGACAGCTGCACAGTTCTAGACAAGGGACTTGCACTAAAACAGGGACTATGCATCTGCAAACACTGCTCTGTCAGGAACACCAGAAAACAGGCTGAGTAAAGGGAAAGAGCTCCACTGCTAAAAAGTCCATTCATTCCGGTTCCTTTTTGTTCACAATAAGAGCTGGACACAAAATCAATTAAACCGTTATTGCTGGATCTACCCGGCACTGCTATAAACCTAGGCATGGGAGGAGGCCTAAAGCAAAGCTTTAAAAACATCAGCACAGAGGCAGTGACTCAATTTCCCAAACCAAACAGGCGATGAAATCAAAACTAGACAGCGCAAGTGTCAGAATAACCCATCACAATGACACCCCGGAGGTGCCCTGAGTCACTTCAAAGCTTCATTATCTGCTCAAACAACGGCAAACGGGAAAAAAACAGAGCAAGAGCTGCCTCTGGAGACAGTAAAGGTGCTCTGGGAAATGTAGCAAAACGCACTGCAGAGGTTCTATCTTTTCTCCAGCGAAACCGGCGAGGCCCACGCCAATCCAGCTCCTCCCCCTTCAGCTCAGGCTCTGGTGGGGAGGGGGGGGTCATCACCAGGCACAGCCCGACCTCCGGCCTCACACACCTGCACTTGGACCTCGTCAACCGGCTCCGGGGCCCCCAGCGCCTCGCGGACCCGCAGCCGCACGGCCCGAGGCAGAGAGCCGCA
>VWZK01004762.1:84617-107016 GCA_013396935.1 Baryphthengus martii | reverse complement strand
GACTGCTACCTGCGGCAGCCCGGCCTCATCCCGCCGCGACCGACCGCTCCGCTGCCCGCCCGCTCCCACACGACTCCCGTGATACGGTGCGCCTCCCGCCGCCTCACGTGGCAACCTCCTCCAATGGTGGCCGGCCGCTTCCCCAGGCAGCCAATCGAAGAGAAAAAGCGGCCAGACAGAAAGCCCGCCTTTTCCGTCGCCGGGGCGCAAGGGCCTCTGGGAAATGGAGTTCGTGGCTGTTGGGTTGGCGGGAGGCAGCTCCAGGGAGGGGTTAGGGCGCCGAGCAGCGCACCGAGGGAAGGGATCTCAAGGTCCGCGGGGCGGATCCCAGTGTTTGGGAGACAGGGGATCCCCATGACGAGGGTAAGGGATTCTGCTGCTTTCTGGGATTTCGGCAGTGCTGTCATAGAGCAGCAAAGTCCAGGCTGCACCAGTCTAGCCCTGGTTCATAGAATCGTGGAATGGTTTGGGTTGGATGGGACTTTTAAAAGTCATCTAGTCCAACCCTCATGCAGCGAACAGGGACATCTCCATCTAGATCATGTTGCTAAAAGCCTTGTCCAACCTGACTTTGAGCATTTCCAGGGATGAAGCATCCACAACTTCTATGAGCAACCTGTTCCAGTGTCTCACCCTCTCCATTGTAAAATATTTCTTCCTTCTATGTGATCTTCAATCTACTCTCTATTAGTTCAAAACCCTCATGCCTCATCCTGTCACAACAGGCTCTGCTAAAAAGATTGACCCCATCTTTCCTATAGCCCCCTTTAGGTACTGAAAGGCCACAAGCAGGTCTCCCCGGAGCCTTCTCTTTTCCAGATTGAACANGCATGGGAGGAGGCCTAAAGCAAAGCTTTAAAAACATCAGCACAGAGGCAGTGACTCAATTTCCCAAACCAAACAGGCGATGAAATCAAAACTAGACAGCGCAAGTGTCAGAATAACCCATCACAATGACACCCCGGAGGTGCCCTGAGTCACTTCAAAGCTTCATTATCTGCTCAAACAACGGCAAACGGGAAAAAAACAGAGCAAGAGCTGCCTCTGGAGACAGTAAAGGTGCTCTGGGAAATGTAGCAAAACGCACTGCAGAGGTTCTATCTTTTCTCCCCGAAACAGAGGCGGCGAAACCGGCGAGGCCCACGCCAATCCAGCTCCTCTCCCTTCAGCTCAGGCTCTGGGGGGGAGGGGGGGTTATCACCAGGCACAGCCCGACCTCCGGCCTCACACACCTGCACTTGGACCTCGTCAACCGGCTCCGGGGCCCCCAGCGCCTCNGGGACTTTTAAAAGTCATCTAGTCCAACCCTCATGCAGCGAACAGGGACATCTCCATCTAGATCATGTTGCTAAAAGCCTTGTCCAACCTGACTTTGAGCATTTCCAGGGATGAAGCATCCACAACTTCTATGAGCAACCTGTTCCAGTGTCTCACCCTCTCCATTGTAAAATATTTCTTCCTTCTATGTGATCTTCAATCTACTCTCTATTAGTTCAAAACCCTCATGCCTCATCCTGTCACAACAGGCTCTGCTAAAAAGATTGACCCCATCTTTCCTATAGCCCCCTTTAGGTACTGAAAGGCCACAAGCAGGTCTCCCCGGAGCCTTCTCTTTTCCAGGTTGAACAACCCCAACTCTCTCAGTCTGGCCTCACCGCAGAGTGGTTCCAGCCCTTGCATCACCTCTGTGGCTTCCTCCGGCCCAGCTTCAATAGGTCCCTGTCTCTCCTATGCTGAGGACTCCGGAGCTGGATCCAGCACTGCAGGGTGGGTCTCACCAGAGCGGAGCAGAGGGACCGAATCCCCTTGACCTGCTGCCCACGCTGCTCTGGATGCAGCCCAGGATGCCATTGGCTTCTGGGCTGTGAGCCCATGTTGCCTGCTCATGTCCAATGTTTTGCCCACCAGTAACCCCAAGTCCTTCTCCTCAGCGCTGGACTTAGTTCTGCTCTGCAAACCTTGCTGGGGAGCAAGACCTTTCTCTTGTCCCATTTTCAGCATCATGGCCCTCTACCTCTTCCAGTTCCTCTGAGTAGCAAGTGAGAAGCAGCTGTCAAGGTGTCCCCAGCCTTCTCAGGATAATACAAAACTGATCCGAAGGCTGGAACCCTTCTGATGTGAGGCCAGGGTGAGCGAGTTGGGTTGTTCAGCCTGGAGAAGAGAAGGCTCCAGAGAGACCCTCTTGAGGCCTTTCAGAACTTAAAGGGGGCCTACTGGAAAGATGGAGTGAGACTTTTTACTAAGACCTGTAAATGACAGAACAAGAGAGAATGCTTTTAAACTGAAGAAGGGTAGATTTAGATAGGACGTGAGGAAGAATTTTTTTTCCACTGAGGCTGGTGAGACACTGGAACAGGTTGCCCAGAGAAGTTGTGGATGTTTCATCCCTGGAAATGTTCAAGGTCAATTTGGATGGGCCTCTGAGTAACCTGATGTAGTTGAAGATGTCCCTGCTCACTGCAGGGGAGTTGGACTAGAAGACATTTAAAGGTCCCTTCCAACCCAAACCATTCCATGATTCTGTGAAACAAGGGTTATAGTCAGTGCCCTTTGTCGACGCAACCTGGACTTCGCTGCTCTACTCTACCCTTTGCCTGCTCCGTGTGCATCCCTCTTCTGTGCAGTCACGCTGCAGGAAGAAAGAGGCTGAACGTGTCTGCCATGGTTGTGGTCAGAGGTTGTCTCATCCCTGTGCATTGATCTTTTGAGTACAGTGGGCGAAACAAGAGACAGCAGCAGTGTGATGCCCCAGGGGCAGGAGGTGCTGGGAGGCGGCTTTGGTAGTGACACTGCTTGTAGGGAGACAAATCCCTGCCTTGCTGCAAAGTCTCAGGTAAGAAAAGAATTGCTGGCCAGAGACCTCATTTAAAAGAAACAAGCTGGGCTCATGGGAAAGAAAAGAGGAAAGCTTTGTAGATGCCTACTTTCGATTTTCCCCCGTGGTGTTTTTCATCTGTGCATGAAAAGCTTCTTGTCCTCAAAGTCCCCACGCTGCTTGCCAGGGCCTTTCTTCACCTCTGCCTCTGCTCCCAGTAAGCCGATGTCCCTCCTATGGCACTTAGTCTAGACCTGAGCTCCGAGCTGGCCTGAAAGGCCGACTCAAGGAATTAGAGCTGCAGAGCAGGGGCACGGGCATGACTGGGTGCATGAGAAAGATATTCAGACAAAGGACAGGAGACCACAGGGAAGGGTGCAGGGAGGGTAGGTGAGAATTAGGCTAGAAGTGCATCCTCAGCCAACGAGGACAATTTGTCCAACATCCATCCTCTTTGCCTCTGCAGGGAATCGGGAAGACTGCCAGGACACACACAGGTTCCTCCCTCAGTGCTGGGTGGCTACACAGGAACGCACACATCGTGGTCCTCCTGAGTGAGCAAAATTAGTTTTCTTTTAATGCCAATTACCATCCCGTCCTGTAAGGGCCAGCACTGAGCTTTGCTGTGTGTCGGTACAGACTTGTGATGCGGTTTCTTAGAGAATCACAGTGCAGGAAGGAGCTGGTACTGTTGCAGTGTCAGGCAGAGATACAGGAGGTAAACTGGTAGGAAATTAGGGCTCTGTCATTCAGGGAACTCCTGGCTTAATGTGAGAATTAGAGTGCATAATGGCTGTTGAGTGCACGTGATGTGCTCTCTCTGCCCGATCACAGGTGGTGCATTTATTATTCTTTCTCTCTTGTTTGGCCCATACTGCCCAGAATACTTTTTTCCCAGGGTTATTTGACTTATAAAACCCTCTCCAGGCCAGATAAACAATTAATTTAGGAAATAATTGGGGAGTAACACCAATGACAATGTCTAAATATACTGGAAAAGGGGTAAAGTTCTTCCCTTCAGACCCATCTTCTCCAAAGCCAGGTGTGGGTATGTGGAGGGTGTCAAACCCTGATCCAAATGAGTTAATATCTCAAACATTGTGTGAGAAACACTTTGACCTGAACAAGCTGACAGGAGAAGCAGCCTTGCAGTTAGAACAAGGAACAAAATATGCCAGCTGGGGAGGGAGTGAAGTATGTTGGAGGATAAGCAGCCTTTCTCCCTTGCCAAGTTGCCTACCAGGCAAAGGGTAATAAAATACAGGGTCTCTGCAACCACCAACTCAATTGGTGGAAAGGGTTAATACTCCCCTTCCCCCTCAATGTTTCCTACAAAAATTAGCACTGCCTCTCTACACTTCTCATACAACTTATAGGGTACATCAAGCAACGTTCCTCCTAGGAGGGAATAAAAATGGATTCGGTACACTGGCAGGGTTGCACCCACCACTGAAGATCCCCAAGGACCAGACCAGGCGAGATGTCACTGGAATCCTGGGTGGTGATCCGGAACTTTGCCTACTCTTTCCCTCTCTCTCATCTCCTCTCTCTTTCACTCCTCTTTACCTTCTCTTTCCTGTAAATACCTTGTATGTCTTTTTAGAAGTTTTTATAGTTCAGAGGATTAAGAATTAAACTTTTTTTTTTTATATTGTGGACCTATGGTGTAAGTCTCCTTAATTCAGGCTGAGCGAATCGCTGAACCTCCACCACTCCCTTTTTTCCCCCTGCACCTTGATTGAGTGGGATGTGACAGAGGAAAGAGGATGATAACACAGGGAAGTCTGGCCTCAAGTTTCTAGGACTGGACTTGGGCTTTTCCCACCGGCTGAATATTCTTCCTTCTAGAGGCCAAATGGTACCACTGGAGAAGGCAGGAATCTGATCCATCAGTCCCCAAAAGGAAATGATGATGAAGCTGGCTGTCTCTCAGATGGCTTTTCTGCTGTTGGAGCTCAGCCCTCTATCAGCTGCTCCGTATACTCACTTTTGTGCTCCATACTCACTTTTGCTGTGTTCCTCACCTGGGGTTGGTGCTACCAAGACTTAGGTATGTTGCTGTGAGCCCTTCTAGGCTCCTAGACCGCAAACTGTTCAGTTGCTGACAGGCAATCTCCAGCACATTTTTTTTGTTAAGATAGCAGGGGTACAGACAGGCTTTACTCTGTTCCCAGAGCTCTGGAACACATGCTGATTTATTCCCAACAGAGCTGACCATCCTCTTTCCACGGCTAGATGCTATCCTCACTGGCCAGCGGTTTGGCAACATCAATCAGTACCACAAACCATAGCCCCAGTGCTGACCCCAGATCTCAGGTTGTTTCAGTAGGTCCATATGGATCCATGAAATGCTGGAGGTAACTTAGAGCTCCATTCCCTGTCTGATACATGAACTGGATGTTTTGGAGCTGTTTCAGGTGTCTGCAAAGACATGGCATTGTCTGAAGGTATGTTTTGTTTCTTTCCTTGCAGAGCAGAGATCTTCTAAAAGCTCTCCAGAGGGCACTGGTGCTGTTTGTGGATCGGATTAGTAACTTGAAGTCTGGGCTGGGAAGCAGGAAGCTCGTTGTCAGGATGTCTGCAGGGAGGGAAGGAGGTTTAAAGGATAGTGAGAAATAATGATTCTCCTATACTCCCAGATGGGTGTAGGGACTGCAGAGAAAGCATGGAGAAGTGGTGGGAAAGGGATTCTAGACAGGTAGTGTCAATTTTTGGACAAGAGTAGAGGATCAGTCTTAACGCTTGTAGGGCATCACCCCCTTGGCACCACCCATATAGCAAGGCCCAGCCTTCACCTGGCAGGAAAAATGCTCTGAAATGCCCGCTCTGTGGATATGTTTCAGCCTAGTGCTTTGCCTCCAGGCTGTCTCCATGTGGAGCCCCCTCACCCATGCCTTCTACATCTTACTGTTCCTTCACTTCGTCCTTTCTAGCAGGTGGAGGAGGATAAGCTCCACACAGTTCTGCTTTTGAACTGAATCTGTCCTTGTTGCCTTCTGATTCTGAGGCTTTTACCCTCAGATACTCCAGATCTGGCCAGGGACCGGGATTCCTAAGAAAGGCAAGGAACAGGGTGGGACTGGTGCAAAGCAAGAAATCAAATCTTGCATCTTCCAAGATGATTCTTATCTGTCTAGTGTCTGATGACATGAACCTAGTTTGTCTACATAATTTGGAATTGGAGATGCTGTTACAGAAAAGCTCTCTCCTTGGGGCTGAGTGTGTGGAAATCTTTTCCATCTCTCCCTCTGAGAGCCCTGAAGATATATTTCCCAGCAGTGGCAGCTGTTTCTGGTTTGGAGGGCTCTTTCAGTGAGGGCTCTTTCAGTGAGGGCTTTTATCAGGAGTGTTCACTGTTCATAGCCCTCTGATCTGGAGTCCTGAGCATCCTCAGAAAGTCCAGCATCCTTTTAACTGCATTGCCAGGAGATCAATTTGTACCTTCTACTGGAAGCTTGACATAGTGCCTTGTGTGCAGATAAAGGACTATGTATTCAGGGCATGAGCATGTCCTCCTGAAAGGAAGAGTAAGGCGGATAAATCCTTGTTAACCTGTGGATAATATGCAGTTCTTCAATCTGACGGACTCCCCACAGTTATGAAGTCTTCTCACTATATCAGAGGATGCCCTTTGGTGTCCTTAAAGGTCCTAGTTTGAAATGTAGATGCACCGAGATAGGCCACATCCTGCTGTGCCTTAGATGTAGGAATGGGGACACCGTGATGAGAAAGTGCTGACCTCTTTTTCAGTGATATCTTGGTAACCTGAAATGAAGAACATTTGTCTTTATTCCAAAGTAAAGAATTTGTATTTCTTTGTTTCACAGCAGTAACTTTTCAATGAAATGAGATACAACATGTAACACATTATTTCCAATAAATATAGTTGATTTTCCCTGAGCAAACTCCTAGTTCAGATATTTCATCATTCCTGTCTCAAATTTGAGGTTGTTTTTTTTCTGAACCCTTTGCTGAAAACAAAATCAAAGGAGATGCAAAACCTGCTTCTTACCATGTTCTTAATTTTTTTTTGTTATGTATCCCAGCAGATGAAAAAAAGATGGCACCCTATTCTTCTGTCAGAAGATAACACATGACTTGGCCTGGCTCACATTAGGTTTCAGGACAAGGCCAACTTTGTGGTGCTACTGTGCCCAGGTTGGTGGGTGATTAAACACAATGCCCAGAGATGCTCCAAGCTTGCTCTGCTGAGGCTAGGCTGTATTCACAATCCTCTGATTTTTCCTAGTGTCCCATCTAAACCTTTCCTGGTGCGACTTGAGGCTTCCATAGGTCCTGCAGCTAGACATGATTCCCAAGGAGGACTGGCCAACACTCTGCATCTCTTTCTTTCTCTTTTTCAGTAAAATACAGAGGGAAAATTTCTCCCATGCAAACAGAGCATCCTAACTAGCTGGTTTGTGATGGAACAAGGTCTTATCCTTGTGAAATGAAGATGAAGTGCTTCAAAATGGGCAAGAGAAGATGGAGAAGTTGTGTATAAGGACCTCCTCCTAAATGGAGATTAGTCATTCCAGATCCTGGTCACTTTGGAAGTCACGCCTAAGCAAGGGGCCATCTATGCTTGCCAGGTGGAGCATGTCAGCCTGCCAGTGCCCATCACCATGACCTGGGATAAGCACAGGAAATGGGGCAATCAGAAGGTCTTGAGGAGAGTCACTTCTAGCTCTATAGGAACAGCAGGAAAGTAGAAAAGGTATTTTTGGGGAAACCAATGTCTAACCTGGGCCTTCACTCTCTGGACTGCTCTTCCAACAAGAATATGCGCTGGATCTGCTGTGAGTAAGAAGGTGACTGGAACACTGTTTTGTGCTGGGTTTAGTCTTCATCATGGGGGTACTCATCTTTCAGAAGAAAAGTGAATTATTTGTGAGCTAAGTAGAAAACCATTTTTAATGGGGCTACAGAGAGATGTTTTAAAGCCTGTAAAACTTCACTAGAACTTAGATTTGCCGTGGTAATTTCCTTGAGTTTCCAGAATTCAGGTGGGTTTTATATGGTCTAATGCAATATCCATAGAAGCCAATGATAGCTTTTAATTTGTTTCAACTGAGGTTAGATTAGGCTTTCAGTGATGAGAAGCCATTTTAGAGCTATCATCAGCTGCTGAAAGGTCAGCCCAGACCTCTGAGATACAGTCCTAGGCTATGGTTGTGGTTTCTTATGAGCATCGAATTAGCCACTTCGTTCCCAAATGTCTCCACATTGCTTTGTTGCAGACCTATTTTGTAGACTCTAGAAGCAAATGCATTCATATTTATTTATAGCAGGATTAAATCTCTTTCTTTTGAAACTGTGCAGGGGAAAGAAGAGAGAATAGCTGCATTCTTGTTCTCAAAATCTTGGTTTACTGAGTAACAGCACCTTATCCCAGCCTTTGCTTTCTCCTTTTTAATTATTTAAGGTTATTAGAATCACAAAGAAGTACTGGGCAAGTCAGTGTTATGTGATATCTTTCATGGTGCAATGAGGAATATCCCTCAGTTTAATCCTATACTATTATTTTTTCCTTAGTAAACTTCCTTAAAAAAACCACATCCAGTGTAGCCCTTTGCTCCTGTTAATTCTCAGCCTATGGGTTCACGTCACCAGCATCAGGAGGACCTGAATTCCTTGCCCACCATCACAACTAGGGAAAAGAAGGCTTGATGCTGAAAATTCAGAGATTCATAGATTCATAGAATGGTTAAGGTTGGAAGGGACCTTCAATATCATCTCGTTCCAACCCCCCTGCCACAGGCAGGGCCACTGCCCACTAGACCAGGTTGCTCAACGCCTCATCCAACCTGGCACTGAACACTTCCAGGGAGGGGACATCCACAACCTCCTTGAACAGGTTGCTCAGGGAGGTTGTGGATACCCACAAATCCTCTGGATGCTGAAATCCTCTTCTTTAGGCACAAGCATCAATTTTCTGGTAAATTACAATGAAAATAGCATACAGATTTGACTCTATAGGAATTAGTTCTCCAGCCTGCCCAGAGTCTGAGCTCGTTGCACCTGCGTTGTTCAAGGCCCCTCACTATCCAAATGATAAATGCTTTGAGTAGGTCTCCAGGCTCATCTCAGTAACTGGATTCTCATGCCATAAATAAATCTTCCACCAGAACAGCCTCAGGAAGGGCTGCCATGGAGTCTCTGAAGTTCATCTGACCCTGTGGATCTTAGAAGCTCCATCTGGTAGGTTAGCATGGGACTACCTTGCACTTAAAGTTGATGGGAAGAAGGAGCAGGAGAGCAGCTGCTCCAGGATTTCAGAGCAGAGACGCAGCCACGGACTGTTAGGACGAACATGGAAAACAGGAAAATCCTTCAGGGGGATGAACATGGGAGAGTCTGCTAACAGGACCCTAGAGTAGCTTTTCCTGTCCCTTAGTCTAGCCAGCCTGTGACTGGCAGTGCTCCAAAGCCTGCATGAGGAGTACCTTCACCCATTTCTGCTCTTTTTTTCCCTTCCATGTCTGTCTGCTGCATCCATAGAGGAAGGCAACACAGAAGGGACTCATTGCTGAGTGACAAAGTCCACAGCAAACCTCTGTGAATATATTTCTGTCTCTCAGAGTTAAAAAGAACTGTTGCTCCTCTTGGTGGATGAAAAGCTGGATGTGACCTGGCAACATGCACTTGCAGCCCAGAAGGTGAAACAATATCCTGGGCTGCATCCAGAGCAGCGTGGGCAGCAGGTCGAGGAAGAGAATTCTGCCCCTCTTCTTCGCTCTGGTGAGATACCCCCTGCAGTGCTGGGTCCAGCTCTGGAGTCCTCAGCACAGGAGAGACAGGGACCTGTTGGAGTGGGTCCAGAGAAGGCTACAGAGGTGATGCAAGGGCTGGAACCCCTCTGCTGTGAGGCCAGACTGAGAGAGTTGGGGCTGTTCAGCCTGGAGAAGAGAAGGCTCTGGGGAAACCTTCTTGTGGCCTTTCGGTACGTAAAGTAGCCTGTCAGAAAGATGGGGACAGACTTTTTCTAGCAGGGCCTGTTGTGACAGAATAAGAGATGACGGTTTTGAGCTAAAAAAGGGAGAGACAGACTAGATATAAAGAATACACATTTACAACAAAGGTGGTGGGACACTGGCCCAGGTTGCTCAGAGAGGTGGTAGAAATCTTATTCCTTGAAGTGTTCATGGCCAGGTTGGACAGGGCTCTGAGCAATGTGATGTAGTTGAAGTTGCCACTGCTCACTGCAGGGGAGTTGGACTAAATGAGCTTGAAAGGTGCCTTCCAACCCAAATCTTTCTGTGACTCTAATTCTTCTTTCTTTTTCTCCAACACTGTTCCCTTTCCTCCTACTATTGCCCATGTTAGCAGGATACTGTTCTTCTCCTATCGGAAGAACTGTGAATTTGCAAATTGGCAGGTTTGCACATGCCAGAATAATCTCAGGGACTGATGCTGAGGCTAGAATGGGCTCTGCTCCTGCGTGAAGCTGCAGAAGGAAAGCTAATGCTTCCAGCCCTGCACCCACCTGGAGAGAGAAGAGGGGAATAAATAATAGCATTTCTAAGGAATATTTTGTGCTTTGAGTGTTTTATCTAAGAGTCTGAAAGGATTTAATAACTGGGAGCTAATTAAATGTACTAATTAACCCAGTGTTTAATCTCAGGTCTTCGCTAGCTTTCTGTGCTGCTGAAGCAGAGATGTAGTCCCATATATCATGACATCCAGCCACTTTGCTTAATTGTGATTCCTCTGCACATGGTGCAGGTGCTCAGCTGCTAAGGTGATGAGAAGAACACAGAAGCCCACGTACAGGAGAAAATTAGAGGGGTGAAGCCAGCCCTGTGTGACTAACAACCTGTGAGATTATTTCCATGAAGAGGAGATTGGCAGCCTAATTTGTTTCTCCTCCCCATTATCACTGACGTGTTCTCATTGATGCCACTGTTTTGCTAAGGGGGATGGGAACAATCTGCTTTTGGGCACAGGGTGAAAAATGGCCATGTTATTCCTTGGTCCCACCTTGTCGTCACCACGGCTCTGAGCCGCTCTGCTACAACCAGGAGGAGAATGTTGCTCGCTTTCTTTTCTCACCATGCTTCTCCATTGATTTGCTTTCCTGTGAAGGTTTACACTGGTGTTACTCATGCTGTTTTGGTGTACAACCTACAAAGCCAACTCTCAGATATCCTTGAGCTGTTTTCTCGGTGCCACAGAAGAAGTGACATCTAAAGTGACTGCCCAGAGCCAGCTTAATCCAGTAATGTGAATTTTCCTGCTTCCAGGACTAAATAATTCCTCCTGTCGCTGGAGCTGAGGGGAACCTTGGAACAGGTTGATGGAGTAGTGGACTATGGTGGAACCAGGAGAAGGAGTACTCCATACAACAAACAGAGGATTCACAAGACTGAAAATCCTGGCACATCAGAAAGGCCATAATCGAATCATAAAATAGTTTGAATTGGAAGGGACCTTAAGGATCATCTAGTTTCAATGACCCTGCCATTGACGAGGACATCTTTCACTAGACCAGATTGCCTCGTCCAGCCCAGGATGCGATTGGCTTCTGGGCTACTGTGGCAGGGGCAGTCCCCCTGACAGACAAAACAGACGGAGCACACAGGGAGTGCTGAGCAGTTTGGCGCCTGGGCTGGAGAAATTTGACCCTCAGTCATAAATCTGCACCTCATGGTGCTTAACTGGTGCCTCAGAGTCTGGACTCTTAGTAAACAGGCTTGAGGTTTGGGCTTGTCCAGGCTCTTTAATGTTCTGTCTGGGCTTGTCCCTCAGCCAATGAGAATGACCACAGTGCGCCATCAACTCAGGTATAAATGGAGTTCTGCCTGAGAGACAGATGATTTGGCTCTTCTCAGAACTACAGACCCTTGGACACGCTGTCAAAGGATACTTCCATGGATTGAGGGAGTCTCTGTGGATTGAGTGAGCCTTGCCCCCCCTTTTGGGTGAATGGTATCTCGGGCACTCTGGCGTGGGAGGTTTCCCCTTTATGAGTGAGTGTGTGCTCATTTTGGTTTATCTTCCCTTAAAGTTACGAATTTATTGTGGAGTAGTTAATCGCCAGCAGGCATCCAAACTTGCATTTGGTCAGGAGTGCTGGACAACTTTGCTTGCAATAACCCCCCATTTTGGATAGCAGCTGGTATTTGTTTTGTGGGTGCCTCTGTGACAACTATGAGCACAGGTTGCTGGCTCATGTCCAGCTTTTCATCCACCCGTACCCCCAAGCGCTTCTCTGCAGGACTGCTCTCAATCCCCTTATCTCCCAGCCTGTGTAGATACCAGGGATTGCCCTTACCCAGCTGCAAGACCTTGCACTTGACCTTGTTGATCCTCATGAGGTCGGCATGAACACACCTGTCAAGGTCCCTCTGGATAGCATCTCTACCCTCCAGCCTGGAGACCACACAGTATAACTTGGTGTCATCTGCAGACTTGCTGAGGGTGCCCTTGATCCCACTGTCCATGTTGCCAACAAAGATGTTAAATATTGCCTGTCCCAGTACTGACCCCTGAGGAACACCACTTGTTACTGATCTCCACTCCGACATCGAGCCAATGACCATAACTCTTTTGAGTGTGACCATTCAGCCAATTCCTTATTCACTGAGCGTTCCATCTGTCAAACCAATATCTCTCCAATTCAGAGGCAAGGATGTCGTGTAGAAAAATTTTGAGACACAGTCCTTGTGGATACAGTATTTAATGAGTGACACTTGAAATTCTGTCATTGCTTCCTCTCACAGCTGGCCTTGAAACTGTGCCTGAGAAACCACCGAGAACCACAGACTGCCCAGCCTAGGGCAGAGTAACTGCCCCCAACAGCACTATTAAAGCCAGGAGCTTCAGTTTGTTCCTAGCTGTAAATCCATCTACACGCAGTTCATTTATTACTTTTAATATAAACATGGGATGGAGGTGAGCTTCTCTCAGGCTCATGACCTCAACTTGGAGTCATGACTCCTTCTTTAGGAGTTACTAATTTAAATGTGGTTGGAAATGAGTCTGTGTGAAGGCAGGGCCATTAAATTAGCCAGGGAAACAGGCTCTCGTGGGGGGATGTGGCAGTTGCCTTCATTGGAAAGCACCAAGGGAAAGCCAGGCACGAATCTCTCTGGGATGTCTTGGGAGATCGAATCAGACCTGCCAGGATGTGGGGAGAGGGGGGAGATGACCCCACCGGGGGCTTTTTTTCTGTACTGAACAATCAAATGATTTTACGAAACTGGCAATCCCCCAGTGTTTCCTTGCACAGCCCTGTGCAGCCAGCGGAGGAAATTGGTAACTGTACCCAGCAAGCCTGTTTTTAATTAACAAATAATTATCTACAAATTGCTGTAATTATTGCCTTGGATTCCAGAGGATGGGGACGTTAGTGTGAGATGAGCACAGTTTCCTTGCGAGTGAAATATTTTCCCTGCCTTATCTCCAGCGCCCTGCTGCTGTGAGGTTTGGGGACTCGGCAGCACTTTCCTTTCGAGAAAGTGATAAAACAGCTCAGGCTGCCTGGAAGGGGAAGAGTGGTGGAAAAGGCACCGAAGGGAGGACAGGTTCTTGTGTTTATCAGGTTGTCTACCCTCATGCTGGAGTGTTTTAGGTGATGCCAATTAAGACATAAACCCTGGCACCGAATGCCAGGAGGAGACTGCTTGCACGCTAGAGAGCTGACGGAGCAAAAGGAACATCCTGATTTGTGAGTTTTCAATGAGAAGGGGATAGAATCAGATTTGGAAAAAGGGAGGTAGTGTTAATTCAGATCAAATGGAGAGCATGTTCCTGCCCTGAGCCTTCAGCACTGAGGAACGCTGGGCTGAAGAGGGTGCAGCACCAGCCATGACCTTCTGGATCATGTTTTGGAAGGAGGCTGCTGCACACAGAGCCCTTCCACCATTTTTCCTTCATGCTCTGTTGCCAAACTTCATGGTGGATATCCACAACAACCTCCTTTTCTGTTACAAAATATGTCCCCCATGGTAGCCTAAGTATTAACACACAGGGGTGTTTATTGTCCTGAATATTGTCCTAGACCTTTCAACAAGTTTAACAGTGGAAAATCCACCTCAGTTTTCAAGGGAGGCACTGAAAGACTGTGATCTGTCCCAGGCTGGATGGGCAACCTGTTGAACAGCTCCTGAGCCCAAACTTCAGCTTTGCTCAGAATGTTTAACCTCTGAATCCTCTTGCTTCCCAAGAAACAATGCCCTTTCTTTTTGTCACTCCTAAGCAATTCCCCTAAATGATGCCGCTCGCTGCCAGGATTTCCATGACAGCCTCTGCTTCCAGCAACTGGGACACTTGTTATTATTCATCTGTGGTACATTTACCTGAGGTGAGCTGCCTGTTCCATGGTGTGAAATGTTGCCTTTGTTTACCTCATGCTATGTTTTTCCACTTATCTGTGCTGACATGAACCATTTTGGATTGGGGGGGAGGGCGGGCTGCAGCCCCTTTCAGGGCGATATGGGGTGTACTGCCAACTCTCACAACATCTCTTCGGCTGTAAGAAAACTCCTTCTTGAAGAAATGTTGTGGCTCCTTGTTGCGGAAGAGCATAAAAACCAGGGCAAACTAAGACCTTGGTCTTGCCCTTACCCTCAAGTTTACTGGCAGGACAACATAAGAGCCCTTAATCCTGCTCAGAGATATTCCACTTGTCCTGAAAATGTAGACATGGCAGCTGATTTTCTGGTACTTTCTGGGATAGTAGGAGGGATTTGTTTGGCTGCATGAACCTGTGTTACTGCTTATGCCCAATGTAGTCCCCAACATTGGTCAGTCTTGAGGAGCTTCATGCTCTTTAAACCCCCTGAGGTTTAAGCTCCCAGCATGAACTCATCCTTTCAGAGTACACATCAGGACCTCAGCAGGCTCAGAAAGGCATTTCTCAATCGTTTCAGGGCTTGTTGTCGAGCTTTGCTTTTTGTGTGAGTGAAAAATTACTCGCTGTGAAAGCCGAGTCTTTGCCCTTAGCATGGTGCCCTAGATGCTGAGACCATGTTGAGCATCCGTAATGCTCCTGACTTACTCAAGTCATGACTGTGCCTAAAATATGTGGCTCTAACAGAAAAACAAAGAAAACCAGACCATACTTTGGCATTAGGATCAAGAAATAGCTTTTTTTCTTTTTTAATACCTACCGCTCTCCCATGCGTTGTGGCCTTTAAATAGATGGTTTCTAATGAATGGAAATAGTTCATGGACAAAGAAGCTGTCATGAGAAATGATTGATTGTGCTTAATATTTTATTTTCAAGACTTAAAAGAAAATCTCTGAAATATCCTTTGGCAGGTCTGTGAACCTAATGAAGTGATTCATAGAGATATGGAAGGAACTGAGGGCCTGTTACCAGCAGAGCGGGACAGCGTTGGTAGTGTTTCTTCTGCAACACAGCTGAAGAACACTGTGGGGGAAAGGCAAACAAAGGCAAAATTCAGATTCAGTTGCTTCAGCCCTGCTGACAAGAGAAAAACTGAGCCTTTCTAACCACTGTGCACCCATAGTGTTTAAGAAGTAGAGAGAGGAAACCAGCTCTTTGTCGGTGAAACACAAATTTTCTTTGAAATTGGAGTATCTGCAGGCTACTGTGTCCAGCATCATTGTGGTGTTTTGTGTCATAAAGCTTTAATGCCTTTGGAGAGTTCCCATGGGAAACCATTATCCTGTTTTGCTGCTGGGCTACACCGGTGAAACAACTTGTCCTAAATTGCACAAAAGGTCAAGGTCACGCATGGAGTTTGAACTCCGACCTTCTGATGTCTCATTCTGTGCACGCACCATCAGCTCTTGTTTTTTCTCATGCTTCATTTCACTCCAGATAGTTTCTGCTACCTTCAACCTCTCCCAGCTGACAATGGTGCTCTTTGATGCCTCCAGTGTGCCCCCATGGGGCACATGTCCTCAAAACGCTGGAGGAGCTCTTTGCTCCTTGTGAAGGAAGAAGCTGCCTCATGGTCAGCTACTTGACAGGATGGCCAGATAGTTTCCCCCCTGCAAAGTCAACAGAAGTGAGGATAGGAACAACAAGGTTTCAGGAGAAATTCTGACCTGTTCTCCAGGTGAGTGTCACCTTCCAGTTAAGGGACAACAACCACCTCACCTAACTGCGGTGTACTGCCATGTAGGTATCTACATACGAGTTGTTGTTCACACTCCCTTTGTAGCTGATGGAGACAATGTCAATGGGAGCAAGATGTCCCATCCTGAAGAAGACCTGTAAAATAGCCTAGATGCGTGCTCACAGGAGCTCCTGTGATGGCAATCTTGGATGGTGAAGCCTTCTTGGTTAGAGTAGATGTACCCATTTGAGATTTGTTGGCTGTGCTTGAGGAGTTAGAGCAATTCTGCAATGCAGGGGGGTATACCTTAAAATAGATCTCTAATGACACTGTATGTACAGGTGAGAACTCAGTGCTGCTAGTGAGGTGCTCCAGGTGTTCAAAATACACTGTTTTCTGCTTCCCGCGTAACAACCTGCACTGACATTTCTTACATCCCAAGACTCACCTTTTTTTTTCGGGTAATTTTTCTCTTTTGTCACTAGATGACAGCAGAGGTCCCATTACATCACATCAAGGACTGCTCTGAATGCAGGGTGGATACCGCTTCTGTACCAGGCAGTTCATGGCTGGGACAGCCTGCTGGGTGCCCCAAATCATCCTGACGGCTTTTAACAACTCTTGATCTACTAATTTCTCTGCCAGATTAGGTGCAAATAAAATATTTAAGTCAAAACATTCCCCTTTTGTGTGGAGCTGCTTGTGTGCTTTTCCTGCTTTATCACTTCCATTGTCCCCTGCCTGCTTTAAAGATTTTTTTCTCACACCTGCTGAATGCCCTTTGTTTTAAACTAGGCCTGTGCTCTCCAAAGGTGGACACTATTCACCTCATTTAATCCAACAGGAGTGCTCATAGATACAAGCAATTAGAACACTCTCCAGCCCTGTACAACCTGCTCCTATGCAACACCTGCAGACAGAGAACTGGGCTCCCAAGGAATATTTGGCTGCTGGGGGGAGAATTTCTGTGATAATTGGGAACTGGTACGTGAGTATGAGCATAAATACATTGTGCGATAATAAATTGAACCAGGTCTCCAATCTGCACAGCATTATTCTGTGGGGAAGATATGATCTGTGCTCTTAGGAGAGGCCAGGACACTTTAGGAGGCATTGTGTGATTTATTTGTAGTTTCATAGGAGATTCTGGGACAATATTTCATAAGAAGGATTTTCATTACAAAAGTCTCAAAACCTAAATCCCCAACAGCAATCTTCAGTGCCTGCAGCTCTTGGGCATGGTCCAGGATTTTGTCCTTGTCAAAACCAGAGCAGAGGAGATACCGAGATCGTTTGACTCTTTCAAATATTGCAAAACTAGAAAATGTATGTCAAGCTTCTTGTCAGTAAGTAGAGGAAGCTTCCATGTCATTTCCTATAGAGATTGTGGTTGTTGCCTTTGCTTTCTCTGAAGTATAATTGTTACTCTCAAAGGCAACGATAACCTACAGATACTGGTAGCCCTTCATGATCAGTCCTTGGCCCTCTGCTCCTGCCCACTTTTACCATGTAGGGTCACAGCTGTGAAGAGCTGTTGTACTGCATTATGATAGAAAACTAAATCATTCATTTTTGTTTCTGATCACTGAGTCTCCAGCCCATAGCTGGACGAAGGAGAGAAGATGATATCGTTTCTTTGGTGTTAGGCTCTAGTTGTTCCTGGTGGTGGAGATGGAGGTTTCTAGGAAATGATGCCTCCCAGTTAACTGCAGCCATCTAAATATTAGTCAATATTAGAGCTGCTAGTCAATACACGCCATGGAGACAGGAGAGCAATTCAACCTGTATGGAAGCAGACACCTACATCTGCATGGCTCAGTTGCTTTTCTGACTCGACAAACACCCTGACTAGCTCTTTATGTACTTTAACAGGAACTCATATGTGTGGGTAATGTAGACACCTGCATGTAGACACCTACATGCAAAGCTGAAACCGACCTGTGGGTTCCTTCTAATTCAGATCCTCCAGCTGCAATGCTGAGATCATCCACAGAAGAAAAGAGAGAGCCATTCTGGAAGCTGATCATATTTTCCGCAGCAAAAAGAGGTAGAAAGAAGGTTCTCAGGGCATTTGTTCTTTCCCTCAGATAGGTTCCCATATGAGACTTTCCAGGTCAGGAGGATTAAGGTACGCCTGAACCCTTCTTCCCAGAGCCCTTTGTACTGTAATTCCCGAGATTTCTTCTCTTCCTGCTTGAACTTCTCTCCATCTCAAATCTAACACAGAAACTCAAGGCCTCTATTCCAGATATTCCGAGATCTCTTTTACTATAACAGCTGTCTACTCTTCTTTTTGCTACAGCACACTGATAATCTTGTCTGTCCCACAATAAATGGGCTGCAGTCACCGATGTAATTTAACATGGGTAAAGTCAAACCCAATGACACCTTTTGGTCACTCTTACACTAGAACATGTTGACACTCACAGACCACCACCTCCATACAGAACATTACACAAGAAACAAATGCAACATATTTCCCAGGGATCTTTTTCTCTAGAGAATCCGGATGTTTTCCAGGCGCCTGGTAATAGTACAAAATAGTCTACTATTAAAATTCAAAAGCAAGTAAAATAGCCCTTCCCTGCACACTCTGTTTCTATGAGGCATTTCTGATGCGAATCCAGAGTCTCTGCAGAGGCCTGGCACATGAAATCCAAATTATATAGCTAGCATTCCCCTCTTTAGAAGTGGCTGTGTGAAGCAAAAAATCCCTTTGCAATTCCTTCTGGTGATGAGAGGCAGCTCCTTATGTTCAGGCCATTCTCCTCAGCATGCCTTGGGCTAAAGGCCTGCAAAGCTTCTAGCTCAGGAGCTACCTCCTTTTCCCATGGTCCTCCCAGCTCAGGGGAGAGCAAATTTCCTCCATCCTTCAGAGCACAGTGGAGAGTCCACAGGCAGAACCACCCTCTTGCTTTCTCCAGCCCCTGAAAACACTCTGTAACTCAATCTGTGTTTCCACCCCCATCTCTGGAGCCTTCCTGCTGGCATCTGAAAGGGCACATCTACAGCTACACATTTTGGGCTATTTTGTCATGGGGATAGGTTAGAAATGAGTCATGGTCATTTTCATGAATTGCTGCGCAGTGGAGTATTTCCATGCAGTGAGCCATTATGAACCCATAGGTGGAGAAGATAATTATGACTGGTGTAAAGCTGTGCCTAATTTCCCACTCCATAATGGGGAGACAATAGCTCCCTTTCCTCATGGAAGTGTGTGATGCTTTAATCACAAGGGGTGCTCTGTATTTATAAATTTTAGACACCACTATGATTATATATTCCTACCTTCTGCATAACAAAGTGCCAAGAGCATCAGCCATTAATGTCTGTATCGAGTTCATAATTTTTACTTGAGTTTGTAGCACATCTCTTAGAAATATATTAATGTGACCATTCTGAATGCATGTTTGTCAAGTTATGAACCCCATTTTCTATGCTGATTTACATACAGAATTGTAACATTGTACATATAGCATTTATAAATTCAACTTGAGGAGCAGAACATCCATTTTGTGTTATCTGTTGATTTTATACTTAACCACGTTCAGTGCAAGGTCAGAGTAATGTCAGTCCATCAGTGTAGAAGGAGTCTGCCACATCCCTGAGAGATCGTCAGTGAGACATTGTGGGTATAACCACACTTGGCCCTGCCATCAGCTGAGTGATATGGCAGAAAATCTTCTTCCTTGAGCTGCGAATGACATCAGGAAATATTAGCTTTTGCAATTGGATGAGTCTATGGGTTGAGCCCATCTAATCGATCATTTGCTTTATGTTCATGTACCACATTACGAAGGAGAAAGGTTTTGATTTCTATTGTTACCAAGACAGTGAAGACAGTATTTAGGTGATAGCCTCATGAACAAACATAATATTGATTGGGATCTCTTTGTAGGAATGTATATGGATGGGCCAAAATCAAATTTATAGGAAAGATATGCCCACACGTGTCCAGTTTATGTCCAGTTTAACAGACCATAAGAATACACTTGGTGAAAGAGCTGTCTCTTGAATTAAAATGGTTTTCACATGGTGGAGAGCCTTGTTATCTTGACAAATCAGTTTAATCTGATGTGTTTCAAAGGAGGTTCAGTTTTATTTCTTGGTGATGTGACCAGGCAGTACTGTGTTGTCCCCCATCACAAGATTTTACTCTTGCAAAAGCTTTGCCTAGCAAGAACTAATGTAGCCTAAAGTTATTTTTCTTATTCTGTTAGATGTGACATTACCATCACAAATTCGAGGACATTTTGCTCCCCTACTCTACATGGGAAGAAGGGCTGTGCTTTGTCATGGGACCCGTGGAGAAAATGAAGCTGTGACCAGCTGTAAGAGGATGTAGTATTCTGAAGATGTTTAACCTTTGTCACATGTAGGAAACCTACTCTGGAGACACGGATGCTAGTTGACCTCTAAAATGCCAACAATATCTGGCCCAGGGGCACATCATCGTCCAAAGCCTTCAGTTATTTTGTGAAGATTGCAGATCTCTAGTGCTTTCTAAATGTGATATGACACAATCAAAAAAATTCCCATGCCAAATGTGTTGGTTTGTTTTTCGTTTCTTTCACTTGCTGGGCATTGTGTCCTTTAAAGAGTGAAACCAGGAGCAGATAGGCTTAGTGGGGTGAAAGTAATAGGGAGGTTGTGGAGGCTGAATGCAGAGTGCTATACCTGAAGGGAAGACCAAGATGAAAGGGCTGTGCTTGAGCATTTGCCGCAGGAACTCAGAGGCAGGAGGACCAGCTGGAATTCCAACCAAAGGCACCATGAGGGGACTTCCAAGGTTTTGCATAATTTTATTTTTGCGTCTACTTTTGGTGACCTTCCTGAAATCATCAACACACACCAACTCAAGACTCCAGGTTTTGGAGAAGCTGTTATATTCCTAGGTAGGTCATTTCCCAGGATACTTCTAGGAGAACCACTCCGCGTTCCCATCCGATTATTTGTTTTCTGGTTTGACTTCGGTGTCTAACCACTAGGTGTCATTGCTTCTTTCTCCCAGACATGATAGCTGACTGGAGCATAGTCAAAACAGGGGCACTCTGCTAGAGCTAATCGCAAAATACACACTCATTAGTTGTTCGTGGTCCTCAGCTATTTTCCACTGGTAGTCAATTAGAGGACAATATTACCTGCAGGATGTCCCAGGGCAACCCCAGCAAGGTCTACATCTGGAAGAAAAAGGATGTATTCCTAGAGGACCAGCATGTGGTAGCAGGTGGATTAATAAGCCTAATAAGGCCACTGAAGCTAAGAGCAAAGAGAGATTTATGAGATAGCTGAATGTTTTTATGGAGAAAAATGAAATTAAGGGACATGGTGACGAATCAGAGCAGTGGAGTCTGAGGCCCAGAAAAATCAGAGAGGCAAAGGAGAGGCAGGGAAATAGACTGTTCCTTGTTCAGTAGTTCCCTACATATGTTTTAAAGCCCAGAAGAAAATACTCTTTGTGGGAAAGAGTTTTACACAACTTCACGGAGGAGCGTGAAATGGTCTCAGCTTTGGCTTGTAGATGTGGGTATGGCTGCTGCTAGAAATGCCTCACTCCACTGTCCTGTCTCTTGGCCAAGAGTGTGGCACCATTGCTGTGCCTCTGGGCTCTGAGATCCTCACTTGGCAATTGAAAAGTCATCTTTTTGCTTTTCTGTCCACTCTTCAGCATCCTGAAGTGACCCAAGCTTCCTCCCTCAACTCCAACCTCCTCCCATACCTTAGTGTCTTCTTGAAAACACACATCAGTTTGAAAGAGATATTGAAATTCAAGAATAATAGTTTTAGCTTTTCGTAAGGATCTAGAACATTTGACCTATTTTCCTCCCACTTGGTTACTTCTTTTAATAAATCAAATAAAACTGTAAGAGCACTGCTTTTCATCTTGTCTGGACTGTTATATTTCTTCTCCTGAGTGTGTGGAGGTAGGTGTGTGTGGAGGGAAATGGCTCAGAAGCCTGAAAATGTGAGAGATGACTCTCTTAAGCTCTTTTGATTTCACGGAAGGTTGCCAGATAGGACTTTAATTAGGGCCTATCAAAACCAATCAGGAAAAGAAAAAGGTTTGTCAAGTTGTTAGCTGTTGCTAAGCTTTTTAAGTTTGCAGGGTTGGTTTTTTTATTTTGACTTTTTTTTTTTCATTGTGCACAAATTTATTCATCCTACCGAATTTACAGCTGTGCTCCCTTGCTTACAGCACATCTCTCTGCATGAGAAACCTCTTCTATCATCTTTGCCTCTTGCTCAATTGGTAATTTTCCTGCTGGGATGGGCAGGAGCACTCAGGCATTTCCACGGTGGAGATTAGATTTTCACTTGGCACTTTTTTTCCTAGTGCTAAAGACATTTTACTTGTGTGCTGATATGCCATTATTTCTGATTCATCTGCAAAGAAAGTTTGGAAGTCAACAGTCCTCGGTATTCACTTAGCAATGTAAAACACAAACGTGATAAATAGTCATATCATATAACCTGGTAGGGAAAAAAAAGGGAATCCAACACAACTTTAAAAGTAAAAAATTAGAACATCTTCTTTAGCAGATTTTAGTGGAAA
>VWZK01004762.1:0-84580 GCA_013396935.1 Baryphthengus martii | reverse complement strand
CCCCCCCCCCCCCCCCCCCCAGCTTTTTAATTCCACAATGTGGTTCACATTATCTGTGGAATTCTCTACTTTGTCAGGTTTTTAGAGATTTCGGTCAATGGAGAGTAATTCAAATATTGAAAGTTAGGATCACCTTGAAATGTTTTGCTTTCATTATCAAGATACTGGTCACACCAGCTCTGACATCCGGGAATATTTCTTGTTCAAAAAACATAATTTAAAATAAAATTGTTAACTTTTGTGTCTAATACAGCCGCCAAAGGAAAATATATGACAACTGAAAGCTGTGAAAACAGAGTAGGATCACTGAACACATCTGGAAATACTTTAATTACTGCACAGTCAACTTTGAACTACTTGGTTCCTGTGTAAACATAAGACTAGTAATTAAAGTACAAGATTTAGCTCGTGTGGATTTCCATCTTATAACTACTGATTTGGAGAAGTGAGGGAGAAAGAGAAGGTGTAATTTTACATGTGTAGGTTTTAAGGCCAAAAGGACTGCTAGATGTGACTGGATGTATAGCAGACTGGTGAATTCCACCCTGTTACTCCTCTTTTGAGCCCAAAATCTGGTGTTGAGTAAAGTATATTTTCCTGAAAAACTCTTAATCTTGGTAGGAGAACATCAAGTAATGACGTTATACCTTGGAGAGCAGAGGGAATACTTATTTAACGAGCTTTAAGGAAGCATAAAGATAATTAAAAGCTTTTCAAGTCCTTTTTTGAAACTGTCTAAGGATATATGACATTTTAATTTGATTTGCAATAAACCAGTTACAAAGAGCCATGGTTTTATCTGTAATTAATTATATATTTAATTTAAGATGTGTTAAGAAAAATATAATGGAGATCTAAAGGATATACAGTAAAAATATCAGTTGGCTTAGTAAAGTATTCTGAGGAATTACTTCAAATAAGTTTGAATTTGATGACTGGAACAGGCTGCCCAGGGAGGTGGTGGAATCACCATCCCTGGACGTGTTTAAGAGACGAGTAGATGTGGCACTTGAGGCTATGGTCTAGTGGTTAGGGATGCTCGGATGAAGGCTGGACTAGATGATCCTGGAGGTCCTTTCCAACCATAGTGATTCTATGATTCTATGACTTGCCATGAAACCTTGTGCAGTTGGCTCAAGATGATGTTAACTGTGCTGTAAATATAAAACTGCTTTAGGTATCTTTTTGCAACATTAAGAAAACTGCATGGAGATACGAGTAATTTTTTTTTGTGTGCAGTATTAGGGAGTGCTGCATCTCCTGACCATCCTTTTGGATTAGCAAGTCCTTGCTGTCTACTGGTGGCTGGGCAGACTGTGTGAGGGCATCCACAGATTTCTCTACAGTGCATGCTTCAGCCCTCAGCAGACCGCCATTGGGCAGCATGAAACCAGTGCCAAACTGCAGATGATGTTATTGCAAAGCATTGTCTAGCTTCTCTTGAAATGCTGCACACTTTGGCTCTTCTGGATTTGCTTCTGTGCTCAATAGATATCTCTATGCTGTGCTGGTGGAAGCTACGTGAGATGCCTTCAACTGATTCACCAGGATGCTCATGATACAACTTGGCTGAAGAGAGCTCTGTGGGTATTTCAGACTGGACAAAATCCTCCTCAAAGTGTTTGTTCTCTGCTCACTGTGAAAGATGTCCAAATAGCTAGTTATGACCACTTTTCTGATTTTTTGACGGTTAAAATTATGAGTGAAATCATATTCCTTATGGCTGTCATTCCTTACAACAGATATGCCTGCTGTTCATCACAGCACAGCTAGTCCCTCTGTGGCTAAAACCAAGGCAAACTCAGGGTGGCTGAAGCCAAATGGACATTCTGGCAATAAAAGCAGCAAGACTTCTATGAGCTAGGTTGTCCTTGGGAAGCCAGGACTGAACCAGCCAAGGAGCCTGGACAGATGTCCCCGTGTTGCACTGTAATGGAGTCTAATACAGAAAACTTGAACATTTGGGGAAATGCAGAAAAACCACTTTACATGAAAAATAACCTTCCAAATAAAACCTGGAATTTTTTTAGAGTAACTATTATGAAATTACTGCTATTGCACTTCTGCCTTTTACTAATAAATATTTCCAATCATGTCATTGCATATCAAAATGGATAATATTAGTAGTAATGATTTCCACAGATTTTAGACTTTACTACGGGTACTTCACAATGCTTTGTTATGCTAAATTATACTGGATATATATAACGATGACATTTTTCCCAAGACTTCCACCTGAATGATGATTTTCTTCTCCATTTCCATGACAATACAAGAGGATGTAGCCTTTCTTTTTTTTTTCAAGTCAACAATATTGATGCTTTTTATTTTCAAGTTTGTAATTTCCCTACCTATTTTATCAGTATTTATAAAGATAAAATATATACAAGCACTTTAGTAGGCAGCACTATTGTATGCGTGGGATGTATTTCTCATTGCTGGGAAGTAAAGAATTGCGCAGTTCCATCAGATTTTATATCTGATATGTAATGATAAAGGATATATTGTTTACTATAAAAGAAATTAATAAAGATGGATTTCAATAACATAAGTATATTGCAGACTAATGTATATGAAATTTCAACAGAATATTTAAAAAAGGAATGAATGACTACATGGAATTTAATTTTTTTTTCAAATTTCCTGCCGCAATCATGGGCTAAAAAAATTGAGCAGTGATTTGCTGCACAATGATGGAAAGCAACAGGAAAAGTGTAGGTTATAGCAAGGAGAAAATGGGGTGTTAGAGAGAGGTCTAAAGTACAGACAGCAGTGAGCTGCAAAAGGAGCAAACAAGGAACGTGGGAGGATGGAAATAACTTGGTCCCCATTTCTACAGACATTTGTTGCAGAAGACCGTGCCAGGAGGGTTGGAACTAGATGATCTTGAAGGTCCCTTCCAACCCAAACCACTGTATGATTCTAAGACACAAATAACAAGAGATATTCGGAGATGTTCATGGATAAATCTTCCTCTGCAGCTGCTAAGACTTTACCTTTCAGAGCATAATCTCATGCTGCGGGAATTATCAAAGTGAAAACACAGGACTTCTGAGGAGTACTAGCCTGTCCCTCTGGATCCCGGTGATGGAATGTTCACCTGAACGTCGGTGTTACCAGGAAAGTGTTTTCATATTGCAGTATCTTCTTGAATATCTCATTGCCTGGAGAGCAGTATCTCCCCTTGTACTGTGTCTTATATGTGTCTCCAGGAGGTCTCTCCATCTTGCATGGTACAATATTGTTGCAAAAGTGCAATAGTGTAAAGTGATACACTCAGAAAAAAACAATTCTAATTGTACATATACAGTGAAAGGTCCTAAGCTGACTGTCACCTCTCAGGGCTGATACGGTAATACAAATTTCAAGAGAAAGTACCCCTTAAAAATAAATAAATAAATAAATAAAGCAACTTGAACATCAGGAACTGTTAGAAAAACAATACAGATCAAACAAGAAGATATTATTGTGCTGTTGTGCAAAGCCTTTTGAAGTGCCGTGTGCAGTTCTGCTTCCTTTGTCTTAAAATCAGTGTACTAGAAGTGGAAAAAGCAGAAAGGAGAGTGACGAGGATAATGAAGGATGTGGCTTGGTTTCTGTATGACAGCTGAGGAGGAGACAGGAGTCTATAGAATCACGAGCGACAAGGAGAAGCTAAACAGAGCATAGCTCATTGTGGTTTCCAATGCAAGAATCGTTACACTGGAATAATGGGAGGATTTTACTAATTGAAATGAAATGCAGAGGAGCCAGGTTCCCAACATACAAGACCTTGTTTCTTCCCACAGCAAGGAGGTAAAGTGGCGAAGTGCTTGCCACAACACTACCAGTGCGAAAGGTTTGGAGTCAAAAAGGGTATGGTCCAGCTAGACCTTTGGTCTGACCAAATAGGACATTTCTTATGTGAATATTGAAATTCCGTGAAAAATTATTAGATATGTGAACTTACTGTACTGGAATATCTCTGTGCAAGTGTGTCTGGTATTGGAGCTTCAGATGAGAAACTTACACATTAATCCACATGTTGTGGCAAAAATCTGACTCGGGGTATGTTATATCCACAGCACCAAAGGGACTGACTGATATCTCTCAGAGGCTGCAGTTCCAGTGTCAACTGTAGGATTTGAAGGACAGGACAAACCGAGAAAATTACTATTGATAGTAGATATACTCCTGAGAGTATTTGATGAGGCTGTACTTGAAATTGATACAGGAAACACTGTAATACATGCATGTTTGATCAAAAAGAATTATCCGGTTTCAAAAACAATGTGGAATAAATGTACAGAAGCTGCAGCAGAAGGTAACACAGCAGTGGAAGTCATCAGGATTGTGGTTGTGCACTGGCCAGGGAATCATGCACCGAACCAATGTTTCCAGTTCCAACTGAAGCGTTGTGGCAATTCATGGCAAATTACCTGAAGATAACCATGTTGGATACAGACGTGCTCTATTCTTTGAAATACTTCAAAAAAATACAGTGTGACTAAGTGAATGTACCTAGAAGAGCCTAAAGAAGAGCCTAAAATGAACTATTCAGGTCAAAAAATGAGAAGTGGACTTAAAGAAAATCTTGAAATGTGTGAAATACCCTGCAAACTGCAGTACAGACAAGAACTTGTGCGAATAAATCAGGATTTCTTGAAACCATGGTCCACATGTACAGGATACAACAGTGACTATTTCTTAGTTTTGGCTTATTCACTCTGCCCTGTGATTTCCTCTAGTGAAAAATTTAACACCAAACCCATCATCACTCATGTTAGTTTGACATTTGACAAGCAGGATCCCAGCAATAATTACAAGTAACAACAACTTGCTTGTTCAGTGGCCAAGACTTCGAATAATTTATAGTTGCCCATGCATTTGAGTTCTTCTCTGTCCAAAACCATACCAAAACCTAGTGGAGGACATCTACAAAGGTATATGTCTGCACTGTGGACCCCAAAATCTGGTGAGAAGGACCAAGGGGTTCAAGACCCTGCAATTGATGTACTCGTTGGTACTGCAGTGACTCAACTGGTTGCAGAGGATTAGGGAGACATGAACTCCTAAGGAAGATTTGTGGAAGAATCAGAGTGCACTTGCAAGCTAACCTGAGTAAGAGGAATAGGGTTATGAAACCTGCAGAAATGGCCCTAAAAGTAAAGAAAAAAATGAGAGCATTTCAGAGCTGTAAAGGAATGAGCAGAAGGACAGAGATGGATGGGCCTCTTAGAAGCGCAGCCAGCACACTCAGTGCTTCTGGGAGCTCCTGAGAGACTTCCTGAGTGCTGTTAAAACAGTTAAAGTGGAGCTGGATGTGTTGGTTGCTTTTTTTTTTTTTTTCCTAAGTGCTATAATACAAATTGCCATGTGAGCTAATTTGCTGCTGAAAAACAGAGAGTTGTGTTATGAGGATATTGACTATTTCCAGAACAAGAAACAAGGTGATACTTGCCAGAGATGACCAAAAAGCAGCTGGGAGGCTTCTGGCGTGAGGCAAATGCTTTAACCGTAAGTTAACTTTTCTACTGTAACTTCAGCATCAGGCTGCCTTCCTGATAGGACCCTTAATCAGCACCTTGATTCTTCCTCCATCAAAATCGTGGCCTAAAACTTTACCTTTGAGCATCCCAGGCCAGCGACAGAGCAGGACATGGCCTCTGGCTTCCTGTCTTCTGGCTGCTAGTCACATAACCCAGCTTTAGGTGTCTAGAGTGGAAGTGTTACTGGTTGTTTTAGCTTACATTTACAATCAGAGGACAAAAATATAGTGCTGCGGTGATGTCTCCCTGTACGTCTTGCTGCCATGGCTTCATGCTGAGCTTCATGGTAACAAGAAGACTTCCAAGGATTTAGAATTGTTTTGGTTGAAAGAGACCTTTAAGATCATCAAGGCCAACCATAAACTCAATACTGCCAGGTCACCACAACTACGTCCTTCAGCACCATATCTACATGTCTTTTAAGAGGGATTCTCCAGAGACGGGGGCTCCACCACTGCCCTGGACACCCTGTTCCAGGGCTTGACAACCCTCTTGGGGAAGAAATTTTTCCTAATGTCAAACCTAAACCTCCCCTGGTGCAACCTGAGACTCTTTCCTCTTGTCCTATCTCTTGTACTTGAGAGAATAGACCAGTCCCCACCTCACTCCAACTGCCTTTCAGGAAATTGTAGAGAGTGAGAAGGTCTTCCCTGAGCCTCCTTCTCTCCAAGCTGGTTCCCTCAGCTGCTCCTCATGAGACTTGTTCTCTAGACCCCTAACAAGCTTCATTGCTTTTCTTTGGACATGCTCCAGACCCTCAATGTCTTTCTTGAAGTGAGGGGCCCAAACCGGAATCCAGAATTTGAGATGCGGCCTCCCCAGTGACCAGTACAGGGGCATAGTCACTTCCTTAGTCCTGCTGGCCACACTATTACTGATACGAGCCAGGATGCAGTTGGCCTTCTTGACCTCCTGGGCACACTGCTGGCTCATGTTCAGCTGGCTGTCCACCAGCACCCCTAGATCCTTTTCTTTCATGCAGCTTTCCAGCTACAGTTCCGAAAGCCTGTAGCGTTGCCTGAGGTTGTTGTGACCAAAGTGGCACTTGGCCTTGTTGAACCTCATCACGTTGTCCTCAACCCTTTGATCTGGTCTGACCAGACCCCTCTTTAGAGCCTCCTTACCTTCAAGCATTTGTGCTGGAGCCAGACATAACACGGAGGAATGAGCACCAGTATGGACAAGATGAGACCCACAGAAACAAATAATGAATTCTGGAAATAAGGTAACATCTTTTTAAGTGGGAGAAGTCCTCTTCAGCTCAGGTGGGTGAGCTCAGCCTGTCTGAGATTCACCATCTGTGGATCTTCACTTATCTATAGCCATAGGTGGTAAGATGATCAGAGGTTATTCCTCTCCTTGTTATTCACCTCTTGGCAATATGCATGTCCTCTTCAGCTGTTGGATGGGGCTTTGAGCAACTTGGTCTAGTGGAAGGTATCCCTGCCCATGACAGAAGGATTGGAACTAGGTGATATTTAAGGTCCCTTCCAACCCAAACCATTCTATGATTCTATGGTTTTATGAACTGCAGAAACACACACACCACTCAAGGAAGAAGCCCAGTTATCCTCATCTATGCACCTTCCTACCCCAAATTACTGTTGAGCAGTTTAGCACTCCATGCACCATTAGATGTGCATTGATTATCTGGCTTTAAGGCCATCAATATTCAATCCATCAATGTGCAAATGCTACTCTGGGAGATAAATATCCATAAATCATTTTACTAAAACTCCCAACCAAAATAAGGGCAGATGATGCTACAAACTGAACTGTACAACTGATTGGAAGTAAGAGCTTCTGAAATAGCTTCTAGATTGAGAATGTATGTCTCATTAATCTTTTAAAGAGAACAGTGTGAGCTGAGCAGAAAAAGATAACGGAGCCCCTAGCAGCATGCTTGGCCATTTGCTTGGGACAAGGGCTGCAGTGCTTGGGCCTGATTAAACAAGTTGTTTAGGTGGAGATGTCGTTTCGGTTGGGCTGGATGATCTTAAAGGTCTTTTTCAAATGAAACAATTCTGTGATTCTATGATTTCCTGGAGATGCTTAAAATACCCTAGGCTGCATTCAGTGAAGGAGATTACTTCCCTGCAGGCAACTGGATGCAAAATGGAGATCCTTCTCCTGTCCTTCTTGGTTGCTTCTCTTGCTGCAGGTGGCCATGTTCTTCACAAACTTATCTTTTGCTACTTAGCCTCTGCTAACACCCCAACTCTGTCTCTGGCCTAAGACTCCCCAGTATTATGGGTAGTGAGTGTGAACTGGGATTGAGTGATGATGTGGACCTTATGTATCTAGCTTGCACTGTTTTGCTCCGCACTGAGCGGGGCTGGAGAAGTAGCAGATTCTTACTTCCACCATGTGATGGTTGAGATGTATTTCCAGAAAGACTCACATATGGATTCCTGGCTGCCATTGTCCATTGTCCCAGGGTTAATGGTTTCAGCACCTTTCACTGAGATTGTCCCACGAGACAAGGGGACATCATGTCACCTGGCCTGAGCAAAAGTGTGGATCAGTCTGTAGCCCTGCACCAAGGCAACTCCTGGTGAGAGAAAGAGCCCAGAACCTGGGCTCTGCTTCAGAAAATATTTTCCTTTAAAGCAGAGTGTTGCCTTTAAAGCAGAGACACAACAAGGTCATACCTCTTGAGGTGATTCTGGATTCTTAATAACGTCTGGCTTTCTGTGTTTCAGCTGATGTAGTCATTCTTCACGAGGTGAAATCGGGAAAGTATTTTGCTCCAGCTGCAAAACATCCAAAAAATCAGATGTTTAGAAAAGCTATCAAGGCACCCAAATTTGGACTGAGGTAGAGCAGAAGTTCGGTTATTTACAGCTTGTATGAACACTACGACCTCTGTGTCACAGCTATGAGGGACACAGCATCCTCCCAGACTGTAAGTACAAGCAGGGCTTGGTGACTGTCCTGGGAATGTTTAATTAATGCCTTAGACATGTTTGGTGGTTTTGTGCTCCCTTCTTATCCTATTATAAGGCCAGGAGCATTTTTGAAACACTTGGTCACTCCATCAATACCTGGCACTCTCCTTTGACTGTAACCACCAGTGGAGATACTGCCAGTAGCTCACAAGAGTCTTGGCAAACCCGAAAACTTGCCTTCATTTCCATTTGCACCAGTGAGTCATGTTATCTTTGGCTGGTTGTATGACTTTGATGTTCCTCTGTTTCCTCAGGTCCTTGAACTCTATAGCCCAAATGTAGTATATGCACAAAATTATTAACAGCCATAGTTCCTTGTCTTTAATATGAATTCAGACAGAAACACTTTACAAGTTAGTACAGAGAGAACAAAGCCAGATTACAAGAATAGCTGAAGCTTTTCCTCTCTTTTTTTTTTTTTTTTTAAAGTGTTGTTTAGCAAAATCAATTCTAATCTCTTTTGAAAACACGATGCCAACAGCAAAGTTCTTCTGAACTTTAAGAGTATCTCCCAAATATGACTGGAAAACTCCTGCTATTTTCACTTGAGTAGGAAGTTTGGCAGAAGGCATTTGTAAAAATAGATGAAATATTCTGATCATAAACAGCAAGGGATAAAATAAGGATCTTCTAAACCAGACTGAAAACTGACTGCTCTGCAGTGCAGCCAAGAGGCTAATGTTTGATGAAGGTTGCCTGCAGTGAAAGTCTGTTGGGCTATCATTTCTTAAATCATAGTGGTTTGCTCAATTTTCTTGTGAGGGAAGAGAAGAGAATGCGTAAAATTAATGTCAGCAGACCTCTAGTCTCTACCAGCAGAATGGGTTGTAAAGTGCATCTTTGCTGTTCTCCATCTTCCCTCTGGAAATGGAGGATATTCTTCTCCCTTTATTGGGTTGCTGGAAATCCAGTTTATTTTGCAATTCATCACCAGATTTTTTTTCTCCCTTTCCTTTCATTTTTATCGCCCTGTGATGTCACATGGCAAAACCATAACATTGTCTCTTTGAGTCACTGTGGGGAAAATGTAAGTGATCCATGGGTATTTGTACATATAGACACGTTTGCTATTCTGCAGGACTCTGGTCACTACCGCCATAAAGCATTCGACCCAACACCATTTCTATCTTAAAATGGCCTCTTACAGTATTTCAGTCCCAAATGTGACTCTGAATTCGCTGGTGCCATCAATTACAGTTACAGATTGGGTCATGCTTCCAGTTCATTGTCCCTTTGTGAGCCCTTAAAGAACCCAAGAGCGACTGGATAGCCTATTGTGATCAGTATATAAATTTAAGTGTGATGGAGGACCTGCATTCAGTCATACTGTGGCACAGGGTGATGAGCTTGAATGGAGAGGAAGAAAGCAGAGACCAGGCAGAAAAACTGGATCAGATTGTGCAGGTGATGAGGATTTACGTCCATGGAGCATTTAAGTGTGTTGTGTGCCCAGTTCAACCCAGGCAGAGGAGTGCGTGGTTGTGCCTCAGAGTCATGATGCTGTCTGAGGTCCTCAGGGATTTCTCTGCTGATTTCAGTGGATTTTAGATTGTCATGAGATTAAAATTACATCCTCTCCGCTTCTGATGGAGTTCACCTATAACGTCCTAACATGCTCCTTGGGGAGGGTATCTTCCCTTTCCTTTTGTTTTCAATCATGCCCTTTCCAGCTTTCTACCCTACTCCTCTTCCCCAGGCTGGACATGTAGGAGTGCAGGGGAAGGGAAGCTTGGGGCACTTCAGCCCTCCATAGAGTTGGCTGAACCTCACCAGATGCAGAAAAAAAGTTTATGGATATTTCTCACTCAAGCCATGCCCAGCGAAACAAGAAAAAACCAAACCCACCCCTGCAGATGTCTAATGTTTTACCACTTTTTCACCAGTTGTGGAACCGCTTTGGGAATTCTCATCAGAAGTTCCAAGAATCACAGAACAGTAGACTTTGAAAGGGACCTCTGGAGATCATCTTGTCCAAACCTTCTTGCTAAAGCAGGTTCACCTAGAGCAGATTGACCAGGATCGAATCCAGGCAGATCTTGAAGATCTTCAGAGAAGGAGACTCCACATCCTCTCTGGGCAGCCTGGTCCATGGCTCTGTCACCCTCACAGGAAAAAAAAGTTTATTATTATGTTTAGGTGAAACTTCCTGTATTCTAGTTTGTGCCCGTTTCCCCTTGTCCTGTCACTGGGCACCACAGAAAAGAGTTTGGCCCCATCCTCTTGTTCCCTGCTCTTTAGATATAGGTAAGCACTGAGAATATCTCAGTCTTCTCTTTTCCAGGCTAAACAGACCCAGGTTTCTCAGCCTTTCCTTGTGAAAGAAATGCTCCAGCATTCCAAATGCTATGAAAAAAAGGAAAAAAACCCAAAAGGCCTGTGACTTTTGGGGCATGTTTTCCTAACTGTGTATCTTTTGTTGTCTTGAAATCTTTCTTCCCTACCTTGAGGGAAGTTCTCAGCCCCAACTCAATGACATCAGAAAGACCTTGATACTACAAGAAAGCCACACTCAGGAAAGGGTCGTAAAGGCAAGGAAAGGGACTGCTAGATGGTATTGTTGCAGTTATCTATCTTCCCCCCTTGTAAACACATTTCTACGGATTTAATTATTTAGATACATTTTCAATCTTGCGGTTTGCTGGGTGTGCAGGCATTGCAGGAGAGGGTCCGATGAGGACCTGCAGACTGCATCTGACGTTGTGCTCGACCCTCTGCAAGACCTCCTGCTGCACATCCCATCCTCCTCTTCCTTCCCCAAGCCAGTTATACAATAATGCCCAGCACAACAAGATTTGAAAGGCCAATATAATAGCAGCAACAACATAATTGCCTTTGTTTATCATAAATTACCTTTTAGCTAGTTTTATTAAGGCTCTTGGGCTTAGGTGCTGATAAATTAACATAAATTGCCATCTTATTAATGCTTCCCACTCTAATCTTCCTTGTGATGAGACAGATTCAGGCAAAAATTCTCAGCAGAAGTTGCATTTTTTGGCAGGTTGTTTTATTATTATTATTGTGGGATGGTTTTTTTTGTGAGTTTTGTGGTGTTTTTTTTTTTCTTCTGTCTAATTGTAATTAACTAACAGTTGAAAAAGTCAGCCTTGCTGTGTCACCTGCAATTGTTAAGAGTCCAAGCTGCAGCTGTAATTTAGAGGGCTGGAATAATCACATAATTACTCTGCAGTGATTACGGGAGACTTGCATGGTCAGTGGATAAGAGAGATTTAATGGCAGTGGGAAAAAAGATGCAGACATATGTTGCTAGTTAAGTTAACCGCTTTATATTAATCCTGGCCCACACAGAGAAAGTGCCACACTTCTGCCAGAGGACTGGATGCACAAAATCGTTGCCCAAACTCCTTGGAGCATAAAGCCCTGGTGCCCTGGTTCCAGGAAGTAGGAAGATTAGTTTTAAAAGAGAAAAATAGTAAGTAGGAAGATTAAGTCCTGGAAGTAATCTGCTTTTCTTTGCTCTGGCATCGCCAAGGCAGACTTACACGTATTTTCTTTGGGATGGCAACCCAAACCTCGTGGGCTGTAGCAGAAATTGAGTCACACCTGTGTGGAGCAAGCTCTGCCACAGCATTTGGCCCAACAGGGCTTTGAGGTGTCTGTAGGAGACAAGTCGTCTGATGACCAAATCATGTTGCTCTCCTTTGTTGCAACAACATGTTTTAAATCAGTTCTGCATGTTTGACAAAGCAGGTTGGAGGGGCTTCAGTAAGGTGGGGTTTTCTCGGGTTGTTTCCCATGCACAGGAAGAAACATGGTGTTATGACTGTTACTGATTCTCTGATAAAAGAAAGCCTGCAAAATGCAGTTGTTTTTCCAGTTGTTTTTCCTAATTAAAGAGGGAGACTGGTGAGATTGTAAGGGGTCCTGCTGCCCTCCTTTTCATATAAGAAACTATTAGGAGCATGTTTATTCCCACCGCAGCTGGGCAAATGGGACCAGCAAAGCAAGGAGCAGTGTGGGCTCACTGTTCCCCTTTCCTTGACACAGGGTTCACCCACAGGTCTGATCTGTACAAAAACATATGTCTGAGCTGAATGGACGTGTGGCAAGTTCAAGGTGGCCTTGGGCTTCAAAAAGGCATTTATGAGCACAACCTTGGAGCTGTATTATTCAGGCATCCTTGGGTGCTGCAGAATGACATAGAATAGGATAGGACAAGATAGGACAAAATATTTCAGTTTAAAAGGACGTACAATCATCATCTAGTCCAACTACCTGACCAGGGCTGGCCAAAAGTTAAAACATATTATTAAGGTCATTGTTCATATGCTTTTTAAACACCCCTGGTCTTGGAGCACCTCTGTTGGAAGCATCCCATCCCTCTTCCCAGCCCTCTCCTGCCTCCTCTGGTGGTGAGATGACTTTCAGGAGGGTAAATCCACACATAGAAGTGTCCAGTTTGAGCTGTCATCAGGGATGATCTGGGAAAGCTGATGAAGGTGAGCTCCGTGCATGAGGACAGGACTAGGCCAAGAGTGGGACATTCCTCTGCAGCCACCACAGCCACCACTGCAGAGGTGACTGCTGGAGACATTGGCAAAGACTGCATTTACCAGGGGGATAGTTTGCTTTGTTTCCCTTAAAGTTTAGGGAAAAAAAAAACTTTCAATGAGATATAAAACCTGCTTTAAAACATTGTTGGATGGGCTCCCTTGGTGGGGAACGGGAACTGTCTGAAATCTGCTTCCCAAACACCGCTGTGTTATCAGTTGCAGAGGTACAGTGTACACGAGGTTAATGAAGACAGGATAGGAGGAGATTAGTAGCACATTGCAAACAAGTTTGTGCTAAGTGGCTTAGGGTTCATCCTGTCCCACCTCTAAATACTGATTTCTGCTGTTTTCACCTTCCAAAACACATAAACTGTTGATTTTGATTGGTAAATGAATTTATACAGATAAGCTTTAGCCATCTGCTAACAGTGAAACGTGCCCCACCACCTCGTCCTTTGACATTCAGAACTGAACTTGTGGGATTTTGGTGCAGGGTGTCCTATCTACATGAGTGAAACACAGCCCCGCTCCTGAGTATCCCATACATGGTACAAAAGTATGTAGCACGCTTTCCCTCTCCGAAAATCTGTCTCAAGTCCTACAACTCATTCATGTAAGCCTTGACAATCAACACAGCACTATTGTGCAGAAAAGGATGGGGAGAACTGAAGAGCCCCTTAGTTCCCATTGCCTCCTCTCTCTTTCTGAAGATCATCTGTAACTATTTAGGTCTGGAGCAACTAATAGTAGAAGAATAACTATATATAACTCTTCTAGGAGAACAGAAGAAGTAATTAATAACAGGAGTCAATTAATGTTGCTCTGGCATAGTTCATATGGGGGGAAACAGCATCTCTTCAGGCTGTGTGGTTCTTGGCTTTGGCTTTGAGCGAGTTTCTTACCACTGTTTTCAATGAGAAAGAGCAGTTGCATCATATCTAATGTTCAATGGGAAGCTTGAAAATATTCTTAAACTCCATATCACCCTTCTGTATGCCCTGGACCCTGCTTGATTTTATTATCCAAATCCACCAAAACTCTCAGTCACACAGTGGATTCAGAAGCAATTTAAGAGCTCATTACCTCTAATTTGTTTTTAATTCTTCTTTCTGAAATCCAGGGAGCTGCTAGCAGTTTTGGAGTGATTATGGGGGTTTGCTCCTGGTAACTAAAACTCCTTGGAAGAAGGCAGAAATTTATTTGCAATATATGGGGAGCATTTCATGCTACTCCTTCCAGGCTGACTCCTTGCAGCATCCCAGTCAGGTTGTCCCTGTGTAAGAGAGTCTGGCAGCAGCCAACAGCCTATAAATGAGCAACTCAGGCATTTCCCCAGTTTAGTAGGACATTTGGGGTGCATGAGCTTTCCTATCCTTTTCAGCAAAGGATCTGATTGCTTTTGACCTCCCTATGTAGACTTTCAGCACCTTCGTCTACTCTGTCTTCCATCTGTAGCACAAAGTAGGAATAAAAGTTTTGCTGTAATTAATTTGACTTAATATAGGCAAAGTATGGGAAGGCGATGCGACAGTGACGTACGGGAAGGGGGCCTAGTTGACCAAATGGTCCTCTTCCAGTCTTGAACTTGAGCATCCTCCACTCCCAAGCTAAAAGGAAGATCTTCACTCCTTTTATATTTCTCCATCTGCAGTGCAGGGGGACTTCTGGACTAAACTGATGCCTTTATGTTCCTAAAACAGATCAACATCCAGGTTGCCCTCTGCCAAGGGGAACTCCACTGTTTCAAAAACTTGGCCATTTCACAGGACCATGGCAAAAGGCCCCAAACTGGTTGGCTGCAGCCAACCTTCTCCTTCAGCACAGAGATGATCTAACCCACATAGAAGGAGTCAGGGTACCCAGAAGACACAGTGAGCTATGTGGTCATGGCAGGTAACAGGTCATGTCTTCCCTCCTATAGATAATTGCTGACCTTGCAGAACCTGCCATACCCTTGTTATCCACCATCAGGAGGCTCTGGTGGAAAAGACAAAGCAGATGTCACTGAAAACGGGCTGGTGGAAATGTCATCACAATAGAAGAGCAGCAGCTGCAATAAATGGAAAAATGTGTAACTTGCCTGATGAAATACAGTATGCCCTGATTCCCTGCATCGCTTTTTCAAGTGCTAATGGACATGTCCACCCTCTCTGCTCACCACCTACCTGTTTAAACTCCAAACCCACTTAGAAAACCTCTCCACTCTCCGCAGATCATGGAGATGGAGGCATTAGTTCATCTTCTCTATGAGGTGATTATTTCTGCAGTTAAGGTATCAAATCCAACCCAATCTCTGGCATCAGGGCTGCCCAGCCCAGGAGGTGGCAGCCTCGCACAGCACAGGGCTCTCGGGTGCTCAGCTGATCCCACCAGCCATTCGGAAAGATCGTAAAATATTTATCTGCAGATATATTTGGATCTGATTTTTTTTTTCCCCTCCCTCTTTGTATCTGAACGATCTCTTTCTAGCCTTGCCGGCACAGCGGTTTTCCAGAAAAATGAGACTTTGCAATCTTGTCTACTTTCTGACTTAAAGCCTGAAGGATTCTGACATTTTTTGTTGTTTCACAGTGGAAAAAAAAAGAAAAAATAAAAGAAAAGAAATTGCTTTTAAATGCTTTAAAGCTAATTTGAGGTTCCTGGTAAACGTAAATCATTAAAATCCACCATGTTTTACAACAGAAAAGGTGAACCGAATTTGCAGAGTGAGTATTTTCCCTCCCCTGTGCTCATATTAAGGCTTGCTCATAATATTGAACGAGCCTTTTGGCCAGAGATGTGCTGAGCCTTGCCCCTGTTGATCAAAAGGGATTAAAAAAAGACGCCTGGGACTGCTCACACCGAGGTAATGAAACAGGAATCTGAAGGCTCTGGAGAGCAATTTGGGAAGTTTCCTTTCTTAACGCTAAGGCCGGGGCAGGCTTTTCCCCAAATTTAGTATTCTGTCTGGGAGAATATAAAATAATGAGACTCTGGCTGCTTCCCAGGGGAGACCCTTGAATTGCCTTGGAGATATCACTGTCAGCGTGAAGTTTTTTCCTGTCTAAAGCTGACCTGAAAAAAAGGGGGGAAGAAGAAAGCAGAAGGGAACATGTGCCTGTTTTGATGCTTTCTGCTGGCAAAAATGACTTTTATCATTTATTCTGGGGGCGCAGGAAGGGGTGTTATTTGTTGGTTCATTTTGTATATGAAATACCAGGATTATGGAGTTCACTATTGAAAACATTTCTCTTTGGGAAATGAGAGAAGAGAAACAGAGGATTGCTCACAGCGTGCTCTGAAGGCCTCTGCAATTGGTAGGGAAGGGATACTACAAGGCTGGAAAAGTGCGGGGTGTTTCGCAGTTGTGCATTGAAGGGAACAAAAGCTGGCACTATAAAAAAAAAGAGAGCAGCTGCTGGAGCAGTTAGCAGAGAAGAGGCTGACTGCGAGATGCTGGGGTTTACAATAGAGTGGCTTGAGGGCATGAGAAATGCAAATACCAAGGAGGTGCTAGGAAAAGCCCCACCAACATAATCCTTACAAGTCAGGAGGAGGAAAACTGAAGTGTCCCATGCAGAGGGCTGGAAAAAGCTGCCAAGAAGGAAAACAGGTGCTGGCAGGCTTTGCCTGGGCTTTTCCAGGACAAGTTACTGCTGCAAGGAGAGGAAAGGGGAGAGGAGAGGACTGAGCACAAAGAGCAGAAGTTGATAAGGAGAGATCCAACGCTCTATTAGCTTACTTTCCTCTAAAACAGCCCTGTTGCTGAACATGTTGCTGTGTTTCTGACATTGCACCTTGGGCTTGCACGGCTGGCTGCAATCACAGACAGTCCCCCAGGAAAACCCTTATTTCACACATTTATGGCACATCAGGGGCTGCTGTGCAGAACAGATCTCTGCCTGGCTGCAGCTGGGTTTGCAGACAAGGTGGGAGGGGCAGATGTGCCTCCACGGTGGCCTTTTAATGGAGCCCTGTGTGCAAATTAACCCAGCCACACAGCCACCGACCCCCAGCCATGAAGAAAAAATGTGAGAAACTTAGCAACCATCTCTGTTGACAAGTTAAGTGAAATGGGGAGCTGGGTAAATCACAGAATCATAGAATGGTTTGGGTTGGAAGAGACCTTTGAAGGTCACCTAGTCCAACCCTCCTGCAGTAAACAAGGACATCTTCAACTAGATCAGGTTGCTCAGAGACCCATCCAACTAGACCTGGAATTTTTCCGGGCATGGGACATCTACCACATCTCTGGGCAACCTGTTCCAGTGCCTCACCACCCTCACCATTAAAAAATGTCCTCCTTAAAATAATGGCCTGGCTTGTTACATGAATTGCTGCTGGTTGTTTGGATGGTGGTGCCTGAAGGTTTCTCACTTTTCACCTTGGATGGACCTGGAGGCTCAGACACTTGCAGCTATAGGAAATGCCACTCAAATCTGACTACTTTTGGGAAGCTAGTCCTTGAGATTTGGGGTGAGACAAAGTGTGTGGGGGTACTGGTCAGCTGTGCAACATCAGAAATAGTGGTGGCTATAAAGTGGGGTGAGAAGTTAAATTAGAGGAGCTCTAGGCATGAGACAACAGAGAGTGGGAAAAATTAAGAACAGAGTTTGCAAATAGTGCTGTGGACTCAGTAATATGAAACCTGAGGGAGAGCTGCTTCTCAGTCTCTGTATTCCTCTGGATATAGGTGAACCGGGTCCATTTTCATCCCATCGGTATGCTCTTGGGAGAAAAAACACCTATGTGGCTTGTGAGGCATATGCTGGCTTTCTTCTGGGTATCTAACTTCCTAGGGCTGGCACAGAGCTGGCACATCTCTCTCATCACTCCGGATCATTTCTGAGCTGCTCTTTGGTTCGCTGGAGCAAAAAGCAGGTCTCATGTGAAGGGCAGGGCAGCTGGGGCCACCGCCTGAAAATAAAAGGCTCCAGGGATAAAGGAGAGCTCGTGCAGCCCTGTTTCACACAAAGCAGAATTAACATATGGAATAGGTTAACAAGTGAGGTGGCTGAAGCCACGCTATAAATACGACTATAAATAAGTTCAAGAGTCATGTCAACAGGCTGCTGGGGAAAAAAAAAACCCGACGAAAATGGAGGGGAGGAAAAAATTGAGGATATTAAGATAGGGGTGAAGGGACCCAAAAGGCAAGCTTATGATAAAGAGAAAATAAGATGGAGAAGCAATCTCATATCTTCTTGTTGCACTGTGCTGTGAGTTGAAGGACAGAGCTGTTTCTGAGTGGTGGGTCTGAAGCAACACTAATGAGTCTGTTCAGCACAGGGCAGGTTCTGCCTCTAACATTGAGGGTGTTGAAGAGAGTCGGCAGTGTGGTATAAAAAAATGGTAGTTAACAATCCTCTATTTCTGGAGCTTCTCTAAGGGTTGAATGTGTGAATTTGGAGACTTGTATGATCAGGAATACATCTAAAGTCTGGGAATGTATCCTACATGGCATCCTGCTGTGAGGATAGAGAGTGAGGATACATGGGAAAGGACCTTGGCTCTTGGGAGCACCTCAGCCACGAGCAGTAGCGAAGCACAGAGAGGCTTTCATAAAACCCTCTGGTACAAAGAAGTCATGTTGTGATGGAGCAAGGTCTTGTATTAGGAGAGGAGCTGTGCTGCAGTGGTATGTGGGGGCTGGTGGAGGCATGGAAGTGCACACTGGTGTGCGAATGATCAGAGCCAACTCCTGCCTCAGCCCCTTCATGCATTAGTTTCTCTCTGTTTACAGGCATATGTGGTCAACAGGCTAGGGGAGGAGGGAGAGCACTGGAACAGGCTGCCCAGGGAGGGTGTGGATTCTCCTTCTCTGGAGACATTCAAGACCCGCCTGGACACCTTCCTGTGTGATGTCATTTAGGTTCCTGCTCTGGCAGGGGGATTGGACTTGATGATCCTTTGAGGTCCCTTCCAGTCCCTAACATTCTGTGATTCTGTGTGATTCTGTGAGAGGTGGATTCAAATAAATCACTTGCTTATAGCAGATGTTTTTTGGTTGCCTTGACCAACCAGCTCTCAATGAACTAAAGTGTGACCAAAGTCTGCTAAAGCCACTGATCTCCAAAATTTTAAGTAATCTTTTTTATTTTGCTGCATAACAGACCTCTTTAATAACTCTGCACTGGAAAATCCCAGCACTTAAATTGAACAGGAGATGAGCCCTAAGCTTTGCAAGGGAGGATGTTTCTGAAATCCTCACACGGACAAGCATCCCCTGGCCAAATGGAGAAAACATCCTATGCTGTGATACTTGCAGATCCAGCCAAACTGATTTTATTTGCTATAGCAGCCACTATTTTGGCTGCCATGGTGGGAAATAAACTGAGAATCTCCAGAGTGAGAAGCCAAGGTTTGTTAAAGTGGGATTTTAAGTCAGGTTAGTGGTGGGTCACACATAGAGAAAATGCAGCTGATGAGTTTTAGCGGATTTCTGATGCTTGCCCTGACAACACTCTTGATGTCGGCTCTGACTGCCAGGAGCCTGGCATGATTCACAGGAGACAGGAGACATAAAATCCCCTGCATTGCTTGCTTTGAAAATGAAGGTCTCTTGCTACCCAAGGGAACACTATAGAGATCTGTCTTATCTTGCAGAAGTGACAGTGCATCTTCTCTTCTGCTGGGCTGGGATTTCTCTCCCCACCTTGGCCATAACAGGCCCTTCTGAGATTTTAGGCGAAAGAAAGCCTGGTTTGGGGATGCTGTTGCAAATACTAATAGCTACAATCTGAGCAGTGTGACCTGTGGGGCAACATGTCTTTGGTGAAACTTCCTGTTGAAAATTGAGGCAATGAAGGAATGTTTATGTCAATGACTCTCGTGCCTGTGAATGCTAAGATGCCTGGGTAAGTAGGCATGTTTTCTCTGAGTCACTGTATTTTGTGACTTCAAAAGTTTCTGAAACACAGGTGCGTTGTATTTCAGATTCTGCCCCTTTTGCAGATTTGGGCCTTGGCACAAATGTTTCAGGTCAAATTTTTCCCTATATATGTCCAGAAAGTAACCTAATGTGATGTTAGCCTGTAGATATCGCAGCCCAGTGAAAGCATCATCAGATGATTCTTCAGAGTTAATTCATCTATTCATTATTAATGTATGCCTGGAATTTCAATTTACTCTCATTAAAATGTGATTGATGGTAAAGATACAGCAGATTACAGTCACAGCGCACCGGCTCTTTCCTTGCACTCAGCAGAAACAGCCAAGTGACGCTTCATGGGCAAAATCAGGCCTTTTGCTTTGCTTTCTGTGCAAAAGTAGGGCTTTACCGATCTCTATAGTAACTGTTTTTCCCTTGCCTCTTTCAATATAAAAATTGCTGCTACTTCATTGCCATGGTGCGAATTTTACAAATATGGAGGGGAATGCATAGAAAACATATGAAATGTCACTACTGGGCTTGCAGTTTTAATGCAGGCACGGTAAAGAGGTGATGAAGGAGGTGATACTGGTGCCCCGATGCCCAAAGCTATCAATGAGGACTTCTCCACTGTTAAATAGAGCAGTCTCACCATGCCATGCAGTGACTACCACCCTCCTCCTCCTCAAAACGTGGATGGTGATTTCTCTTGTAGCCTGGCCAGACTCCAAGATATGATCTGAGCCGAACTCTGGCCTGTAGTTATACAGGAGTTAAGGCCTCATTAGTTTCTTATTCCCATATCATCAGGCTGTTAGCAGGCTCTGAATTGGCCAATCGGTTTTTGGAGACGAGCCAGCCAGCAGCAGCGTGGGGCTCAGTCCCCCACAGCAGATGCTGGTGCCGTTGGAGACGTGCATTTCACATACATCCCATGATACTGTTCCCATCTCTTCCTCTCCCAAGATATCCTGCTTGAGTTAAGTTGAATAATGGAGAGTCCCAGGAGCTCCATGCCAGACTCCACCATTGATCCAGTCTCCCAGGGACATGTTTCTCCATCAGCTACTTTTCTTTTCATCTGTCCTCTGCTCTCCATATTCCCAAGTGTCCTGGTGCAGAATAAGCTCTTTTTGATCACTTGGCTCCCTGGAGAGCTGTCTGTAATCCTGCATGCTGTATTGGGTGGTGCTCTCCTCTGTGAAGCAAATATCTAAAAAGTTGGCTACTCTTTCATCTCTCGAGCCAAATTTTCAATGCTAAGTTGGAGTCCGTAGGGTCTAACCTGGTCTTCAGATCTTCTTCTGGGCAGCTCCAGCCTCAGCCTGCAAAGAACCACTCTTTTCATCTGGCACTAGATGCAAAATTCACTGGCAAGAATTTTCCTTCCCTTACATGTGGGTGGGGGAAGCACCGTTGCAAATCATGCTTAAAATTCAAGCTGGCAGGAAAGCTCTGAAATGCCTTTGAAAGGCTGAGCAAAACATTTATATAAGGCAGTATGCGGCCCATCCCTGGAGAAAGGAGAGCTGCTGGTGTCCCAACGTGATTGGGTTTTTTCACCTGTTCCCTCTTGACCTTGCTCATGTCTCTTGTGGTTTTTTGTTGGGTTTTTTCCCCTCTCCTTAGATCTCCTCCATAACATGGTCCATATGTTTGTTACCCTTCCAATGAAAACGACACCAGTGTTCACATCACACACTTCTACCTTGCAGTGTTTTCCCAGCGTGCGGTGGTTTGCTAGGAGAAATTTCAAACCTTTTCGTAATTTCCAAAGGTGGCAATTAGATCACTGCCTCCCAACTGCCTCTTGCAGTGAAAATAAACTCCCAGTTCCTTTACTCTCCCTCATACCCATATCCAGGAATTTCCAAATGCTTTGTGTCATTCTCCAAAGCTCTGTCCCTCCAAGGTAGCTGCAGAATATCTGAAGCAAGGTCACAGATCACATATACAGTTCCCTAGGTAAGATGTAGCTGTTCCTTTGCAAAACAAAACCTCTCATTGGCCCTGATTTACACACTGTTTTCCTTGCAGCTTGACACCATCTCAGTTGCTTTCTTTCTTGCAGCATTACAGATGGGGAAGATTTTATGCCCTGAGAAATGGTCTGCTTTAGGTGTCACATGAAGAACATAGGTGTCTGGGTCCCTTACTTCCCTCTTTCTCTATTGTCTTTCTGTTTCTCTGTGGTTAAGCAGGAGATATGATTGCTATGCACTGTCTGGTTCTCTGCGTACATCTCATGTGGTAAGGTGGTGGTGGGTTTGTTAAGGATGTGATATTTGATTCAGAAATGGAGGGGCATTTTCCAGGATGACTTTGGTGTTGTTGAGGATCATTTACTGAATTGCACCAAGTCCCTCATTCAGGCAAAATTCCAGCTCAGGATAACAAGCTTTTGCAGACCTAAATTTTACTACAGTGTATTTATTTTTAAGGGATGGACTCTGCAATGTTGTGAGCTTACAAGAGTGTTTCTGGGTGCCTCAAGGCATCTAGTGCCATGTCCTTGAAAAGCTATGAAAGCTCAGCAGAATCTACCTCCTGGAAAATGAAAAATACAAAGACTGTAGGAGCTAAGTAGTTAAACAGAATCCAAAGAGCCTGTTTATGAAGAACTTTTGCACATCCCAGTTAGAAAAGCCCAGAAATGTTTTGAGTTAGGTGGAACAGAGACATTATAGAAAGAAAATATCCCACATACTGTGGAGAAACGATACCTAGCCAGAAGTCTTGAGCAGAGGGGATCCAGTACAGCATTTCTTTCAGAGTCAGAAGAAATTGCTTCTGAAAGCAAAGATATCAACAGTCTGTCTGAGTAGCCCTACAGATTGCTGTTCATTCGTGCTAGTAACTTCAAACAAAGAGAATTCAACAGAAATTTCACTAGCATGTGGCTCTTCTTGCAGAACTGTGCTGTCAGGCAGGAAGCTCAATATAAATTTGAGGTGTTTGGGATCTGAAACTTGAGTAATACAGGAGATCCAATGGTCTTCCTGTCAGATTCTCTAAATTACAAATTTTCTTGCTACTGGCTGTGACTTCAGGTATGCCAAAATTTCAGTAAATGTTTCTTTAGGCTTTTAACATGAGTTATTGCAGTCTGAGATGGGAGCAGTATCTCAATGCCTTTATTTTGAAGAGCTGAGACTTCTCTCTTTAACAAAGGAAAAGGACGCAAAGTCGGAAATGTGATGAGCCCTATGCCTAGGGGACAATTTCTGTCCTGGTTCAGGAGGCATTTGGTGTTTGCATTGTGCTCTCAAATTTTTCACAGGTGGATGGTAAATGTACAGTTTTCTGCTTCCTTGTTGAGTGTAGAAGTTCTGAAATCAGGATAAACTGCTTTCGACTTCTTCATAATGTGCTTTCTTTTATGTATGGTAATGAACTTGCACCTCATACGAATGGAGGCCACGTGATCAAAAATGTGTGATGAATTCCTTCTTCTCAAGTGATGACAGCCAATGAACCAACCTTGTGCTGGGTATAGCACAACAATGAAAAACAACATGCTATGGCATTGACTAGTTTTCAGTTCTATTGTTTAGGCCCTAAGAAGGTCTCCACCTTTTCTATCACGTCATGCTGTCCAACAGTGATGTATCTATACCTCTTCCATGGTAAGGAAGGCTCTAGTAAGGTAGACCCAAACTCTGAGCAATTAGTGAGGAATTCCGCTTAGCATTTATTTTACATTACACTCTTGAATACTTTTTTAAGCCATCATGCAAAAGGAAACTTGTCTAACTTGAAGAAAGTGTCTAGAGAAAGGCCAGTTTTTGTGTTTCAGGTAAATTCTGTAGTTAATTAAAAAAAACCATAGAATAGAATCATAAAATCATAGAATGTTTTAGGTTGGAAGGGCCTTTTCAAGGTCATCTGGTGTAACCTTCGTGCAGGGAGCAGGGACATCTGCAACTCGAGCAGGTTGCTCAGAGCTTTATCTGACCTCACCTGGAATATTTCCAGGGATGAGGCATCGACCACCTCTCTGGACAACCTGGGCTAGCATTTCCCCATCCTCATTGGAAAAATTTTCTTCCTTATGTCTAATCTGAACATGCCCTCTTTTAGTTTAAAACTGTCACCCCTCGTCCTGCTGCAACAGGTCCTGCTAAAAAGACTGTCTCCATCTTTCTGATAGTCCTCCTTTAAATATTGAAAGGCAGCAATAAGGTCTCCCCAGATCTTTGGTGACCTCAAGAAAATAGTTATTCTGCATTGCAATAACTGCAAACAGCAGAAGAAGCAGGGAGATGTGACTTGCACTGTTCATAAAGGAACAACATATCCAGTTTAAGACCCCAGATTACTTGTTTATTGGAACTGATTTCACGAAGAGTGACCTCTTCTCTGAATTAAACAAACAGATATCTGCTAAACTTGCACCTTCACTTCCCAAAGCAGTCTAGAAAGAGCCCATTCTCCAAAGGTACTGATAGAAACTGGCTGCTCAGCCCTATACTTGATTTTATGCTCAAGGAATACTTTTATACTCATGAGCATTTTGTAGTCATAGAGTGTGAATTTTCTGTGATACAGGCTGAGGTGAATAGTGATTTTGTAGTGTTCTCTGGAAAGTTACATTTCTCCTGCACTTTGGAGAGCAAAAGTTCCAGATTAAAGTTACTACAAGAAACTTCAGCCATGAAACTCATGTGCATAAGAACTTGTATAGATTATGACCGTGCTTTATCTCCTGGATGAAAGCCTTCTACATTGGTGTGAGAGATGGCTGCAAAAGAGACACGAAGAAGCATGTGTGAATGCACACTCACAGACAACTTGTTTTGTTACTGTCTCACCATAGTTCATTCTGCCTTTACACACAAGGCTGTGTCTGTGTGTAGAAAACATCAGCTGTCAAGGGAAGGAAAATCTAACCCGGCATAGAGACTTAAATTCTTCCTTGGAACATGCCAGCTCCAGGCAAGCTGGCAAGGCTGCCCTCTAATTTTGGACTTTGGCATGCAAAGAGACATCTCAATCCCAGCAAGTGAAGAAGCTCTCCTTAGGTCTAGGTGTTAGTGGCATAGAATGAATATATTTGATTTCTGTTTCCATTTGTCTGGAGATGTGGATGAAAATCTGAAAAAACACTTGCTGATTGTCAAATCTAAATGAACTCACTGGGAGTGGGAAAAGGTAGTGAAGAAGAAATCTACTGCATTTGCCCATATTTTACCTTTGGCAGTCATCTATTTGGTAAAACCATCAGCTGCCTGGGAGTCTGCCTGTTGCTTAGCAGCAGAACAACTCTCCTGATGCTCTGGGGGACTCTATCTAGGGACATCTCAGAGGAAAGGATTGGACCATTATTGCTCTCAAACAGTGGTTTTCTTTTCTTCCTTACCCATGAATTGTAGCAGCAAGTAATTTACAGAGAAAATACCTTGTTCCTCAGTAATTCAGCTTAAGGATGCATAGAAAGAGTTTTGATGTCTTACTTAGAGTATTGTGTTATTCACAAAATTTATGTGGGTCTTCTTGCTGCCAATGCTACCATGGGCAAATGTTTGCACACTGAATAAGACATATGTATCATTCTGGTTTGTTGCTAGCCTCATGGATCAATAGCTGTCAGTGGGTTATAATAATCTGTGCCTTGCATTATTGCTTGGGTTGTGTGTGTGTGTGTGTATTCAGAAATTCAGATAACACAATAAATAAGAAGACATGTGGGTATTTGTTTTGCTCTGCATTGACATCCACCTAAGCCAGAGGTACCAGTTCATGATTTTCTCTGCAGCACTGGATGACCGGAAATGAGGATGGCAAGAAGAAATAGTACAGAGGTATGTGTTGGCTCTCAGCGCAGTGCTCCAAAGTTACTTACACCATTGTCCTGTTCCTGAGCACCCCAGTAGAGACATGTGCACTCAACTAATCATAAATCCCTTTCTGCCTTTTCATGGTCCTGATCAGCCAAGCCTCATTTTGGAAGATACACAAGCTTTCACCCAGCACAGTTGGATCCAGTGGTGAAGCAGCTGAAGTAGCTGATGCTTGAGCAGGTGATGTATGGGTGAATAGTTCAGAGAAGACACATAACAGCATGGGACTGGACAGGAACAGAAATTCAACCTCTACACAGGTGGCCAAGTCATTATGAAAAGCGCTGAAATCATGTCCTGTGCATTCTACTCTGCTCTGCCACCTTCTCTTGGAAAACTTCATCCAGCTTCATCTGGTTGACCAGTCCACTTCAGCTGCTGCATGCAAATTCCTGTTGGCTGATCTGAACAAAGAGGTGCTCTTCCATAAGGTCCTGTGCTTGGTGGCTGGACGTGCAGGTGCTACCACAGCTCTGAGCATTCCACCTCTGACTCCTGTTGGGCCTGAGCACTAAGCTGGCCCACAGTGTCTTCTTGCAGCTCAGCTACCTCCTGCTGCAGTTCAGTGCCAAAAGATTTAGAAAATCCAGTGACTTCCTGACAGGCTTTCAACCCTGTCACAGAGCTTAGTTGCGGAGGCTGTCAACCACATTTACCTCAGGGACCAAAGGCTGCAGAGACTCCTGGCCCAGGCCCAGCCCCTCCTCTTCAATGGAACCCCATTGCAAGCAGCCAAAATCTGCCCCTCAGATTCCCTGCTGTCTGCTGTGTCTGTTCCCTATCTACTCTCTGCATCTGATATTCTTTACTCGGAGCAGACCTTCATGAGCTCCCTCCCTGCAATACCACCACTAGCCAGGAGCCAGTGCCAGCCCTGAGCTGCAACTCACGTTGATCCCAAAGTACCTCCTATTGCCTTTCCTTGGAAGAAGAGTCCACGACCTTCTTTTGTAAGAAAGAACTTGACTTTTTGAACACGTGACCCAAACTCTTTTTTTTTTTTGGCTCTGAAGGCCAGCACACACATTCATGTTGACCCAGGGGTGGCAGAGCAGATGGGGGATGAATTTAGACCTGGCACACAGCAAATAGGGTGGACGGACATCAGCTTTCTTATCCAGTTACTCTAGGATGTGTTGGCATCCGTTCAAGTAATTTCTTGCTCAACCTGGAAATTCCTATCTACTGCTGTAAAGGTAATGGGTAATGTTATGTAGCACCGAGGATAAATTCTGGGCCCAAATGATTCCTGTGTCATAAAGAGGTGTTTTTGACTTCTGGCGTTAGATTTGACTGATGGTGCGGATTTGAATCAAGCATGTTACTGTACACCAAAGCTCACCTCGTCCAGCTGGCACAGGGAGATCTGGCTGTGTTTTGTCTGCTTTGCACCTCGTCAGCAGCAAGGATGGCTCTGGAACCAATTTAGATGGTGATGTGGTAGACAGCGCGTGAGGCAGAACAGGATGTTGGGAGTGGCTCTGCATCTGTCTCCCATCACGGGGTCTGGCTGGGATTTTTCAGCTGGCTGTAAGAAGAGCAAAGCTTAGCAAGTGCGGAGCACATGTGCCCACCATGCAGTCACACCTGGGATTGCAGCCGGGGACAAAGTGGCATTTAATGAGTGAGGTTATGACATGAGGTTGGATAGTGCAAGAGCTGAGCTCTTCTGCTGGGCCTGTGTCGCTCATTTGTGAGCTTTGGCTTTGTTGCTTCAGCCCAGCAGGGCCTTAAGCTCTTTTTGTGGTTGTTAAAATGCACAAAAGGGTCTTGATGGGGTGTGGTGCACCTTAGAATTTGGAAAGAAGTGTAAGGCTGGTTTATTGATGAAAGGAGCTTTAGAAAAGCCAGAGCATTTTTCTAATTCATAGAGTAATTGAGGTTGGAAGGGACTTCTGGAAGTCACCTCAATCACAGCAAGATAATGTTTGCTTGTTGCACTGCTATCTTGCAGCACTTTCTTTGCTTGTTATGCATGGTTAAGTGAATTTTGACTTTCTGAGTATCATTTTGTTGCAAAATACCTTCCATTGGCTTGTCTGGTCTGCCTGTCTTCTGAGTTTGGGTTGAATTATGCCAAACTTCAGAATGGAGACCTTCCCCTATACCCGCTCTGCTCCATGGACACATGCATGGAAAACAATCTGATTCAGAGCAGATTTCAAGCCCGTGGATCCTCAGAGGGACACGGTTTATATCTGAGGCCTCTGATGCATAAGAGGAGATGACACTATATGCACAGAGATGGCCGAGCCATACGAGGCCCAGCTCCTAAACTGGAGCAGATGCCACTCATTTGGCTTTGCTGTGAAACTGTGCTATCAGCAGCCCTTGGCTGAGCATGTGGACCCCAAGTGACTCCACTGCCCCATCAAGAAGACAGAGGCTAGCTGTCTTCTGGACAGGTAGCACCGACAATCATAAGCCTATTCATCACAACCAGGCCTCCAACACAACTGAAAGCCTTATCTTGCAATGAGACCCGTTGAGGAGTGCCCTTGATTTGAGAGAGTCCTCTTTGGACAGCCTAGGCTGAGAGGGTTGAGGCTAGTCTTCACCCTCTTCTACAGATCTGCGTTTCCCGGGCTTTTGAAACTTTCTTCTAATCCACACCCCTCTTAGAAACCCTGAACCATTCCTTGGCCCCCAGTTTAAATAACAATGCAACCTTTTTGACAGTTATCTGTCTCCTACCCAGTGCTTCATCAACAGGGTGTAGAGCTTATGCCTGCTCCACGTGGGCAGGCACCCGTTGTTGGTTTGTTGTTTTTTTTTGCAGTCTATGAAATGTTAGCAGAAGAAAGCTGGTTGCTATCTGTGCTGTTGCTTAATCCTCGGTCTCCAATTCCCTCTATCAGCACCATCAGTGAGACTTTTCTCTCTGCCACCATGTTGCAGAACAGCAGATAACGTAATCCTAAATCCCAGGTACAATTTTGACCCTTCCGCTGTACTGAGCTTATTTTTGAAAGCAAAGTCTCTTGCATCAGATGAATCACAGCTGGTAATATTCCTCAGCCTGTATTTCCTTAGTATCAAACCAAGCCCCATGTGCTTTCTGCTGTTTTATTTTCTGAAACTATTTTCAGTTTTCATTTGAAAATGTCCTTTAATGTGGCCATGCGTGTAAGACTTTCTGGTAAGAGGAATCAAAAAAATTCCATGATGCATCTTTCCCTTCTAAAAAGCTTTGATTTATGAGTAAAAGGAAGTATTCTTGCTGCCCATAAAGTAATTTTTCCAGCATGTTGGTTACACACAGGGTAAGATTAGTTCCAAATCCATATAGCTGTGGATTTATCAAGCCATCTCAAATGCACATACACACATGCTTAGAAAAGATTCAGTGGGCCATGGGTTTTTTTCTGTTACACAGACTAAATTCAATCAAATTCATTAAGTTGTCTCATCTTATTACCAACAGAGTTGAGACTGGGATATGACCCAAGAACTGCACCTGTGTAGGTATTACCATGATCTCTTGTGCTCGTCTTAAACCAAACTTTTTTCTGTATGCCATTTACCAAACAGGACTAATACATGGTTTGTATTATATTGACTATTTGGTCTATTTTATGTTAACATACTCTTGCAACAATAATGTCTGTTTTACTTCCAAAACAAAAATTCTTATAGGAGCACACTTTCTTCCTTAACTGCATTGCAGTAAAAGCACATGATTCATAGCGGTATTTTTTGGAAAAGCCTGAGTGGTCTTGGTTTAAGCTGTATGGAACTCCCATGGGTGCTCATGACACACCTGTTCAGGGAAAGACTGTGGCTGAGCTTTTCGGGTTAATGCGTTAAGTTGAAAGGGTATGAGCAGGCCTTTTGCCAGTGAAGGAGCAGCTGCAGAGCTGGGTTTTCATAGAAGCAGTTGTGACCCTGACATCTCCAGTCATGTAGTCTGGCTTAGAAGTCAGGAACTATTGGTTTGATTTTGTACAACCTTTTCCCCACGTCCTTAAAGTCTGTTCGATTGTCCTCTAAGGTTAAGAAATTATTCTTTTTTCCCCGGCATCTCCAAGCTGTGATGCCCACTTGACAGAGTGACTCCAGAGGCATCAGCTGGAAGAAAATCCCCACAATTCACTGCTTCGGAATTAAGGATCCTGCAACTACGCTGATATCTCTGAACCTCCCTGGTCCCAGAATGCTGCTCCTTAAACATTTTGTGCCACCTGTGCCTGTGCCACTGGCACACTGTGGGCTGCAAGGAGCTCAGCAGATCCTGGCTGCTGTTGTTAATCCTGGAGAAATATTAATGGTACTGAAGATTTGATGTTACTCTAATGACACCCTCCAGTTCAGGACCTCATCTGTGTGATATGTGCTGTACAAAAAAAAAAAAAAGAGTATGTGAGGGGAACTTCCCAAGCAGCTCAGTCCTTTCCTAAATGATCTTGATTCTCTGTGCAGTAGAGTTTCCCTGTAACTTGGCAAAAATGTGACTCTTTGTGACTTAACACAGTCACACACTGCTAATGGGATGTCCTGTCCAGTGAACGGTGCTGTGCCTGGTGGCACCTCCTGCTCCTGCAGCTGCCCAGCATCAGCAGCTGCTGGAAACCTTTTTTGAGCCTTGACTCAGCTCCAGAAAATGGGAGCAAAATTAGGCTACATTAGAAAAAACACTCAAAATGGCTTCTATATATTTAGTATCTCTCCTTTTTAATGGGAAATGATTATTTACATGGTATGAAGGCATCTTTTGAGTCAAATCAAACAAAGCACCAGAAGTAACAATAGCCAGGATTTTCCAAAGTTGTTTTGGGTACTTCTAGTTTTGAGTACCTGACTTGCTGCCTCCTCATGGCCCATATGTTTATGCTGTGGTCCCATTGGTGTGTGTCAGGTTACTGAGATGAAGATCCCTAAAATTTCCTAGTTACTGAGATGAAGATCCCTAAAATTTCCTAGTAACTAGAAGATCTTGCTGTCTGCTTCTCTTTGTAAAAAGTTTGTCAGCAAATGCATAATACATGATTATAAGCCCCTCACCTTCTGTTTTGGGTCTTTCAGGGTGGAATTAAAACAAGCCACACACAAGTGTCTCTTGGGGGCTTCATACTTGAACACTATTATTTTCCCCTGTGGCAGCAGGAGAGGAAGAGGCAGCAATAACTGATGGCAGAGGAATTTGAGCAGCTGGAACAGGCTAAAATCCAAGAAAACAGTGAAGCTCTGGTTGATTTTTTTCCCCGCTCTGGAGTCTGAATAGTTTTTCCATCCCACAAAAACACACATGGAAGGAGGTACTTTTCTCTTCTCCCTGTTTAACTGTAACAAGGCGCATGCTGTGAATAAAAGGTGCTTCCAAGAGCATCTGGAACTATTTCTCTCCCCAGTCAGAGATTGGTGACTCCTGCTGTGAATGCTCTGCAGCATCCAAAGAAAGAGAAGAATGTGGGGGAAAAGAAACTCAGCTAGGACATTTTAATGTGTGAGCTGGCAGCAGGTGGAGGAAACAAGGACTAGATATCAGAGAGTGGTGGATGCCCTGTGGTAAGACCAGTGTATTCTGCTGTGAATGTAGTGCCACTGATTCTGAGCAGCTGCTTGACTCTGTGATGGATCACACAGGGTTTGTCTTCAGCTGTCCTGGTGCATTTTGCAATGGGAATGACTTAGCTAAGAGCAAAGAGCAAAGCTTGGTCTGTGGAACCTCTTGCAACAGGGGATGATTCCAATTAGGGTGACAGGTGTCCTGGCTGATAGTGGAGAGAACCTCTCAGGTTTTTAGTTGCTATTTGAGTCCATTTGCTGGGGAGCCATTTCTGTGATGTTTATTCATTGGTGATATGTGACTGTGGTCAGTTCACAAAGTGGGCAACACACTGCTGAAATGATGGTTAGGATCTGATAGATGGAAGCATCCCCTTCTATATTCGAACCACTTCTGCCATGGGCAAGACCCCCTTAAAACTCGAGATACAGTAAGATGCTAGGGCTGTGCTGCTTCTCCTAGGGAGTTGAGAAGAGGCTCTATCTCTCACATGACTCCCTTTTATTTTGAGGGGCAGAAGGTTTTGTAGTCAATGTGTGCAACTACAAGAACTTGGTGTTCCGTTGCCGTGCTCTGACACAGATTTTCCGTATGATCTTGGTACAGTTGCATGTTTGCTCAGTGTTTCAGTTTCCTATGCGAATATTAAGGCTTGCCTTACCTTGAGGATATGCTCCTTGTCGTCTGTGAGGGGCTAGGGGATCACTGGGAGAGGTGGTCGCTGTATGACTTGGCACCTGTGTGTGCTCTCAGCAAGACACTTCTCCCTTCCTTTTCTGCAAGCACGTACCTCACTAGCAAAGCTTGCTCTCCAGTCAGTCCTGGCTGCAATATTTTTTTAAGAGCTGGTAAATATGGTCATCTAATGACGCCACTTACAGAGCAAGATTGTCTGCAGAAGATGCATAACCTGACTGCAAGCTCATCAGCGGGTCACAAATCTTGTCCGCAAGAGCACAGTTAATTTACCCCAGCTGCTAGAGGTGCTCCAATATCATCTTGCACTCCAATTCTTTTGCTTGCTGCCCCCTAAACTAGGGTGAGCTGGGTATATTATTCTTTCCTGGACAATGTCAACTGAAAATCAGAGAATTTTTTAATTTTTTTTTTATCACTTACTTCGTGAAAGCCTGAGATTTTCTGAGCTGAAGACAGAATAGCTTTTGTAACCTGATGAAGGTTGTTCAGCACAGACTGTTCACTTTCACTGGCTTCCCAGTGGCAAACTCCCAGCAAAAGCCTCAGAGTGATATGTAGAGAACAGATAAAGACATAATATGGCAGAAAAGAAAATCTGAAAGTTTTCTCATGCTTTTGTCTGTCTGTTGAGATGTATTTATTATCAGCTTCATATAATTTTATATTTTCCAACATATTTCAGATATATGGTATGATATAAAAGTACAGACTCTCACGACAGTGTTATAAATGGTTGGAAATTACCAACTGGGAAGTTTGTCATCTGCTATATATAACACAATAGAAGCATGTTGTATTAAAAAAAAATAAATCTGTATTTCAAAAATAAAATAATAAAAAAAGGAACCCTTGTCAGAAGCAATCTGTTTCCCAGGAATATTCTGGATATAAAGTGGAGATTTATAAACCCTGCAGTGTGTGCACAGAAAATGGATGAAACCATGAGCTGCTGCTTGGTGTCAAACTGCAGCAGCATTCCTGCAGCTTTCTGCATCCAAGCCATGTGTACAGCATGGATCGCTTCCAGCAGGGGATCCAGCAAGGCTATCTTCCTCCTTTCCCAAGCTTCGGAAGGCTGCACTTCTCTGGTGGGGTTTGCATGGGTACAAGACAGATGTTTGCTACTCTGTGATTGGCCTTGCTAAGCTTTGGACATGATTCTGGATCTTTTATTTTTTTTTTTTTCTCTCTTTTTCCTCAGAGACTAGGAAATGCACGAACTAGATTCATATGAGGATGGGAAAGGCTGCTGTTCACCACAAAAGAAGTGGACATTTGCATTCATGTGAAGGTAACTAGATTTTTGACTAACGTATATTTCAACACAATTGTGCATTCATGGGACCACAATTCACATTTTTCTGCCAAATAACCAGACATCTGTCAGTTGAAATAAAACTGAGTGCGTTTGACTTAATAAGTAGCAGGCTGTTGTTGCTAGGACTTGCCACACAGAGAAGCTGTGGCAAATGCTATGCATTTGGCTAATGATAACTGTTGATCTATGTGCCAATAGCAATAACAAGGCTAACCAAACTGGCTCATGGAAAGATGATAAAACCCCCAGGCTTTCATCCCAGGTTTGGAAACAAGCAGTATCTACTATTCTCACGTTAGCCAACACACAGAGGGATGTGGAATGAAAGTGTAAAGGGCCAAAAAGTGATGAAAAACATACTTCACATTGCATTTCTGTGAAAAATTACCTTTGGAAGTGTGGTAGTGGGAGAAACGGGCCCACTGACCTGACCAGTAAAGACTCACATGAGTAGCGGCCAGGGGCTTGACTGGGGCAGGGCTATAAACCTGCTTGTCTAGGCTTGGACAGATCAGCACTGGTGAATTCCATTCACAGGAAAAAAAGAATACCCAATATTTTAATTCAATGGATAATCTGATGTAGGAGTCCTTTCATTTTATGGAATCCTTGAACTATCCATTTTCCTAGTCTCTTAACCATCTGCTAGTTATTAATATCCCTTTGGAAAGCCAGGAATATTTTTTTCCCCCAAAGACACATAAGTTTCCACGCTTCCTTGACACTTCACAGAGCCTCCAAGAAACCTCTCCCAGCTACTTGCTAACAACTATTTTTAGAGAATAGATTTACTGCTGAAGAATAATTCAAGCTTTTTTTCCCATGCAGATATCTCCTGTGAGGCCACATCACCAGTCTGTTCACTTGGTTGGGATAAGTGAACGCGGACAGTGTTCACCTTCAGGAGTTGTCGGTGAGAGTGAGACTCATGGCAGCCAATGGCAACCACCATCTAAGCTCAGCTTCAGCTCCTGTTATTGCCAGTAAAGAGAAATAGTCACTTCCAGAGTGTGAGACATCTGCCCCAATCATAGAAAAATAGACTCGTAGATTAATAGAATAGTTTTTGTTGGAAGAGACCTTTAGGATCATCAAGTCCAACCATTAACTCAGCACTGCCAAGTTGCCACTAAACCATGTCACCAAGCACCACATCTACATGGCTTTTAAATACCTCCAGGGATGGGGACTCTACCACTCCCCTGGGCTTGACGGCCTTCTTGGTGAAGAAATTTTTCCTAATATTCAACCTAAGCATCCCCTGCTGCAACTTGAGACTGTTTCCTCTTGTCCTATTGCTTGTTACTTGGGAGAATAGACCAGCCCTCACCTCACTCCTACATCCTTTCAGGTAGTTGTAGAGAATGATAAGGAGTCCCCTGAGCCTCACCCCACCTCCCTTCCTCCTGGACAAACCTTGACGCTGTAGTGCTAGTGTAGCCATCTGTCTTAGGATGACACGGATGAGATGAGTGTTGGTCTCTTCTCAAAAGTCACAACTGATAGGACAAGAGGAAATACCATCCAGTTATGCCACAGGAGATTTAGGTTAGACATCAGGAAAAACTTCTGTACCAAAAGGGTTATCAAAGACTGGAATAGGCTGCTCAAGGAAGTGGTTGAGTCACCATCGCTGTATGCGTTTAAAAGCCATCCAGGTATGGTGCTTAAGGATATAGTGTAATAGTGGCCCTAGTAGAGTTAGAAAATGGTTGAACTTGACGATCTTAAAGGTCTTTTCCAACCATAGCAATTCTGTGATTCTGTGACCCAATTGCTCTTGATTGACTACAACAGAAGAGTAGTGCAATTAGTTGGATGAGTGGTGATACTTCAGGAGCCTAATGGTGTACAGGATGGACACCTCCTTTGATCACTTCTGTTGGAGAAGGAACTATGTCTACTCTATGTGACAGGTCTGAAAAGGATCAGTGAGAGCTTTAGGTTCAAGTGTGCATGAAATTTTATCTATGCTTTTGGATAGCTGGTAGCACAGTGACCTCAAGGCTGGAACAAAATCCCGATGCAAAATAAATGTCTGAAAATGGACAGAGAGGTACTTATGCGGTTGAGGGTGGACTCATTCAGTCCTTTTGAAATATACTAAAAATAAGCACAAACACTAATGGCATCTTCAATAGCTGGAGAAATATTATCGTTAATGGACTTCCATCCTCACTGCCCTCTCTCTGCCTAAAATTTGTTTGGTGTTACTGGCCAAAGTGAGACAATATTGTCTCACTAGTCTAATTCTGTCTGAGCATGTTAACGGGCTGCATGGGTGCTCCTCTAGGGACTTTAGGTGACAGAGTGATAAAATATTTAGTGAGTTAAGGACCAATGCTCTTTCAAAATAGTCCTGAGCAATACATCAAAAATAATTTTTGAAATGCCAGAACGGTATCCTCTGCATATGAATACCGGTGTATGTTCTGCTCCCCCTCTACCCTTTTATTTATTTATTTATTTATTTATTTATTTATTTATTTATTTATTTATCTATCTATGTATTTTCCCAGAAATAGTCCTGGGGGAAAAAAAAGAGGAAAATAATCCTCAATACAGACAAAAGCAGGAGGATTTAATGGATCTCTACAAAACCTGCATTTGTTCTATTTCAACTCCTTTTTTCATGGAGGTGAAAAATTTTGCTTTTGCAATTTATAATTTTTCAATATTACCTTTGCACAAAACTGGGGAAGGTGGAGGAAGGGTGGGGAGCACATTTCTGGTACTATCTAGTGGCTTTTGTTAGATCATAGGCTAATTCCCAATCTTTGTATTATGCAGCCTTATTTACATTACATTATCATTTCATTTATGGGCCCCTTGGTGCTCTCAATCACTTCGGGGAGCTCTCTAAATTTGCCTTTCATCACGTATTAATGAAGTGTTAATAGCTCACCCAAGCCATTTTTGAGCAAATACCATGTGATGTGTTTGTTTTGTGCAAACAGCCCATGTGCTTTGCTAATATATGACCGGTGGGGACAAAGCATATGCCACCTTACTGCTAATTTCTTCTTCCATTGCTTGCTTTGCTTGCACACAATGTCACAGCCTTTGAGGGCCAGCACGGATCTCTTTGCAGCAAACTGAACTCCTGAAGATTTGGACACCACACCTGGTGGCAGAGGGCATGAGAATGAGGGAGAGTCATTGGAAACTGGGCAATTTCTGCATTCTCTGGAGGAGCAAGGGTAGTGGATTATCTCTTGCTGCTCAAACTGGTAGGGCTGGATGCCTCAGTCTCGGCCATGCTCTTCAGAATGCTCAGGGATTTGGGGATTTTGACTTGGCTGTTACTGTCTGTCCTCTAGTAGTTAATTCTGTCAGTTTGTTTGCTTCTAGCTATTGATTTCTGGTGTGTTCTTCCATTCAAATGGAGAGCAAATATTTTATTTATTTCTTTATTTTTAAAAAAATTACCCTGGTGAATGAATTTAACTGGGTAAAAGAGGAAGATTTGCATCCATGAGTAACTTCATTCTTCTTTGCTATTTTTTTAAATTTTCTCATTTTTATTTCAAAAATGAGGACCTTCCAAATGCAGGGGGAAAGGTCTAACCCTTTTTTTTGCCAATTCCCACCATAAGGGAGCTTTTCATCGCCTCTTTTTCCCCCAGCAGTCAGGAAACATACATTTTACATATTCCCTCTATGTTGCATCTTGTGTGGTTTCCAGTTTAGTTGGGTTTGCCAAAAAGAAGCAAGAGGGTGAGGAAGGAATAAGAAATTACATAAAATGTGTTACATTTTCTTACTTTCCCGTTTTCTGTCTTCACATGCTGCCTGACGCCTTCTGCCCTGACCTGGCAGTGCTTCGGATTAGTGATCCTGCAATACAGAGAAAACTAAAATCTGAAACTCCAGGAGATCTTCCCCAGGCATTACACAAACCAAATAAGCTGTTGTGGGATCAGAGGGTTACACTCATGCAAATGATGGGAAAAGACCTGATGATGTATCTTAAGAACACTTTCAGGAAGACCTTATTGACAGGTTCTTAATAAGTGCTCCGAGAACATTTCAGACATCAGTGCCCTGTGAGAGATGGGGAAATAAGGTTTCTGCAGAAGGTTTTATCGTCCCTAAACCAGCCCTCCCTGAGCAATCCCCTGGTTGCCAAGGCAGTGGGACAGGGCAGCAAGGAGCTGTGGTGGGGATAATGGTGGCTCTTATCCTGCATAATGGACCCTGACCACTTTGAAGGACTTGGAGAGACAACAACTTCCCGATGAGCACAGCTCTTTACAAACTCAGAGCTCCCTGTTAGTGAGGAATGACATTTGCAGCCCCCTCCAAAGGAAAGGGATGTGTTTCTCGTAGACTTTGCAGCCCTGCCTGGGCCACGCTGTGTTGCAAGATCCATCATGGACAGAACTCAACTGAAGGGATGTTGCGGCGTTTAAATGTATTCGAGAAGCATGGCACCTCCTTTTTTTACTGTACCTCTCATGAATTCTCTAGGATACGTGACAGGATGCAACTCTCTTACAGCTGACCTTTTAATAACAATAAAATCACTCAGTGGTGCACTTTATTTTGATTTATCATTGCACAATATAAAGGGATTATATATCAGAGGAGGCACTAAAATGATAAGACTAATAAGAAGAGACCAAAGGAAGATGGGGAATAACTGAAAGAAGTTTCATTGGTATTTTCAGTTAAAAGGGATAGGAAACCATGGCTTATCTTGAATGGCCCTGCGAAGGACTTTTTTCTTCTTCCTGAGCACTGAAAATTCAGAGATCATGTCAAAATAAACTCATTTTCAAAAAAAATGTACAGGTAATGTAGAATATATCTCCAATAATTGGAGTACTGGAGGCAGGCTTCAGCTCTGTTATTTTTTGCATTTAAATTATTTTCCAAAAGGAGGTTTATCCAGAGCATTCATATATTTTGATTTCATTTCTTTATTTTTATTATCAGGGCACTTTGATCCATTTGCATAGCAAATATAAAAAGTTAGACTGACAAACACTTAAAGATTTTCTTTTAAGAGAAGAAGTTATGAAAGGAACAATCATTGCTCAAGAGCTGCTATGTCATGCCCCTTTCAAATGTTGGGAATAAATGTTGGAGGTGGGTGTGTTTTCGTGCCCCTACAAGTGATTTGTACAGAGTTTGCTGCTGGGGAGAGATTTCCAGCTGTGGTGAAGAAATTCCCTTTGTCTTCAGTAGTGCAGCAGAACCTAAGGCCCTGATCATGGCTGGATGCTGCACAGTGGTACGTGGTTTCTCCAGTGGATCTTGCTATGGGTCACAACTCATCTGTGCTGGTGTGGGTGGTTGTCCGTCTCTTAGAACTGACACATCCACTGTTGAATCTTTGGGCACAGTATGGAGCAGCCACAGAGTGGCAAGGGAGTGATATTAGAACTTAGGTTTGAACTGAAGCAAAGCTCCCTGGTGTTCCACGTTCGTTCTGTGCTTTGAATGCATGTATCGTTACCTGTAGAGAGTAGATGCTGAGCCAGACTTGGCAATCAGAGATACCTCAGCAAGTCTCCCAGTTTCAGTGTATATGGTGGTGAACAAAGGCCAGGAGCAAAGCTGGTCCCGAAGGTGAACCCACAAGAGCCAGTGCACTCTGCCAGCCTCCTTTTGCAGGTAAGAGGCTGAAACAGACAGATAGCAGCCATGGTGTTTGGACCAAGAATACACTTGTTGAAGTGATGTGCAAGGCAACCAAAATGATTTGTGAATTTGAGTTACGTTTGAATAGATTCAGTAAAAGATACTGAGAAAACTTTTGAAATGTTAAAACATGATCGGTCTGGTTTTTTCTTTATGGATTGCTTAAAGTGAGTGTTTAGCATTTTTAAGTGATAGTTAAAGAAATTCCCCATCCAAACCAGCCTTTGGGTTACAAAGGTTGACCTTTACCGTAGTAAAAGAAGAAAAAGTTATAAAACGTGCCCAATCATTTTGTACAAAACAAAAGGTTTGGAATGAGATTTTTGTCATTGTTCAGCCAAAAAGCAGTCCAAATTCTCCTCGGAAGATCACAGACACTGGAAGATCACAGACGCTGGAACAAGGGGAAGGAGTCTGGCAGCAGCTAGAGATGGAGAAATGACCCAGATAAGAGCAAGCGAGATGAAAGTGTCTGAGCAAGTATTGTTGGGACTCTGATGTTTGTTGTAGCCCCAGCTGAAATGGATACTTCAGCTCATTCCTGAACAAGAACCTTCATGAAAGACATTTTTGGCATGGCGATTTTATCCTGTTGGCTAATTTAGGAACTGAATTCCTCACTGAACATTTCTCTCTATGAGGCTGGACAGCATATAATTTCTCATTCCATGAGGGGAAAATAAAAGATGAAGAGGAAATGGTTGAGTTGAAAAGGTTGGGTTGGGTTTTCCCCCTCAAGTTCAGCTGACTTCATATTACTGTAGAGCCAGTTCTTATCTGAGGTGCCTGCCCATGGACAGAGAGACAGCCAGAAGACACAGTGAGCCACCAGCCCACCTAAAACCTCAATCACTTGTTCCCTGTTGGAGGTAGAGGAGTATGCAGATGTCAGCTATTCCTCTATGTGTTTCACCTAGAAATCAAAATTTAGATGGAGGAATTTGGCCATCTCTAAGTAGTTTTATATTGCAAAATGCAAAACCAGCACTGCTTTTTATGCCTTCTCAAGGGTTTTCATATAGGAGTCTGTTTTTCCCTACTTAATTATAGAAAATATTAAAAACATCCTTGGACTTGAATCACTCTCTTGCACAGGTTCACAGCCAGAGCCAGAGCTTGTGCCAGCACAGATGGCGTTGTTAGACATGTGAGGGGAATATAAAAAAAAGACAAAAAAGACAAGAAGAAAAGTGCATTTCAAGAATCGTCAGACCTCCAACTTTGAAGTGCCAGGGCATGTTTGCTGCAGTTGTTTCTCAAGGTCCCCACAGAATTGCTGAGAGGAAGAAAGCTGTGTTTAGAAAAGCTGCCAGATGACAAGACCTGGGGATGTAGGGCATCGAGCAATCACACGGTGCTTTGCTTGCTCAAAGTGCACCTGCAGGCAAGAGAGCAGGGATGGAGGGTTGCATCTTTGTGAGGGTGGGAGAAAGCAGAAAGAGGTGGAAGATTCTCCTAAATGCTTATAAATACCTGAAAATCTATCTTGTGGCTGCTTCTTTTAAACATACACACATTTTTATATATATATATATTTCTGTGTGAATATAAAACTCCTTTTCAGTAGCAGGCTGTGAGTAGTTCATGGAGCTCATGCAGCTTGATGTGCCTGTGTGCCACGTAGATGTGAAGCCTTGAGTTTCCCAAAGCTGTGGGCATGGAATCATAGAACAGTTTGGGTTGGAAGCGATCTTAAAGATCACCTAGTTCCAATCCCCCTGCCATGGGCAAGGACAACTTCCAATAGACCAGGTTGCTCAAAACCCCATCCAGCCTAGGCTTGAACGCTTCCAGGGAAGGAGCATGCAGGTGTTTCCTTGGTGTTTTCTCACTAAATGCTGGGAGTGGCTTTTCCTGCTGTGACTTCTAGAGGTATGCGAGCACTGGAGGGGTAGCATGAAAACGTGAAGGAGAGGCAGAGCAATGCTGATGTGCAGTATCCTCTTGCCTCAACTGTTTTCCTTGAAGCAAAACTGGCACAACCAAGAGCACACACTATGAACAGAAGAGGACCCTACTGTGGAACATGTCCAGAATGACAGAAAACAAACTCTCAAGGAAGTTGTCCAGAAGGATAAAAAAGAAACTCTCAAGGTACAGCTGCTAGCTCCAGCTCCTGGACCAAAACTCAGAGATTATTGAGATCCACCAGCTGACATAAAAATATAAGGATTGTGCTTACAGCTTTAAAACCTCCTATGTCTTGGTGCAACGCACCCTGTGGGCTGTGAGGGTCTCAGTAGCAAGTCAGTGAGATTCTCAGGGTTGTTGTACCCTTGGGCCTGCTCCTGTGTTGTTGTCAAAGTTTGGTGTACTTTCTTCCTGCCCCAGGAATGCTTATCCTGTGCAGTATGAACACAGAAGCTTTTTATGTATAGAACTAGGTAACTCCTGACTGACCCTTACTGATCTCTGCTTCAGTATCTCCTGACATGAGCCTGTCTGTGGCTGGTTCATGGTCATATGCCAGTGTCGACTGCCATGTGCTGGCTTTAGACATCTAATATAGTGTGCTGTGTGCTGGATTTGGATGTCTAATACAATGTGATAAACAAGCATCTTCTGAAGCTGTCTCAAAATCAGAAACTCCAGGTTATTGCTGCTAATGAGCATTTTGCTCCTGTTTATGAACAAGCTCCATCCTTCAGTGAAAACTGCACAGAGGAAACCAGAAACAGCCAGTTCTTCTTCCCAAACTAGAGGCAATTCTGAAATGCAGCAAACTTTTGTTTTCAGTCCCATCCTGCTGTGAAGAAGAGCCTGCTCACCTCTAGTAGTGAGAGACCTTACCAGTCCAAAGGTGCGTTGGCAGTGCCATTCCCAAATGCTCTTTGATCCTTGAAGTCTGAAATCAGCCCTTTTCAAATTCTATTTTATTAGAGGGGTGTGGGAGCAGCTCTAATTAAAAATACCATGACAACAAAGTAATGAGAGTAAGAAGAAAACTCAGCCCAGAAGAGATCATGCCAGCGAGTGACTGGAAGAGGGCCTTAGAGTCGTGATGTTTTAATTATTTAACCTCCAACCATATGATCTCAGACCAAACATTTAATCTCAGTGCCTTACTTGTCCCACTTGTAAAATGGCGATAATGTGTTCTGCAGCTGGAAGATTTCTGACGAGAAACACAGTACAGGTATGAAGCACAGCCATTGCAAATGATCACAAAGTCCTTATTTCTGTATATACTTCAGCTGAAAATCACTTTTAGTCAATTTTTTTTTTTTTTTTTTTCATAAAAATCTGGGGCCATAGATTACATGGAGGAAGATTTCTAGAAGCAATTTCATGAACACCTTTCCGGCTGCATCATGGGGTGTATTCACACAATCTTCTGCCGGCCTGTGACCTGCCATAGCTTATTAACCTGCTGTCTTGATTATTTACCTACCAGTGGTGAGCAGTTCTGCTTGTTAAGGATGCTTTTCTGCCAAGGTTGTCACATGCCAGCTTCAAGCTTAGGTCTTGAGGGTGTTGAAACTCATATTGATGGTGGATGATGAGGTCTGGTTATGTAAAACTCCTGGAGTACACCAGTATCTCCCAGATGGCAAATAACAGCATAATAATGACCTAACAGACCCCTCTCATCTGCTCTTGGAGGCAGAAATCAAAGCCATCGCGTGGTCCCGCTGGCTTGCAGCATCTCACTTGTGCAACAAGCATTGCAGAACAAGCTCTCTCTAATGATCCGGCTACAGACATCCCCTGGCCAAGAAACCCTGGGCTAAGAAAACATTTTCTGAATATGAGGTTAAAAAACTCTGCTCTGTGACTTAAGAGATGGACTCAGAGCTGCTCAAACAGCCTGAGCAACGTGGCCGGCCAAAGTCCAAACCCAGAGCTGTATTTTGGCTGTGGTTCTGTTTTATTTAACACAGAGAGTAGACGATGAGCTGGTTTTAAGCCTGAGTGTGCTGGGTCATTAATCACAAGCACATAGCACTTACCCTGTTCCTATATTCCTTCCCATCATTTGCCGAGTAAATCCTAACAAAGATGTGCTGTCAGGGACTTGGAAGGCTCTGGTTTTTATGAATCACTTGGTACAGGAGAAAGAAGGTGCTACAGCTTACAGTTTATGTAGTGGACTGGTGGTTGGAGCAGTTTTCCAGGCAGAACCCAATAAATGTTCTCAAAACATTCAAAATCACAGTGACTCATGTGATTTCCTTGCCAGGACTGCCACTATTTCAGCAGACTGCATTCAAAGGACCTTCTCTTGCCCCGGAAATATCTCTACAAATTATTTCTGTGTAAAAATGACTTGTCCAAACCAGAACTGTCACGTTTCGTCAAAGATCAAGTTCAGTTGCTTCGAAGGGACACACTAATAATCAGATAATTTTTTAATTAACCTGGAACACAGGAAGTTCCACATCAAAATGAGGAAAAATTTCTTTATTGTGAGGGTGTTAGAACACTGAAACAGGCTGCTCATAGACGTTGCAGAATCTCCTTCTCTAGAGACTTTCAAAACCTGCCTGGATATGTTCCTGCATGGCCTGTCCTAGGTGATCCTACTCTGGCAGGGGGGTTGGACTCAATGATCTCCAGAGGTCACTTTCAACTCCTAGCATTCTATGATTCTAAAGCAGGTCACTCTTTGCAAAACAGTCTCTGTCCTTGTTCTTAGCAGCAGCTCAGCTTTTCTGTGACTTGAACCCAAGTCTTTCTGGAGGAGAACTGAAGGTGTTGGGAGCATTAGGTTGCAACCCTGGACTTTTTCAGGCTGCAGGTACAGCATTGCCCTGTACATGTGTGGTGGGAGGGTGCTGCAGCTGGTATTTATCCACCTGGATCATTGCGCTGTGTCACTGCATGGGTGCGCACATCACTTCAAGACACATAGCAACCAAGCTAAAGAGTCTTGGAGCAATCAGTATTTCAGGTGTGCTGTGTGATGTGCTATGTCAGGCAGTAGCCCTGATTTTGGCTCTAGGAAGGGCCATCAGGCTGGAGAACTTGCACCTATGGGGATGACCTACCTGAAGGCACATCATTTGTGTTTTCTGCATGTCTATTTCTCCCATTTGAATATAATCAGTCTTCTTTGGTTTTCGTACTTTCCAACTATATATGAAATGTGGCCCACAGCTGAGGCTTTAGTTGCTTTCTATGAGGAATGGAGAAGAGGGCAATTTTTTTCTGTGCTGCAGTCTCCTGAAAGATAAGCTAGCAGCCTCTGGCTGTGGCCTCTATTAAAAACATGATGTGATCTGGCCTGTTGAACTGGCTTGGCAGGACAGCTCTCCTGAAAGCACTTGATTTACTATCCATAATATTTTGATTAAAACATTGGTCTTATCTGGCACAACCACATGAGGCAGAGCCAAACCTGAATTACCGTCAACTTGAAATGTTGCCGTTTCCTTGGCTACCCTCGGGGATTAGTCTGTGGTCCAATGCATTTCAATATAGTTATCAATGATTTAAAGCAGGGTCTTTTCCACCAGAGGTGGCACAACAAGTAATGGATGGTGGGTACTAGCGAGGGCAGGTCACTGTCACAGGGTGATCTGAAACCCCTGGCTAAGCACGGCTCAAGAAAATGCATGTGAAAAGCAGTCTGTTGCAAACTAATGCATCTGCTTCAGAGCAAAGGCTGCAAAGCAGGCCTACAGACTCAGGGGAGGACACCAAAGTCATCAGGTAGTTGTCTCAATAACTACTTTCTATGGCAAGAAAGAAGGGACCTATGCCTTTTGTGGAGATAAAAATCCCCCTTGAGCACAGGAGCAAGATCCTGCCTTTCTGTAAAAGGCAAGTGACACCCTCATGCTGAAAGAAAGGTGGCTAAACACGCTAGAGGATGGAAAAATTAAAAATGTCCAGCTGGAAAGTAGACTTTGTGCCATGAGGCTGGAGAAGTTTATTCTGCTTGAGACAGCAAAAGGACAGGGAAGAGGGGACTTGTTTGTGTCAGGGGAGACATTTGCTTTGCAGGATGGCTGGAAGAGCTGCACCAGGTCTGGTGGCTGGAAGTTGAATTTTGAGAAACTGGGCCCTGAAACAAAACACGCATTGCTCGTGGAGAGGGCAATACCCCACCAGGAATGGCCAAAAGTGGATAGAAACCTTAGGGAAACGTCGTACGTGCTAATACCCGCCAACAGTCACACTCTTCTCGGGTAACTTAAGACACATGTATAGAGAGGTTTGAACCGATCCCTCTGGCTCCGTTTAGTGCCACAGGAGAAAGAGAGATGACATTTATTTGCCCTGTCACAGGCACCTACCTCCAGAGAAGGGGAATTACTCCCAGCAATGCATGACTTCTCTTTTTTTGTTGTCCTAAAAGACCCAATTTCACCTGGTTTTGGAGAGCAGGTCTGTGCCCAGACAGTATCTCTGGATGGTCACAGAGGGACACCCCACTCCTCCTCTAGTAAATGCAACCCAGTCATATGCTTTACCTTCTCATTATGTTGTCCTCAAGAATCATGTAAGAATATTTTCCTCAATACACATCTAGAAGTTATTCTTGATCTTTTCCTGAAGCATCAGAACAAACCACCGGTGAGGCTGAAACAAGCAGTATCAAGGATCACACGAGGGTTTCCCTGTCTCACTGTGACAAGTGCTGCAGTAGCTTTTAGTCTTCTGGATGAATGAGGGTGAGATGCACATCTCTACCAGATGTACCACAAAAATCTAATTATATCTTGATTTTTTTTTTAATTTTTCTTTTTTTTTTTTTGTGGTGGGAGTGATAACTTGGTTTTCCTTCTCCTTTATTCCCCAGTTTACTTACCTATCTGCTAGAATGAGAGCTTTCCAAGTGTCTCAGGAATGTCCTAAATGCACGGCACTACCTCTCAGATCAGCATATCCCTGGGGGCACCTGTAATCCTGCAGCCTGGGTACTGGTGGGGGATGTTCCTGAAGAAGAAAATTCAAGAAGCGGAGGGACATGTTTGTCAACTTCAACATCTCCCACTTAAGGACCAAGCAGCTGAGGTGAAGAAATTCAACATTTTTACAGAAAAAAAAATTTAAAAAGCACTATTTAAACACAAAATATTCTTTTATTTGTCACCGAAGGCTACACACGGTCACTTCTGTCTGTTCGCTTTTTTTTTTTTTCTAGAAGGTATCTACATCTGCACTTATTTACAGCCTGGTTGTATTTACACAGTCGAGAATACAATATTAGAAACACAAAGTGTTGAGAAAAAAAATTTCTCAAAAAATTAGTTCCAGACTTCAGGAAAATTATTACACAGGGTAATGACAAGAGTCTTCAGTGCTGGGCTTATAGATGCAGCTTTGATACAAAGTCCTCTTCTTGGCTGCAGCTGCATTAGAAGTCCTCACACAAAATAAACATTTTTATTTTTTTTTAATAGAAAAGTGTGATTCTTTGATTGGTTATTCCAACAACATCCACAAACTGTCCAAAAGTTTTAAATTTCTTTTTGGAAAGTTCTATTGTTTGCTTGAACAGTTTCCAGCTCTGAGGGGAAAAAAAAATAAAATTATATGTATGTATATTTGTAGTTACATTTCATTTGTGGTTTTCTGTGCTCCCCTGCCCAGAAAGCATTGACCTCTGGGATGGGAGCTAGCAGTTGAGCCATGTAACACTTTGTCAGTAACACAAAATTTTATGGTAATTAAAGTAAAATAGGGAAGAGACACAAAAACCTTCCCTTGGGTGGGCTGGGTTGTTCTTGGTTTGGGTAACAGAGGATGTAAAAGCACCGTGGGAAATGGCCCCTGGGACACGCAATGGCCCTTCATTCAGGAGCAAGACGAGGGGTCCTGGACAGGACACTACATGTCCCCACAGTATCTATTTAAAGTTATTCTACAGTCGCAGATAATTTTATTTATACATACCCTATATATGAAAAGAAAAAAAAAAAAAAAAGCTGGTATGTTCTTTTTTTTTTGTACAAAACTCATTAAAATTCTTAGGTATAACAGGAGGGTATGCAAATATCTAACTAACTAGTGATCATAATAAAAAGAGTGACTATAATAAAAAAAGAGGCTGAAAAACTTGGAAAAACTTGCTGTCCTGTGGAGGACTGTAACAACAGGAGTAAAAGTAGCCCAGGCCACACTTGCCGCCGGATGGAGGATGCTGTCGGCTGAATGGCAGCGAGATTTTATCCCACCAAACCCCAGCCCCAGCACAGAGGCTTGGCTTCTGTATTTCCAATTTTCGGCAGTGCCACCAGAGTGAGGAGATAAAGTGAGTAAGATTTAACAAGCAAAGCCAGCTTTTTAGCTCCATTATCAACGTGATAGGCACTTATTTCTCCTTCCCATTTAAATAAAGCGGCTCTAGGACTAACCGAGATCCCTGGCGCTGGTTTCAATTACGTGGAGATTGAATCAAACCAGACTGCTGTGCCGTAAATATGAGGGAGGCCCTCTCTGTAAATCGTAAAATCGAATTCTAAAATTTCATGTTAAGAGCCTTGTCTTTGCATAATGGATTGCACTGCCATCTATCATGGTGACACTTATAAGTCACAGCTGAAAAAGTACTTTATTAGATTTTATTTTTTTTTAAAAAACAATTTTGATTTATTCTGATTACACTGTCTCTATAATAGACCAAGCAGAATCTCACACCGATCCCTACTCTCAAATAAGCAACTACAGATATATTACAGAAATCCCTCACTGTTTCTAAGTTACAGCCAAATGGTGTCACAGGGACTGCTCCCAATCATCCATGTCTTTTAAACCCAAATCAAGCATTGGGGCTCTTAACGACCTTCGTCTCATCGGCTCTTGCCTGGTGTTGTTTAGAGTTGTTGGCCCATTTTCATCGTGGCTCTGATCAATAGCTGTGATGACAAAGATATGATGCGCTGCATGATTCCCTCCGGTCACTGCTGCTTAATGATTTTTCCAAGCTCCAATCTTCAGTTGAAAGACAAAAAAAATAAAATAAAGAGCTCAGAGGAAACAAACACTGCAGCATTTCTTGCAATGCCAAATTAGTTTTGCTCCTCTCCCCTTGGGCTGAGCACACAGGATGTTTTTCAGCTGCAGAGCCCTCATGGCACTGGTTCAGGTCTGGATGCCACAGCAAGTTGATCCCATGACTTTTGCTCCTTGAAAAAGGGGAATGTTTTGGTACCACCAACATCTACTGAGGGCTTGAACTGTCGGTTCTTACCCACTGCTCACATTGGGAGCTGTAGACCCTATTTCAGACTGCTGGACTTTGTCCTCCGAGCTGTAAGCCTTGGTCGTGATCCTTCCACTCTTCAGGCTGGATATAAGACTGAGAGTTCAAAGTAGTTTAGGTTATGCCTTCTCATTTTGAAGGGAAATCCTTTTTGGTGGAGGAGCAAGTCGTCTTTTTTGGAGTCAAGAAAGTAATGACTTCTCAAAGTCTAGCCGTAAAAGCACACGAGGCTACAGTGACATTTTCCCTTGGCAATGGTCTGGCATGCAACTGGCCTTTGGAAGAGCATCTAGAGAAATGGGATATTGAGGTCAGTGCTGTGCGATTTGCACTCAGGACCACCCAGCGTTACAGAAACGAGTATCTGCTACCCTTCTGCCCATGAGCAAAGCAAGAAGGGTCAGATAGCCACAGCCTGGCTCCACGGAGAGGCCAATGGGGCAATGCAAGGCCTAGGAGGGGACTTTGAGGCCATCAGTTAAATAGAAATGCTTGTGGGTAGTGGAGTGCAGTCCCTCGAGGAGGGCACGGCTCTTTGTGTTCACAGCCCATTCCTGCAACTTCCATGGGAATGCACTTGAGATCCTGTAGAAAAAGCATTTTTCACTAATAAAGGGGGAAACCTAGGACTTCAGGACTGAAAATGTTTGTTTCTTGTTTTGCCAAGTAGAAAGCTTTCAGAGAGGCTGAGGATTCAGAAGCGTATTTGAACAGATTTGTCCCCAACGCTAGACAAACATCCCTTTTAATTGCTTTGATTTTGATAAAGAGAGGAGCAACACATATACATATATATACTTTTACATATATATTTCTTTTTTTCTTCCTTTTTTTTGACATAATGTTCATAGTTCCCACGCTGAGTGCAGGTCCAGGAGAAGACCCCCATGGACCCAACAGGCAGATGGGTACAGTCACAACCCACTGCTGCTTGAGGATGCTGAGAAATGCAACCCGAGCTGCCTTCGCAATGGTGCAGAGAGGGATGATTCCAGAATCTAGGCATGTGATACCTGTGTAGCAGGACCATAAGACTCTGGAAAAGCGCATGAACTCCTCAAAGTCATTAGCTAATGTAATAACCTGAAGGGTCTGTGTAAGGCTGTAGAGGTGCCATCTCGGGCTGGCAGGGTTCAAGTAGGAGTATTTCACACTTGAATCCTTTTCCTTGGCTGCGCGGAAAGGCGGCCCATTTACTCTTGCACTACTCCTCTTAGCATTGTAACACGTGGATGGGGGTGGATATAGAAGCACATTCTCTTCGAAGCTGCTTGAAGGGGAGCCGTGTAAATGGGATGCACATCGAGCCCTCTCTGCACTGCAGGTCTTCTCTGGGGATTTATGCCTTTTGGCCCAGCTTCCCACGAGTCTCTTTTGCTCTGCGCATACTGTTTTAGGCACTCAAATCCATTGCAAAGTTGAGGTTCTGGGAGGGATTTGTCCCTGGTATGACTCGGGGAGGGGGAAGCAAGGAGCTGGCTAGACCTGGGAAGAGGGTGTTGCCTCCTTTTTGTAGGTGGCAACTGCTGGTTTGGCTAATACTGCCCCAGTCCCCACCAGTGCACCCTCAGGGCAACTGAAGCTTGCCAAGAGCTTGATACCAGCAACTCAGACAGTAATGCCATGGCTTTTTAGCCACCCCTGGCAGGCAGCTGCTCGAAGCAATGTCTCCCTTGCCAAAGCCTAGAGCTGGCCCAGCCAGTGCATCTCCTCCCAAACAGCTCTGCCGGAGCTGGATATCCTTTCTAGCCCAGCTGCCTGAGATTCACTCCTGCCAAAGTAATAAAGGTTTCATGCTGCAGGGGGTGGTTCAAAGTACAGCACTGGGTTACAGCATGAGCAATGTCACCCTTGCTGCAAGCAGGAGGTTCAAAGTACAGCACTGGGTTACAGCATGAGCAATGTCACCCTTGCTGCAAGCAGGAGGGCCCACCAGAAAATCAGGACCATACTGGTGGTCCTCCTCAGCATGGGTCTGTCCTGGGGCTCTGCAGCTGCCAAAATTCTGGCCACGCAGCCGAAGGTATTAGGAATTAGGAACTGGAGGAGGAACAGTCTGTTGGGGGAATTTCCATCCCATCACCTTCCTCCTGGCAAGCACCCGGGCAACAGACAAGCAAGACAGACGGTGCTGGCAGCTGGCATAGACAGGGAAACGTGATAGCACTGGGGCTGCCAATGTTTCACTGCTTGAGGACTGCGTGCCCAACATACACCTCCGCTTTAAATTGGGGACTGGAGTCTGCAGAGAAGCATCAGGCTATGTTGGAGGATGTCAGTGGTGGTGGCACAAGTGCCGGAGGGCCTGCTTTGGGGACACAGGTGCAATTTAGCTGCTTTGAGTAAGGAACCAGCCTTGGCACGGATTTGCACATCTCGGGTTATTTCTCTGCAGAACCAGGAAGCAAAAACTCAAAAACTGAAGCAGATGGAATAAAAAAGAATCAGGACTGAGATGTTTCCAGAGAGACACAGTGAGAGCTCTTAGAGTGAGGATATGTGCAGGTGTCAGTGTGACCAAGGCATCTATTTGGGATCGAGTTCGGCCATCTCCAGACAGAGCTCCAGCGAGAGGTGGGGTAACACCTCTGCCTGCAGGAATGGCCCTTGCTACCACAGGGCTGTTTCAGGCAGTGAAGAGGATGCCAAGCTCATCTCCCTGTTCCCTTGAATTTCAAGGACTCTTGCAAATACCAGAGCACGGAGGTTATGTGAATACAAATTACATTAGCATGCCGAGCATCTTTGTCAGCAGTTTCTTATTAAAGCACTTGGTCCCCTCTGTAGTGGGCATTTCCATTCAACCTCCCCCTTCTTCACTGCTAACAGTCAACTGGGCTCTCTGTTTAATTCGAGCTCATGTAAGAAACAGTGAGAGGGTTGATTCCAATATTCTCCTCTTTGTCCCACCACGCACAAGCTGTTGCTACTTATTAAACATTTTTAAATCCCTGCTGCCAAAGTCCCCAGGAGACATTTATTTGCCATAGTCATAAACGACTTTCCAGCGTGCTACTCAAAACTGCATTTCCCAGCCAATAAATACAGGCTCCAGAATCAGGAAAAGTAGAGCTTGGCTCGCTCTAATTTTCAGTGGTATGTCACTGGGATACTATAACTACTTTTAAATTCAAATCAGCTTCCTAAAAATTAACTGGTTTTATCAGATACAGCACAGTGGACTGTTAAACACGTAGCCTCGTGTACTGAAACACTATACATTTAATGAAGTTATGCCATTAGCAAATGTACAACATGGGTGCATTAAATCCACCTATAGAACAGCTCTACGTATGAGAGAGGGGATTTATTTTAGCTTTTCTCAATAGAGCAGGAGTCTCTTTCTTGGCTTTTGCTAGGTTTTTTTTAACTAAAACCAGGATTTGCACACACACAAAAAAAAACCCCAAGTATCTATTCTCATAATGAAAAAAGACTGATTTTTTTTCTTTTTTTTATTCCAGTTCAGGAAGGAAGAGAATCGTCTTGCAAGTTAATATAATCAGCTCCTTTGCCTCTATAATCTACTTCTGCTCAGCAGGAGCTCCCCCCAGAAACACTTTACGTCCCAAGTGAAACGTGAAAACTACTTGTAAGGTCTCTTTTGAGGCACATGATTCGGACGGTCACTTTCAGAGTATTGGAATCAGCATCATTTTCCATCTCCTTTCTTCCCAGGAAGAGCTCTCCAGCACGCCGCAGGCTTCCCATGTTTCGGGTGGAAGGCTATCTGTCCCTGCCCCAAATCAGAAAGGGTTAGGATGACACAAGTTAGCACAGACACCCATTTCGCACTTCACACCTAAGGACGTACGTACGTTGACGACTCCCCACTTCAAATTCCTCACAAAGAGGGGGAAAAAAAATCAACCAAAAATAAAAGGACAAGAGACAGTAAATTTCACTGTGATCACACTACAGCAAAGTATACCTTCTGTTCATCGCAAAAAACGCGTGAAGGCCAAATTAAAGAGGAATAAAAAAAAAGTATGTTGCATGAGTTACAGTGCAACCGTATTATTCCTTCTCTTTCTATTTTCCTCCCCCCCTGCCTTGTTCAGCTTAGAAAAAGGATTGAGTACAACACAGTCAGGTAAGTGGCCACAAAAGAGTAGCTGTCTTTGGCAAGAAGTCACCGCATCGACCCTCTCTGTCACCTTCTGCCCATTTCGCTCTGTCTCATGAAGTGGATATTGTTGGCGCTGTCTGAGAGTTCGGGGTACTGCTCCACTGAGATCACAAAATAGCCGTCGTAGCCCTGTACCCGGCCCGTGTTTAGCACTTGTTGCTTCTCCCCTTCTGTCCAGGAGCGAATACCCTCCTCCCCATCCCGCAGTCTCTGCTGTTCCCGGGACCAAGCTTGGGTAACAGCACGCTGTCGGGCCAGTTCCAGGACGCGGGCCTTCTCCTCGTCCAAGGTGGTCCCGTAGCGAGTGTTTAGACACAGAGCACCGTACTGGAGCTGGATGTCCGTGTAACGTCTAGTCCTTCCACTCAGCACTGTGTTGATCTGGGACACCGTCACGTTCACGCCGTTCTCCAGGGTCCTTCGCCCACCACTGAGGCCCAAGATGGACAGGTCACCCTCCGACGGCCCTTGCTTGATGAAATAGTGCGTGTCCACCCCGTCGATGGTGAAGTGCAAGTTCTCCAGGTAATGAGCGTTATTCAGGATGGCTGCGATCCTACGCCCATCCTCGTTGGCCACACTGATAATGTCGGTGGCAACACGACCATCCTTCATGGCAAACTTGACGCCTTTGCCAAAGATAGAGCCTCCAGAGGCAAAGTTCTTGTTCTTCTTGACCTGCCGGCACCCGGCGATGCTGGAGCTGTAGATCCGTTCAAAGCGCTCCAGAGTGACAAAGGCCTTCAGCTGCTTCTGCACTTCACATTGGACCCCCAAAATTGACTGAGCAGGGAGAGAAAGAAGAGAAAGACTTATTATAAAGAGAGGTCTGATGAACCAAAGGTATTACCAGCATGCTGGTGACCAGCAGAACATCCAGGAAACATCTAATGAGAAGTTCTTTTTTTTTTTTTTATTTTTCATTTTTTTCAGATTGTTAATCCTTTTTAACGGCGGAGATGCATTGTCAAGTTAATTTGCCCTAATGCTTATTGTTTCAATAAACTGAACAGTTTTTAATCTCATAGATTGAAAGATGGAGAGGTAGAAAAGGATTTTTTGCCTCAATGGTGTGTCTAGTTTGGACGTGCAATTATTTTGTGCTTCAGTGTTCTTCCTCTGCACATAAGAAATCATTCATCTTGTAGCCATGATGCTTTATAAAATGCTTTCAGATTTTCTGTGAAAAAGTGTGGAACTATTTGTAAAAGTTTCCTCTATTTTAACTTCAATTTGTAACTCCTTATGTTACTTTCAAAAGCCCTGCATCACAGATATGATCCTGACACCCGCCTTAATCCCTCTACCCCATTTCGTCCTAGTCAAAGCAAGGAGTGCAAAACTCGAAAAAGGCCCTAAATCCAACCCCTATTTCCTGCAAATCCCTCTACAACGTGCCAGGCTCCCTGAGCTAAGGCTAAGGCCAACCACACCAGATGCTTGAGTTTTGGCTTACGGTAATGCAAAACTGCTGAGAGACAACAGCCTGGATCATTTGCAGTCAGGTACAATACAAAGTCACTTTTGCTGTTAGCGTATAATGGAGCAAGCACAAAGAGAGTCAGCAGCTCATCATTACTGCAAAATGTCTTTGGAAACGCTCTCATCAATTCATGGCAGCACAGGCTTCTTACAGACGCCTGCTCGTGAACAATTATTCGCTCAAATTTCACAAAAGCAAGAGGATGCTATGACAAAACTCTGCTGGCACTGCCAATGGCTCAGTTCAATAATGTAATGACATCCAGGATTAAAAATAGGCTACAAAGAAAAGTTCGCCCGCACTCCAATTATTTCGAGGAAATTTAACATCTACGAAGGATATTGCCTTAAACTGTTCACAAGCTAAAGGCTCACATCCTTCCCTGGTGTGAAAAGTCAATTCAGATGATGCAGGCGCTTCAGCGTGGACCTATCAACTAAGACTTGTAACACGGTGAGGGAAGGGAATTAAACTCTCGTTTCTATGCTATTTCCAGGGAAGGGCCTCAAAGCAGTAAATAAATAAACTAAAGGGTTTAACATTGCAACTCACCCAGAGGTTATGAGCAGTTGTGCTCTATAAAAGAGAAGACTAAAAGGGAACAGGTACACAAGTTCAAGAACACGCTTTGAGTGGTAAAGCATTAAAATACCCAGGACTGACTGTAATTCAAAGTTCCAAGCAGACTGGGGCAGCTTCTCCTTCTCCCCTTTTGATTAACTGCATAGTAGTTGGAGCAACAACCTGTCACCTATGAAAGAGGAGCTCTTCCTGGTTCTCCCCATACTGCCTGTGGGGGTTCTTGCATGCAGCCTCAAGCACGATACAATTAACAGACCGACAAGGAGCCAAGCCCAGCTCCCCTGCCAACTGCGCAAGTGCTCTAATTATGCAAAAACATGGACATAATTAATGTTGATGTCACCGATGATGGACATGGAGCAATTAGGTTTTTAAGCTCCATGAAACACCTACTGTTCTAACTAAGTGTGTACTGCACAGCCTTGGTTAGCTGTTTCCTCTTCAAAGAGGTTTAAATGGGGAGGTATTCTTTGACGGTGCATCTCATATGGATTGACTCTAGGTGGTCGCACTACCCAAAGCCACATTGCTCTTCCAACTCGCCTCAGTAACTTTTACAAGTGATGGGAAAAGGCGTTTCTCATTCCTCATGCTAAAATACCATATAATTTGAGCTCCTTCACTCAAGGATGTGTAAATCAGGTTTCCTGCACTACACTGCTACATGTTGTCACTATTTATACATCACCATCTATATACACATCACCGTGATTACCAATAGTTGAGTGATAAGGAGTCTCTTTAATTACCTGCACCATCTACTAGTATCACCTTGGGGAAGAGATCTCTGGGAGGTCAGACAGCACTGGGCATGGGAGAATTATTCTTATCAGAAATCTCCCCCACTCCCCTTCTATTTTGTCTTCATCACCTTATTCTTGATGAGCGGCAAGAACTCTAGCACCTTTTCAATGCTAATCGAATTACTAAGTATAGGTCCTTTCTGAGTATCTCCAAATTAGGTTTCCCCAACAAACCAGTGGGGCTGAACACCACTCCCTTGTCTTTTCTTCTGATCCCAATGCAAAGCAAGTTTGCATCGAGCCCTAAAAACCTGCTGATACTGCAAGACAGACACTATGATAGGACAATCTATTGTGTTTTGGACAAACAGGACATGTAGTTTGTAACCATATGTTTACACTGCTAAATATAAAAGAAATATATTATAAATAATATAATTTTAGACAATTTTCAAAGGAAAAGCTAAAGAGAAGAGACGCTGTATTGCACCTCTTATCATTCACACTGGATAATATTTATTTCAGCTCCTGGTTTGGTTTTGGACTCCTCCAACTGCTTTCTCCAAGACATGTTTTCTAACTCTGCAGGTCACTTCTGTATAGCCTAGGGCCAGGAACTGATCTTAGTCTTCTTTTACTTAGTTGTAGAGACATATTCTAAAATGAGTTAGAGTCCTGCGAGGACAACAGTTGTACAACAACGTTTAAGGGTGGATGGTGTCCTTGAGTTGGTCACTAATTCGGGATGGATGGTAGCCTGGTTGGCACATGCTATGATACAACAGGCATTGCAGCCAACAGCTGTGTCATGACCTACCTTCCTCAAGCTCCATAACCCAGTATCTGGAATCTTTTGGTCTGATGTAACTTTCAATTTTCCATTTTATGGTCAAATTCTCCATAGGTTTGAATTTCAGATCAGTAATTGGCCATTATAAAAGGCAGCCCTGATTTTTAAACTGTGGAATTTTGTGGTTTTGTTTGTTTGGTTGGTTTTTTTTTTACAATTTATGATGGAATAATAGAATACTGGACCTTTCCTTGATCTAGTTGCACGCTGCCTTTGTGATATTACAGGAAGACAGACAATTTTCGCAGCTCCACTGTTCATCTAAATGCCATTTAGAAAGAAAATACTGGCAGGACTTAGAGGTTTAAAGTATTACTCATGACTTAACAGCAATGGCACTGTCTTTTCCTGTCTAAGGACATCCACATAAGATGCCAGGGCAAATGCCTTGTTGGTGTCCTCTTGTTCTCCACCCAGGACATCTTCTCTATACTGTGAAAGCATTTCTCATGTTGCATGTGCAATTGTAAGACCATCACTGGCATTGTTCCTAGTGGCTAAAACAGAGATAAAATGGCTGACCAAAGCCACAGAATTAGGAATCTCTTGACCTCCAGTCATGAGCCCACTTAGAGAAACTGTAGGTGGGAGGTTTGTGGAGTTGGGGGGGCTTGAACCACCCTCATTGGCAAAGAAACTGAGCACTTTTCTGTCAATCTGTGTTTGTCTCAGCCTTCTACACACCCACTTGGCATGCACATCAGTCAGCATTGACCATAGGACTGTTTCAGTTGCCCATACATGGATGTCTAGCGTGATTTGTGATGCCCCAGAATGCCTTCAGCATCCACACAGGCCAGCGGGAAACCAAAGAAGCTCTAGGAGATGTTTGCCCTTCTGGAGTAGCACCTGGAGGCCACTTTGCTTACTTGATCTTTGTACGGGCAACTGAATCAAACCTCTACTTTGCACAGTCAATGGAGCCTACAGTGTATCCAGTTTGGTCTAAAATCAACGCCTAGTGGGTGGATAGCCCTTTAAATGAGCTCCACTGCTTGTATGAACTAGATGTTGACAGACTAGAGTGAGTGCACACATCTAGCACACACGGAGACACCTACATCTACATGTCTTAGGTCTTTAGTTCAATCCTAGCTCCTAGCAGCTGATCATCTGAACTGTCCTTTAGGCTCCATGGGCAAGTCGCTCAAATGGGTGGCATTGAACACAATTTCTGAAACTATGAGGAGCCCTGCTGGGCTACCAGTTGTTGCTTTAGAAGGGTGCAGGTAATTCATGCAGGAAACTCAAACGACATCAGCATTCATGTACATTGTAGATCTCTGCTGGCTATAACGGAAGCATGGATACCAAGTTCACAGGCGGAGACCTACATTTAAGTGTTATAATCAAGAATAAAATCACATCCAAACGGTTTTCCACTGGGGACTGGTTACAGGCCTTCTGAACCCTCCCCATATTTGTCATGTGAGAAAGTAGGAGATCAGACACATGCATAGATGTACTGCTGAACATCATCGTTATTTAACTATTACAACAACTAAACACATCTCTGTTATCTTGAAAACGAGCTCAGGATGACTTTGAAATTACTTTTTGAGTGCATTTCTTAGATGAAAGAGTGTATGTGGGAGCAGCACTTTTTTAAAGAAAAAGCAAACACATCCAACAGAAAAAAAAATCCAACAAAAAACTCCAACAACTTCAGGCAAATCAGAGTACAGCTAGTTTAGTATGCTCCTCTGTGAATATACAGGGGGTGGAGGCAAACAGATTACATGTAGTTCAAAGAGGCAGTGTATCCCCGACTTTGAAATTACCATTTCTGTTTCATCTTAGAACTCATTTTAATGAACTGACAAGGAAGAGAAACAGAAAATTTCCATCCAAGGCTGCAGTGGCATGTGATATTCTTTAAAAAAATGCTGTTGCATTTAGCAACTATAAACCAAGGTATTTATGAAAACAGTTTTATGGAAGAAAGAAGGGAATTCATCGTTATTTTGTTTCAACATTTATTGCTAGATGTGAGTGACAAATATGCTGGGTTTGTTTTTAACTCCCAGTATTTTTTTAATCAGATGTCCTTAGGTGACATTTCACTTTATCGAGTAACAACCCATTGGAGAGAAGAGAATGACCTTCATCATTTTTTTGCTGCTGCACAGAGCTCAAGAGAGAGGCACATTATAGAGATCTCTGAATGGCCTCTTGCATTTTGCCGGCACCTCTTGAGGATTCAAAATACCATAGCCAGATACTATCATCTGTTGTTTTTAAATACCGCCTTCCAGTGTGAGACTGAAAGCTTTAATTTCCCATCAACGATCCAAGATGTGAAATACGTGAACATGTTTCCAAGTTTCTCTATATCTTTGTGCCATTATACACAGATAGGCATTTCTCTTACCGCCATATGGCTTACAACGCAGAAAGCCACTTCTTCCAAAAGGCTTGGAAGTTGTGACTTCTCTGAATTATTCTTTGTTGTTAACTCCTTCCTATTTACCCCCTAGCTCTCTGTTAACAGAACCATTCTTCAGAAATCAACCTCTTCTCTCCATCCCACTTGGCCATCACCTGAAGATGAATCCCTATTCAGATGTTCCTTATCAACTCCCAGCTAGTGGAGGTGCAGGAGGAGCCCATCAACCACAACAGCCTAGCAGGTGCCTATCCATCAGCACGTCTACACTGCACATTGGTTGGCTGACACGCAATGTGCCTGCTTGCCCCAGTCCAAGTGGTACAGGGCAGATGAGCAATTGGCCAGCAAGCTGGTGGTGGTTGGTTAGCAGTGAGCAAAACACAAGTGGACTAAGAGGACAGGTCTCTCCTCTACCCTGTCAGTGTACACAGCTGCAGGGGGATAATGAAGTTGAGCTCATTAAGCAGATTTCCACCTGTAGGGAAATAAGAGGATTTACTTCCTCCTCTTGCTCATCTATTTTCATAAAGCTTCAAGAGATTACTGTCTTTGAGACTTCAACTCCTTTCCCCACATCAGATCCAGTAGAAACTGGCCACTACTTTTGCAAAACATAACTAGGGGCTGATGGACCGACATGCAGACAGCATGATGGCTCAAGCCCAGGACAAAGCATTTGCCATGTGAGGATGCCCTCCCTGAATGATGAACACTGGCAGAGCCAGTCATTCAAACAGACTGTCCTTGGGAGAGACTGTGCCAGAAAGCACAGCCCTACAGCTCGCTCTCTGGCTGAGCATCCCAGAGCAGCCCTTGCCTCCAAAATGCTGCTTCGTAAGAGATGCCAAAAACTGTTCCTCCAGTACAGCCTGTAATGGGCACTGCAGAAAACAGGACCTTTCCTGCTCATAGGATTGAGACAAGGGTAGTTAATAATATGATGTAGTTAACAATATAAGCACTGACTCCAACACATCCCTCCCTACAAATAGAGTTGTTCTGGCTCCAGCAATTACCTGACAGCTCAACAAGACAAAAGGAGAAAAAAAAAAAAAGCAACCAACAACAAAAAAGAGAAATTGGATTCAGGTGCAGCAGCTCCACAATATGCCAGAGGTCACCCAGAGTCCCCTGGTGGCCAATAACACTGAACTTGTTCAACAAACAATTTAGTGACAGCCTCACGGTCGCAGGGAGGAGGGGAAGGGGGAAAGTGCTGCACACCAGAGTATTGGATTTTAAATGTCACTCCAGAGCTGCAGGGGGTTAGTGCAAGGTTTATGACGTGCTGGCCATTTCTGAGCTGCTGGATGCTCACAGAATTATCTCTCCCATCTTCCAGCTCTGCAAGGCAAGTACCAACAATGTTTTGGAAGGGCATACTAGGGCCCTCTGGTTGCGTGCTCCGAAGAGATGTGATGCAGCCATTTATGTGGAGTTAGCTGCTTTTCTGTCATGCTCCTGTTATTCATTCCTCTCTGATAAAAGAACCGACTCAATCTGCTGGGCCACAGCTTTGATCAGTGAAGCTAGCGGAGTAACTCAAATTTACCTTGGTCTATTGCAAGAAGGTATGTGACCCAGAGAAACCAGGGGCTGGAAGACACGGACGTGAGAAAGCTGTGATACATCATTCAGTGAATATCCCTGGATCACGTGCAAGATGGGCATTGTCCAGTGCCTTATTCAGGCTCCTTTTAAATGACAAAAGATCTGGAGTTTACTCCATATGCTCTGGAAGACCATTTCACAGTTTGATCAGTCTTATTATCTGAAAAAATCTCCTGTGCTTCCATTTATCTTTGTTTAATTCTGCTTGCTATGTGAAATTTTGAAAAGTTTATATTTTTTTCCACATGCTTCATCAATAAATACAGACAACCAGTAGGAAAGAGGGCTGGATTGTGTCTGGGAGCACATATGTGTGGCTGGAAGGGTTGAGAGTGAACAGAACTATATGTGAAACATCAGTGTTGGATGCATGGATAGGTTTAGGAGAATAAAGATCCCGTGTTCGGGTATCGTATGTGAATGAATTTGTTTTATGCAAATATATGCCTACAGTACGCTGGCTATGACAGAAAGGAAGGGAATCCTGCTCTATAGCATTTGAGAGCCACTTGCTATCACAGCATGATCCTGCAACTCTAGGCTGAAATAAAAATGCTCATTTTTTGTTGCTGTCATAACACAGTGGAAGAATAGGAAACAGCCTGCAATGGTTAAATTCCACATTCAACACTTGAGTGTAAAATAACTCATCTGGAAGCACGATGGCTGCATGAAGCCCTCTTTTAGCAAACAGGCCCCTGTACAGTCCTCACTGCAGCTTCTTGCTTCAAAAGCAAGGGGACACGGAGATTTTCTTATATTCTTACTGCTCATTCAGGAAGATTCACCTAAAATGGGGGATGGAAGGGAGGGCTCCTTGGTTTTGTTTCCAGCATAGCTGCCTGTATGAGTGAGTGTCAGTCTTCATCTCAAGCTGTCACTCAAATTACTTGGCTCTTCAATAAATCTAATAATAATAACTAACTAACAATAATATAATACGATATAATAACACCAACAATAATAATTTCTACTGTGGTTCTGTGAGAATTATTATCTCCCGCACATAACAATTCAGAGATAATCTTTCGTACGATCTCTGAATGAGCCTTCCCCATTTGCTTTCTCCTGTGCAGCTTTCCCTGGGTAGACTGTGTCTCATCAGAGAGGAGAAAAAATCCTGAGGCTATTTCTCATTACAGAAATCATCTCTATTATCACTTTATTGCTTAACCCAAAGAGGTGAGAAACAAAAAAAAAAAGAGTCTCTGAGCTCCAAAACACAACCAAGTTACTACAGCATAATGGTTTCCAAGCATCAACTCAGCCATGGTAGCAAAAGCCATAGTTCTTTAGGTCCTCCTTTACTCTAAAGGGATATGTCTTAATAGAAGTCTCTCACTGAAGTTGAAACCGGTCTATTTTACCTTGTCTTCACTATAGCTGTGAGGCTGAGTACCAAGGATGGGCTGACACACAAATATTTTATTAATCTGCAATATCTTGTTTATACCTCTGAGGGGTACCCTTTGTGGTTCAGGAAATGTGACACCGTATTTTACCTCCTGGTTTAGTATGTGTACAGGACTTTGAGTATCTGCTGCAGGACAGTGAGATTTCAGTGAACTCACAGATAAAGAGGCTAGAAGGGCAGCTGGAATCAATTCCACTGCCTACTGTTATCATTTTATTAGCAGAAATGTTAAGAACATATCCTGATCTCCCCAAGCACATTTGTGCCTCGCTGCTCTCGTGACATTTGAATACACAGCAACAGCAAGCAGGAGTTCGAACTAAAGAGATGAAAGCAACCCCAGAATAAAATCAAGCTAGGAGATGAAAGAGTAATCCTGAGAGGTAAATGACGTTTTTGAGGTCATACAAACGATAAACAGTAGGGCCAGGAGTAACTCAGGGCTCTGGAAACTGAGCCAGCGTGCTAACCTTTAACAGCGCTGCCTCCATCTTTCAGCTGGGAATAATGCCCAAGAGGAAGAGAGGGGCAAATGATTGGGCTGTAAAAGCCTTTTTCTTGCCAGTTTCATCACTTAATTTTGTGCCAGCATCTACCAAACTGTCTTGTGATGCAGGTCTGTCTTTAAAAGTGGGATCACAGTGACTTAGGGTTAAACCTAGTCAGGTAAAAAGAAAACTATCATCTGAAACGTCTTTTCGGTGAGACCCACTGCAATGCAGAATAGTTTCTTAGGGAAGTAGTGGGAGTTGGTGTTTAAGACATTTTAAATCAGGCTGAGTAAGTTTCTAGAAACAAATCTGTAGAAACTGATTCTGTATCAAGATTTTCTTTTTTTCACTTCCAAGAATCCTTGGTGCAAAGGCCTTGAATTTAGCCTGCAGTGTGCACTAATGGGAGCCTCCTGTGGAAGAAAGAAACAGTAACACCATTTCATTGAGCAACCACCAGAAAATACCCCAGGAAAAAAGCGCCATGGCAGTAAAGAGCTTAAGATGTGAATATTCATTCAGATTTCATTACCGTGATGGCTATTCACTTGTTATTAATCTCCCAGCATATCTGGGAGAACATGCTCACGGAGTTTTTTTAAATAAAAATTGCAAATGGATAGTTTGCTGATCAGAATGTGAGATACAGTATGGAGTTGCATGAATCACCTTGCTGTTGTCCCATTCTTGAGTTTTCATCTGTGTGTGGATTAGCTCATAGGATGGCTCCATTGCATCCATGTCTGGCTTTGGGTAGCCGGGGATGACGTTATGTAGCTGGAACCCAAAGGTGAGCAGCCAACTGTTGACATCTAGAAGGGAAGAGAAGCATAAATCAGATTATCTGATCTCTCAAGCAGGGTTGCCCAGAAAAACAGCACAGAAGAGGACCCTGTGGTGCCTGGCATTGTAGCAGTTTGGCTAAAAATGATGAGTGTCTAGTTTGGATGAAGAGCACAAATCTTAATGATCGCTGAAAGAACTGTGTGCCAAGGCTGGGCTTTCTGCCTCCAACCACAGTCCAGTTCTGAACTTTACTAGCTCTGAAACAGAAGCATTGGCAGTGACCAAATGGCCCAAATCAAAGCCAATTCCACGGCTACTCTTCATCAGCAGGAGCCAGACACTGCTCTAAGATGTGCAGGAGAAGCACAGGAACAACAATACACTAATGGAGGCTGAGATGGTCCAGCTGAATGAGAAGTGTTGTCCAGTTCTACAGTCAGCTCTGACCATCTCAGCCACAGTACTTGTTTTCCTGAGGACTCTCAAAGGGCCTCCAGGCTTAAATTTATAGCTGTGTGAGCCAGAATACCAGGACATTCAGGATGAACAGCATGGGCATTTATCAGGTGCCCATGGAACAGGCTATGAACATATTCTCTGCTTTTTCCATAGCATTTCCACCTCAACTTCGGGGCTTTTTTTGTATTTTTCATAGCAAGGTGTAGTTTGAGTATCGAAGCAACGTAAAGTCACATGTCATTCTTTAGACTGACATTTAAAATCAGCCTCCACACTACTTCAAGGTACGTTATAGTGAAAATAAGTGTACAGATACAAGACTACTTTGCTTGGATACTTTTCACAAACCCCTTAGAAGTCCATGGATGGTGAGAAAACTGCTGGCTACAAGTGATAAACCATTGTCCTAAGCAAAAGGGGGACCCCTGACACTAAAGGGGACACGATGGAAAACTCAGCTATTCGGGACATCATTCCTGCATTCATTTGACAGTATACACTAAAAAGTTTTCCCCGATTTTTTATTGCACAGCTATTAGGAATAGCAGCTGAATGTTAATCTGCTGGAGGAAATAATTATGAGGTTGGCTAACTCCTAGGTCTGCTTGGGATCAGCATCACTTCCCCCCTTAATTTCAGAGCATTTGATGATCTCACTTTGTTTGCCTTCACTGAACTCTAGAGAAGGACACACCTGCTACAGACCCCAAGCAATATGGTGTGCATTTGGCACACAAACAGCAATTGCAAGAAAAAGAAAGGTATGAAGGTAAAGTTTAAGTCATATCAGCTCCCGGGACCATAATTGTTTTGGATGTAACTGGAATTGTGTTGGTGAGTGCTCTGCCTCAAGATGGACGAGCAAGGGGCTTGATTTTAATTTTGCTAAGCTCAATGAATGTTCTTGAAACAATCTTAAAAAAGGATCAATATAATAATAAAATATTCATCTTTGAATATTTTTTTCTCTGTTCCTCTTGAGCCTAAATGAATATCTTGAAGAGCTGGTTGGAAAAGAAATTATGGATGCAAGTAGCAAATAAGGCACTTCCAGATGACTGGAGAACCAGGAGCCAAACAAACACACTATCTGTTGCTTGTTTTCTTACAGGCCAAAATGTTGAGATTGGGCAGATGTCCAAAAAGCCCTTGCGACAATCCATGTGGAAGGGGGAGGATTTCTGTAATAAAAACACTTCTGTTCACTCAGTGTACAGATTGTTTCTGGAGTGTCTTTGAAACAGAGAGGTTGGAGGGAGGGAAAGAAATTAAAAGGCTCATTTGATTATTTTTTGCTTAACACTGAGCCAGCTTGCTTCCAAATCCTTCTTGTGTGAAATGAAGACCTTTGATGTACATATTGTGGACCAGGTGGTCAGGAGAGCTAAGTAAAACAGTGAAGGTCGGCATTGGTGTAGGAACCATTTCCCAAGCACTTCACAAATGCTAAAAAGGATACAGAGCAGGGATGCTGAACAGCAGAAAAATATGTAACATGTCTAGAAAGCTTTTTTCGCTACTTCTCAGAAAACTGACTTTCAAAACATTTGCAAACAGGAGCTTGTTCTTTTTGGGTAGAAGTGTTGAAATACCCAGAACAAAAAAAAAACAATGAAACCCCAAAACATGGGAGGAAGGTGTGGAGCTGAAAAAACAGAGGGGAAAATATTAATTTGCCAAGAGGCAGTGACAACTTTTATGACAGAAAAGTACATTTCACATCACAAAGATTTTTTTTCAGCTACAGTAACCCTGCCAACACATTTCACAGCAAATTCATTTGAGAGCAAAGAAAAAGAGTGCTTAATGCAGACACATGTAATGGAAATGTCAGTTCAATCCATCAGGATTGCTGAAGCTGGCAGCAAAGCTCCGCGCCATGAAGTGTACAATCAGTAAAATATTCATGTTTAACAATGGGCATCTCAAAATATAAATACCTGCTTCTCCTGGTCTCCCCTCTGCATGCCTCCAATTTGTACCCACAAGCTCAGAAACCTCATCACTGGAAACCAAATCATGTGTTATTCTCCCATATCCTGGGTGCTGAGCTAAAGAGAGCAGATCCTGAGGTGGGGATGGAGGGACAGAAAGAGGTTCCCTGTGCCCAAATCTGGGCAGATTTGCTTGTAGTGACAAGGACACGCTCATAGTGGGTCCTGTTCACAACCTGCCTGAAAGTTTCAGGAGGTAGAAATGCCAGAGCAACAGCTCTGGGATCATGGCACTCATCCCATTACAAGACCTGTTTCTTCCACGCATTGGGAGAGGAGAAACTTAAAAAATGTGTTTGGGTTCAGTATTCTTGAAAGACTAAAAACAGAACATTTAAGACAGTGGAAAAAAAGTTATTTGGTGCATATAAAACGTTAAAGTATCAGATTTGGTCATCTTGATGTTATCATCAGAGCCGGGTCGGATACTGTTTGCCTGTTCCAATACAGGACTGGATATTTTGTCCTGTCTTAACTTGAGCAGGAAAATAAAAATCTGCTAATATGTCACAAAGGAACTGTTCATAAACTACAACAGTTCAAGATAATAATTTCAATCATTAGTTCACACTTAACTTGAAAAGGCTGAAAACCGAAAAGGAATTTTTATTTTAGGCTACATTGGAATTTGTCATTTAGACAATTTTGAGAGTTGTTTACAACAGTTCTGCTGAGAAATCTCTCAAGCTTTTCCATCTCCCGTAAACAAATTCAGTTTTGACAAATGAGCATTTTCTGATAGGAAAAGTTCTCTCAAAGTATTCCCTGCCAGCCTTAATTATCAGAGTGAGGCCAACACACAGAATCTTAGTCTGCATCTTTTGGCATATATTACTTTTCTCATGGCATCATCTTCTCAGGTCTGGAGAAAACAGCTTTTCATTAAATAAAATACAATCTAATCCTTATGACTATTGCAGAAGAACCTGAAAGCATGAATCCTAATGGCAAGAAAAAACCAAGTGGAATAGAACAACACGATTTTTTACTTTGTAACTTTTTTGCTATTAAGGCAATCTCATAATTTAGGGGAATGAAAATGTTGTTGCATATGGGAAAATTGTGATAGACGCAGCAGAAGCATTTAAAAATTAATTATATCTCCTTCAGAAGTACGTACATTTGACTTCGGTTTGTCTCACCTGGTTTTCCAATGGGAAAAATATAGAAAAGAGTCCCACCAAAACAATCCTCTCAAACATTGCTACTGTTGTTGCACAAAGTATGAATACAGGAAAGACATTTAACCTACAGAATGATTTTCTGCATGAAAAACATACATAGAGCTTCTGTTACTGCCATTTTACAAAGTCCCGGGGAAGTAGTGCACAGGTTATGTCAGGCTGTGGGGTAGGTATGCCCTAAAATCTGGCCTTTAAGTCTAACATACCTTTTTATTAATTTCTAGTAGAAACTGTTAATTCTGTGGGGCAGATTAACTTTGAACTATGTGTAGTGTAGAATCATAGAATTGTTTAGGTTGGAAAAGACCTTTAAGATCATCAAGTCCAGCTGTTAACCCAGCACTGCTAAGTCCACCACTAAGCCATGTCCCTCAGCACCACATCTACACATCTTTTAAATCCCTCCGGGGATTGTGTCACTGCTATTTCCCTGGGCTTGAAAACAATTTTGGTGAAGAAGTTTTTCCTAATGTCCCATCTAAATCTCCCCTGGTGCAACTTGAGGCTGTTTCCTCTTGTCCTATCGCTTGTTCCTTGGGAGAACAGACCAACCCTCACCTTGGTCCTACCTCCTTTCAGAAGAAGGTCTCCCCTGAGCCTCCTTCTCTCCAAGCTGAACAACTCCAGGTCCCTCAGCCACTCCTCACAAAACTTGTTCTCTAGATCCTTCACCAGCTTTATTGCCCGTCCCTGGATACACTCCATCTCCTCAGCGTCCTTCTTGGAGTGAGGGGCCCAAAACAGAACCCAGGATTTTAAGAGTGACCTCACCAGTGCTGAGTGCAGGGGTACAATCCCTGCCCTAGTCCTGCTGGCTACACTGGTGCTGATCCAAGCCAGGATGTTGGTGGCCTTCTTGGCCACCTGGGAACATGCTGGCTCATCTTCAGCCAGCTACTGACCAATGTCCCCAGGTCTTCTTCCACTGAGCAGCTTTACATCTACTCTTCCCAAAGACTGGAGCATTGCATGGGGTTGTTGTGACCCAAGTGCAGCAGGACCTGGCACTCGGTCTTGTTGAATCTCATCCCATTCACCTCAGCCCATCGATCCCACCTGTCCAGATCCCTCTGTAGAGTTTCCCTACCCTCAAGCAGACCAACACATCCGCCTAACTTGGCGTTGTCTGCAAACTCACTGAGGGTGCCCTCAGTGACAAAGTATATTAAAGAGAACAGGCTCCAGTATCAAGCCCTGAGGGACACCACTTCTGACCAGCTGTCAACTGGATTTAACTTTATTCTCTATCACTCTTTGGGCCTGAGCATCCAGTCAGTTTCTTATTCAATGAAGCATGCAATCATCCAATCCATGAGCAGCCAGTTTCTCCAGAAGAATGCTGTGGGAAATGCTGTCAAAGTCTTTACGAAAGTCCAGGTAGAGCATATCCACAACCTTTCCATCATCCACTAAGCAGGTCATCTTGTCATAGAAGGACACTTCCTCAGTTAGCCAGGACTGCTGGTAAATAATGGCAAGTCAGCTCCCTCAGTACTCTTGGGTGGATCCCATCCAACCTCATAGACTTGTGTAGTATGTCTAAGTGGTGTAGTAGGTCACTGACCACTTCCTCTTGGATTAGGGGGGGTTTCATTCCACTCCCTGTCCCTGCTTCCAGCTCAGCGGGCTGGGTGCCTGGAGAACAACTCATCTTACTAATAAAGATTGAGGCAAAGAAGGTGTTCATTGCCTCAGCCTTTTCCTCATCCTTTATCACTACGTTTGCCCCTGCATCCAATAAAGGATGAAGATTCTCCTTAGTCCTCCTTTTGTTGTTGATGTATTTATAGAAACATTTTTATTGCCTTTTATGACAGCAGCCAGATTAAGTTCTAGCTGGGCTATGGCCTGTGCTCTGAAATGGTTGACTGTAATAAAAGGTTGAAGTTGCTGTTGCTGCTTTGCTAAAAAAAAAATCTGCGTGCTATTTGTTCAGTTGCAAATAAATCTCTGGCAGAACTGTGTAAACAGCTGCCCTTCGACAAAGAGAAAGGCTATCAGGACACTAATTATTAGCTAAACTTGGGATATCTGAGGGATCAAAAAAATGGAAGTGACATAAAGAGAACAAACACCAATAAAGAGAAAAGAAAATAAGTCTGGGAATTTAAGTCTCCATCTATGCTAATGAATTAAATGTGCTCTGGACATAGGGGTCAATTGACAAAGAAAAGCTTGTGTCCATTACATTAAACACTGCAAAACCTCATGGTGACCAGGATACTGAGAGAGAAGAAACATATTCACTGATGGTAAGCTTGTGAATGTGTTAATTAATTAAAACGTCTTACCTGTCATGTAACATTTGATATCCTGAGAGTTGCTAATTGGATTGTTGTTTTTGAACATATACAGGTTGAAAGGCATTATGTTATTGCTACTCATATGCTTCCACATATCATGGTCTGGACTTGTCCATCGACCCGCTAGCACATCATAGTCTCTTCGTCCCATGTGGATAAGCTTTGTGAGGGGGTCATATAGTCCTCCGTGGTAGCCAATGATTATCTGGAAGTTGGGATTGGTGTCCATATAGATCTCCCCATATGCTGTGTATAGTATCTGCTTAATCATTAAGCCAGTCCCGCTGAAGACAGCCAAAGGAGTGCCAATGTTATCGCAGGCTATGTAGAACTCATCACCGCTGCTGAGCTCCATTGCGAAGAGGTGGCCTTGGAGGTCATAGTAGAGAGAGGTGATCTCAGAGCTTGAGTGATTGTATAAATGGGTGACCTTTGTCGGGTTGGTCAGGTCTGCATAGAAGAACTGCAAGTGGTGGCCATGGCTGGTTTTGCTAGAGACTCTCCTTCCTAGGCCATCATAGCGGTATTTCACACTCCACCCACTAGCTTTATTGTAGGCTCTGATGAGCAGGCCAGCCGAATTGTAGTCAAAAATATCATTGCCCCTTTGCTTCAGGAAGCCATCTTCATCCATTTTGTACTGCACATCCCCCAGTCTAGTAATCCTATCCCTGAGGTCATACCTGAGTGGTGTAAGGCGGGCACTATTCCCCGGACTCAACAAATGGAGGTTTCCGTTTAGGTCGTAGCTGTAACGCCAGAGTGGTTTGTCATTGATAGACACTGTCTGCAACTGGCCATCAGCATCATATTCATATGAGTACCTAGTTGTGTTTGCATAAGGGCCAACCTTCAGCTCTTTCTTAACCACTCTCCCCATGTTGTCATACTGCACAGTCATCCAGTACATGAGAGACCGGAATATCTCATACTGCACCTCCTTCATCCTGCCATAGGCATCAAAATGTTTAGTGTGAGTCATGACAGCAGTGGTGATAATCTGGTTGATATCGTAGTAAATGACTCCAAATTTACCAAACTGTTCAGTTTTGCCTGACACGTCATCATACCTGTAGAGATCAATGGGTAGAGGCGTCTCGTTGATGACTGCTTGCATGCTGGTCACCCGAAAGCTGTTGTCATAATTATAGTCAAAACGTGCATTCACCATGCCTTCCTCAGTGAAGCGGAAAATCTGTCGATCGATGAGGGGTCCTATCTGTCTGTATCTGATTGTACATGTGAACCCTTCATTCTGCAAGTTGATGGTCTTCAGCATGCCAGCAGTTTCGTCATAAGTGAAACTGATCTTTGTGGTGTCGTAGAGCATCTCAGCTAACTTGGACAACTTTCCATACTTGTAGATGACACGTCTCCCCGTGCCCAAGTACAAAGTGTGGAGGAGCTGCTCATCCTCTGTGAAATCCTGAATTACTGAGGCATTGCCTTCTGGTGGCCGGTAGATATTCCTGTAGTAGCCAATGGAACGAATGGTTTCTAAAGTCTGACGAGCAACGTTGGGCATGGTCACCGATGACAATCGGTCGTTCTTATCAAACTCAAAGATGTACTGTCTCTGGCTGTGAAGGAGCAGCACCATGGACTAGATACAAAGGAGAAAAATATAGGTTATATTCCTGGTTTTCAGGGAAAATTGTACTCAACTCTCACAAAACCTGAAAGATTCTCCAATCCAAAGAGCAGGGCAAGGGAGATAAGTCTCTGCATTTGTAGGATTCAATGGTGACAGGTATGCAGCTGCACGGCACATCGAGTATTCCCCAGCAGGTGTGGGTCAGAGAAAAGCAGTTGATGTAGGGAGGAAGGGCTAAGTTCAGAATGCTCACTTGTTCAGATCAATACCCTGTAGCTAGCTGTCTCTACCCAAATTCCCAGAGCCAATAGCTTTTACAGACTAAATAGATAAAATTGGTAGAGCTACTTAAACAATGCTTGAAAAAGTGTCCCCTGACACCTTCCAGTGACCAATGAATTCATTGTGTCTCCATATCTTCTATTTCTCTCTTACTGCAAACTTCTGCCTGCATGTTTATTTGTTCTGGGATTTTTTTTTTTGTGCACAAAACAAACCATCCACACAGATTGTATAATACAAAGAACAAGTCAATACCTTCTGATTTTTAAAAGCTATGTCACTGTAGTTTCCTTAAACTGCTGTAGGGATAGGCTCTATACAAAACTCAGGAATAACAAATTCCAGCCTTAGGTATGCAACATACGGTTCTGTAGGACAATAGGCAGTGTAATGATTAACAGTAATATGCAGAAGAATTTAAGTAAGTCCCATGTCAATCTACAGAATGCAGGCAACAGAAAACACTGTGAAGTGTGCTACAGCAGCTTGGCTGGATTCATTCCTCGTACTTTTTAATTACATGAATTTCCTACGAATCAGGAGTGAGCCACTCGAGGAAGGCAGGATGTCAGACTGTTGTTTTCACATGGAAAATCCTCCTGGAAGTTCCTACTGTTCAATCCTCTGACTTTACGTAAAGATATTTTGTATTGCAGCTAACTCAACAAAGGAATGTTGTGCCTAAAAAACCAAATGCCAAAGCTTCACAGCATTAAAACATGCTCATAGTGTGACTGGGAAGAAACTTCTCAGGCTATTTTCAGCTGCTCTTTGGTGGTCTGACATTGAAGTTACTATGTGCATCTTTGTGTAGGCAGAAGAGGACCAGAAATCAGCTACTGTGAAAGAGCACAGCTGTACTAGAGTCAAAGGAGTAAAGCCCATTTGCATCAAATGCACCATCTCTGAGCGATAAAGAGGATTCTTACCTTCTCCAAGTAAGTGTAGCTCCACGATTTGCCATCAGCAAAGATCCTGGAGGTAATTCTGCCAGACTGATCATACTCCATCCTTTCTGACATCGTGCCCCTCTGAATCCCTGCAATATGTCCTCCCGGGGAATAGGTGACATTCACTCCATTCAGTCTGCTGCTAGGTGACCAGAGACTGGGCCTCCCTGCCTGGTCGTAGAGGATGCGGAGTGTGAACTTGCGGTGGTCATCATAAATTTTCTCTGTCCTTGTCACACGATCAAAGTCAAGGGACAGCAGGTTTCTGTTGTGAACCTACAGGAAAGAGATGGAGAATTAAGGAGAAACTTCTTTACTGTGAGGGTGATGGAGCCCTGGAACAGGCTGCTCAAAGAGACTGTAGAGTCTGGAGACTTTCAAAACCTGCCTGGATGTGTTCCTCTCCTGTAGGTGAACTTGCTTTGGCAGTGGGGTTGGATTAGATGATCTCCAGAGGTCCCTTCCAACCCCTACCATTTTGTAATTCTGTAATGAGGAAGCTGGAAACAGTTTAAATCACAAGATTAGCCTTGTTTCATCACAGATCTCTTTAGACCACTCCGCAGAGTATCCAGCTGTTTATTGCCTCTGGATAAGAGGCAATATTCAAGGTAAAGCGTTGTATTGACTTCAGTGAAACTTCTGAAACATCACCACAGTGAAGGAATATTATCCATATCCCAAACTTATGCTTAGGACTGCTACAGCAGGTGTGCTTATAGACCTACAGAAGAGGTAATGACAACTTGTTGCAAGGAGTATTTGCAAGGTACTCTGCTTATCAAACCTGGGTTATATAGCCTTTTGCTGTCACACACATAAAAAAAATATATTTCTAGAAAGAAAGATGGATGCTGTGTCAATATAGTGGAAAACGGAGTTTTTCTCTGAGCTTACTGAATACACGGCAGGCATTGGAGGTTAAACCTTTCCCCTGAGATGAAATATGGAGGCCCTGACCGCTGTAGATGTTACACAGAGCAGTAACTTTTCTGTGAGAGATGGAGTTTTAGCTTCATTGTCCTGGGGTTATTCAGTGTTGCATAATTAACTCCACTGCTTCTGCATTTCCAAAGATCAAAGGTATCTACTTCAAAGGTAGGAGCAGCAGTACATTTTGATTCAGGGATTGTAGCGCACAGCAATACAGAAAGGAGCTGATAACACTACTCGTGTTTAGCCGTGTGTGCAAGGAGACTTACAAAGCCACATCATCACAGTAGCAAAGCACTCAGCAAGGATGAAACCCCCACATTCTCATTACGAGCTTGACGGTGAAGACAGCTCTTTCTCCATCCCACCAGTTTGGAACCTTTTTCAGCTGGTGAACCCCTCTTTTCTAGAAAGGTGAAGATTCCTCTTGGATGAATTTCAAAGTCCAAACAGCTGACTTGGTTTTCAGGTCCCTTTGCAGCCCTTCCGCTGCAGTCAATAAACTAGGGTTTGCAGGGTGTCGCAAGGTCTTCAGACTGCAAGTTAAACACACTGCCTTATCCCATACTGGGTAAAGCTGATGCTCCTGACTTGAGCACTGTTCTCAGCCTTAGTCCAGTTTTGATCTTGGCCGTTGCTTTAGAGTGTGTGATATAATCCTGCTACATTTTGAAGGATATGGGAGTATCTGAGAGCTAAACAGCAAGAAAAAGGATGTGATAGAGCCAACAGAGAAGGGGCTCCTCAGCCTTGAAGGGGCAGGAGAGGAAAGGACAGGACCACTGCAGTGTTTTAGTGTTACACAGGCAGATGTCTGTGCTGAAACCCAGAGAATGGGAACACTGCAAAAGCAGCATCTTAGAATCACAGGATGGTTTGGATTGGAAGAGACCTTACAGGTCATCTAGTTCCAACCCTCTTGCTATGGACAGGTGGAGCAAAGCCCCATCCAACCTGGCCTTGAACACTTCCAGGGAGGTGCATTTACAGCTTCCCTGGAGAGCCTGTGTCAGTGTCTCAACACTCTCACAGTCAAGAATTTCATCCTAATATCTAATCTAAATCTACCCTCTTTCAGTCTGAAACTGTTACCCCTTATCCTATTGCTACCCTCACTGATAAAAAGTCCCTCCCCATCTGTCCTGTAGGCCCTCTTTAAGTACTGTAATGCTGCTATAAGGTCTCCCTGGAGCCTTCTCTTCTGCGGGCTGAAGAACCCCAAGTCTCAGCCTGTCCTTATAGGGGACATGTCCTCACAGGCGACATAAGTCAAAATTCAAAAGAAGGCATCTCAAGAGCTTGGGTTGGAATAGGCAAAAGCACAGCTGCAAAATATGGAAGCAAGCTGAGGGCATGTGTGGCCAGCTGAAAGAGAAGGAATCTGTGCCGTGATGTAAGTGTGAAGATGATGTAAGAAGAGGCAAGTGCAACTTATGAATAACAATGCTAAAAGGCAGACATGACTTCAGGAAAGTAATGGCGTGGAAAGGTAGATAATGCTGTAATTAAATGTTTGTAAAATAGAATGTAAATAGACGGTGGGAGAAAGAGAGAATCATCCAACAGCTTACCATAACAGGCAAGCTGGGAAATAATTAAAAAGGTATCAAAACTAAGTACAGATGCACACATGTAACTAACACAGCAATTTGATATCTCATAGGTGCTTGCTGCTATAAATAAACAGAAGTGGCAACTGCTTGCAAAACGCAAAAAAAAACAACAAAACAGGAAGGAATGGTATCTCTGCCTTCCATGTATTCACTAAGCAGCTCCAGCCTAGCAGCTGCAACTTCTTCTACTATTGGTCTCTGCCAAGAGAGCTGAAAAGAGCTCTTCCAGAGCTGGGACTGTTATCCAGACTGGAAGTGGCCTCCCTAATCTGTACGCCAGCAGCAGTGCCATTCACTGTGCTGGAAGGACCAAATAACAGGTCCCAGGATAGCTCTTAAGCTCAGTCCAAATCTCTGCAATCCTATTACTGGTGCCCTAAGTCATTCCACACTCCCTATGCTCTGGTAAGCAATTTCTGTGGGACTAGTTGGAATCAGTCCCTTTTTCTTTCTTTTTTTTAATGATTTGTTTTCCGCTGCTCTGAGTGTAATCTCTCTTCTCTCTGAGAAGTGCTACAGTGCCAACAGTAACCCCTCAAGGTGATGGGCAAAGTGAACCCTACGCTGCCATATAGCCTTGGAACAGGGCCTAAATCTTTGTCATCCCTGTTCAAAGACATGCTTTATATCATAAAATCATCGAATGGTTTGTGTTGGAAGGTACCTTGGAGACCATCTGGTTCCAACCCTCCTGCAGTGAGCAGGACACCTTCCACTCGATCAGGTTGCTCAAAGCCCTGTCCAACCTGGCCTTGAACACTTCCAGGCATGGGGCATCCACAACTTCTCTGGATAACCTGTTCCAGTGTCTCTCCACCCTCACTGTATATGACTTCCTCCTTACATCTAATTTGAATTTCTCCACTTTCAGCTTAAAGCCATCACCCCTTGTCCTGTCACTATATGCCCTTGTAAAAAGCCCCTTTCCAGCTTTCTTATAGGCCCGCTTTAGGTACTGAAAGGCTACTATAAGATCTCACTGGAGCCTTCTCTTCTCCAGACTGAAGAGAAGTGAATTTTCTGCAGAGGCTCTGACAGGGCTGCAGGCTTTAGTCCAATAACTGTGTATTGGTGAGCAGCTAAATAAGGTGCCATCCTAAATCCTAGAGTCCTTATCCCGGAACGGGGTCTGAAAAGCTCCTGCAAACAGCTTTTGCCTCTCAGACCACTTGACAAGGCTTGTAATCACCACAGAACTGAGACAGGGTAAATGTAAGTCCACAGTTCACAGTGTATTTGATGTCCCCTCTATAATGTGTGAGAGACTAAACCCCAAACTCATGTTCCACAGTGCTTTATTCATTCCGTTAGCTTGCTCTGGAAAACGAAGAGCATAAACACGCCACCATCTCTGATTTCTTCAATGCTTCTTACGGAGCTCCTTTAGCTTAAATTATAAATAAACAACATGCATTGACCTCCCTGGGAGCACAAGAGCACAAAAGGGAAGATTTCTCATGACAACACTCTGGTAACTTTCAGCAAAGGAGGGCAAATAATACTTCCGCAATGAGAACTCCAGGAGCCAACGACATCCATGTGATAAATAGCTGCCTACAAAGCAATTTCCACAGATAATTGCTAAAACTGTTGGGGTGGCCATAACCAGACCTTGACACCTTGCAGAAATTGTGGAGATGATGCTGGACTGTCCTCATTAGTCAACACACCAGGCACGGTTAGCAGCATATCCCAAGAGACCTCTCCAGTCACGTTGGTTCTGGGGAGTGTCTGGGACACTAGATCTTGATGCCACCATTAACTTGCTGCCAAGGTCTTAGGAAAAACAAAGTGACAACAGGAGTTTCCATAGTTAAATAAATACAAGGGCTGAGCCAGCTGCACTGTCTCTTTTGACTGTCTTATTTGCTCTGCTGTCAGAGATTATTTTACATCCTTCTTTATTGGAAAACTGAAGTTTGTTAAAAAAAAAAAGAAAAAAGAAAGGAGTGCTGTTCTGTGGAGCAGAGTTTACCTAACACTCACACTGCAGGTGGACTCTGTGTTGCTGTTGGCCAGCAATGAGTTGAATTTGTAGCCAGCCAATTTGTGGAGATATCTCACTGCTGGGTTGGTGGATCAGAGCATCACAACTTTCCATGGGGTATGTGGGACAGCAGAAGGGAAAGGGGCTGCTTTAACCTATTTGTGCTTCTTTACTTCTGCCTGGCCAAGTGCAGAGCCAGGTCAGCATTGATGAAACTGGTGAAAAGGCATGAGGGCTGGACCCTTTCCCTTCATCTATGCCCTGTGCCTCATCCCTACAATAAAGAAACATGTGCATTGTATTATTTCTTAGAGAGGATCAAGGAAGCAGCTGTGAAACTGGCTGGGAGCTGGTCGAGCTCATGGCAACAGATCATCAGTCCCCAAGAACACCCTGCAACCAGGGGAGGAAGGGCCACAACTCATAAAATGTGGATCTACATGTTGGCAGCAGAAAGGATGCTGGTTTCAGGGAAACTCCTGATATTGTTCTCCTCATCTCAAAGGCTCCATGGAGTGACGCTGCAGCCTCTTCGGGCATGCTTGTTCCCCAGGGAGAACCACATCTTTGCTGCTGTGCCATGCAAGCCGTGGGGTGGGGGGAGAGGGAAACTAGTGATTAACTCACGTATGGCAGAAAATGGTAACATTTTCCAAAATTAATAAAAACATGCTGAACTTAACTTCCCTAAGCTTCTCCCTTGCCAGAGAAAGCAGCAATTACTGGCATGAGAGAAGAGGAGAACATGACACACAGAATATGTTAAATACTAGGCAATCCCCAGGGAGGCAATTAGCACCTTGCAGGTTTATGTCTTAAGGGTGCAGGTGCTGCCATGTAGGCACAGATAGGCAGCTTTAAATGTCTTGTATACCCTCAGCTACTTGAACAGAGCCATAACTAAGTCCTTTAACCACGTAAGACACTCTTCTCCTTCCCAGAAGAGCCCCGATAGACTCAAAATGTGAATAAATGCTGGCAGATTTATAGGGACACAAGCAACCACCCTGAAAACTCATTTTGCAAGTGTTTTTCCAACTGCAGTACAATATAAAACAAAGACACACTCTGCGTTTGAATCTACTGTGAAAATTTTGGAAGATAAAACTGACACGGGCAGCTGAGCTGCAGCTAAATGAGTAGAAACTGCTTTGAACATCAAATAGCTGTGACACAGCTGCAGATTTCAGAAGGCTCTCTCCTTTCAGAAAAAGACCTGTCTGATAATTTTCTTGATTATTAAAATAAAATATAAACCCCAAGACAAAGCAAACAGGAAGGGTGATGCCAACAGATCCGCAGATATGCAGCAGTTCCCACTGAAGGAGCAGCTTCAGCTTTCAAGACTGTTTGCGGTTTTTCTCCTGATGACAAAATATGAGGCTATCAATGCAAGGGGAAAATAACAGAGGCTGGGCTGGGGAGGACAAAGAGCAATACTTGACAAGTGTGAGCGAGGAGAGACGGGAAAAATCACACCAAGGTGGCAAGGGTCACGCTGTAGGGAATAGGGAGAGGTGAAGAGCAAGGACTAGGGAAAACATATCCTGAAACTAGAGCATTAATAGTTCCTGCAGAGCTTAAGTGTGAATAAATAGATGCAGTCCTTTTGCTGTGGTGGCATTATACAGCACTAAGCATATTTCGCAGAGGGTCTGAATTTGCCAGGTGCTGAGCAGCTTCCCAGGAATTGTTCATCACCCCATGACTCTGAGACTAGCAAGGTACAGGGTGATTGCACAGGACTTGGTATTACAAGTTACCAGTCTTGCCAGCAGTTAGCAGAAGAATTACAGGCATATTGGGCAAGATCTTTAAACAGCTCTGACAAGTCTGTGGTGCATTGTATGGAACGACATTTAAAAAACATATCAGTCTCAAGCACAGAAAGGACCACATGCTCCTGGAGGAGAGAGCACCATCCGGCTGGAGCTGTTTGTAACACTTTGGGGAACAATGGCAATTGAGATGCAATGCTCTGTGAGCCCAGCTTTTCAAGAGGTTTAACAAGTTATCAAGTTTCAGGCAAGAATCGAGAGATTTTTCTGAGGCTGTCCAGTGAACAATAAACATAGAATCATAGAATAGTTTGAGTTGGAAGCAACCTTAAAGACCTTCTAGTTCCAACTTCCCTGCAGTGAGCAGGGACACCTTCCATTACAGCAGGTTGCGCAAAGCCCCATCCAACCTGACCTTGAACACTTCCAGGAAGGGACCATTCACAGCTTCTCTGGACAACCTGTTCCAGTGTCTCACCACCCTTGCAGTGTAGAATTTCTTCCTAGTATCTAACCTAAATCTACCCTCTTTCAGTTTTAAACTGTTACCCTGTGTCCTGTCACTACACTCCCTGGTAGAGTCCCTCCCCATCTTTCCTGTAGGCTCTCTTTAAGTACTGAAAGACTGCAATAAGGTCTCCCTGGAGCCTTCTCTTTTCCAAGCTGAACAACCCCAACTCTTTCAGGATGTCCTCATATCCTTACAAAGCTTTTTGGTGCTCAGGTTTATTACTGCCAGCAGCACAGAAAATATCTAGACTAATTTGTGCAGTATTTTATAGTTATGATCGTTCCTTTCTTACTTACACAGCCTGACATGATGGTTAAGCCTGTGATGTCTGATACGAGGTTACAAGTTCTCAGTGATGCAGAGGACTCATAGGCAAATCAGCAATGCTATCTGTGGTGGCTCAGACAATGTCAGCACATAAGGAGACATAAGGATATATTCAAGTCATAAAGGTTGTGTCACTGAGGCTGGACAGTTCTCTGTCCTGCAGCCTCATCCCTACTGTAGCAATATCAATCAGCCCTTTCCCTTTCTATCGTGAGACTGGGGACTGATGAGATGGGAAATGGAGTTCAAAACTGCTCATGCACTTACCCTCAGCCGACGTCCAAAGACAGTGACCTGTCCTCTCGCTTGCTCCTTCCTCTGCCTCCACTCCACGAGATTGAGGCCATTGTCAATGGGCAGGGTGACATTCCTCTTCCCCACCGTGGGGTTGACGGTGCCAGCCAAGAGATGCGGCTCAGTTTGCAGGGCCACCTCCATGCCGTTAGCGAGCATCAGTCTGAGAGAGCCGTCAGCACCGATGTAGTAGCTGTTCCGGACTTGGTCTGAAGACAGAAAAGAGATCTTTTCAAATTACTCCCCAATGACACAGCTCCAGCTTTCATGTGCTCCCTTACCCAGGATTCATCAGCATTTCTGATGTCACTACACGCACTCTGTCACTCACCTGTCCCACTTACAGTGAGGAAAACATTTGTTTCATAGTGAAAGTAAAGATGGACAGTCTCTTTTTCGTTCTGGTGAGGTTCTGCACCTCACATTCTTGCAGAAAAGTCTTACACAGGTTAAAAAAAGACTGGAAGAGCCATGTAATACCCTAGCAAAGGGCATGGGTTCAAACCTTTTTCTCTAGGCTAAAACACTGGATGGTGAGATAGTCGTTTTAAATCACAGTCTGGCTGAAAACTTTCCATGCTTTTATAGCCTAAAGATCCCAATTTCACTACAGTATATGAAAAAGTGGATCCACCTGCTTTCCTCAGCTTATTCACCATCTCACAAGTGACAGGAAATTGCACAGCGAGCTAATGCTAAACAGTTCCCCAAACAACAGCCAAACCCTTTCTCTTGGGAAAGATTTCAGGAGGCAACCAAAGTCCTCATGTTTGGAGAGAAAGAAGAGGCATTAAGCTCCCACACATCTCCATACATCTGGCCTCCACTAGCTCCTGACAGAATAGCAGATTTTGAGGCCAGAAATTGGGAGTTCAGGACTGGAAAAGAAGAACCACATCCCTTCCACATCCTTCAGGAACTAGCCAGGCTGGAACCTTGTCCTTTGATTCTCCTACTGGCATTGCTCTCTGCAGAGAGGAGCTCATGAAGAGTAAGAAAGCATGATGCTTACTCATTGCAGAAAGGCTTTAAAAGCACATTATACAAAGACTGCCTTAACTGAAGCTCCTCAAAAGCTGGAAAATATTACAATTTCTGTCTCCTAGGCTGCCATAAATACCTAATTGTGAATAAAAACACCCATTAAAAATGCATGTCAATTGTTTTTCCATTCTGAGGCAAGTTGGGTTTTGTTCACTAGTTCCTCTGCCACAGCTCAGCAGGAAACGAGATCACAGCGAAATTATCATCTCTCGTCTGGATGAAATAGATCAGCAAAGAGCACAGTTTGGTGTAATTAGGAAAGGAAACCTGACACCAGTTGGTCTTTTTTATTGTGAGTCTGATCCTGCTCCTGTTGTAGCCAGCTGGAGTCTTGCCACACTGATCTCAGCAGGACCACATCTCAACTCCCTCTACACAGTAGTGATGGTCTGAAACTGCTGTGGCACTGAATTTTGCCACCATAAACATGCAGCAGTGATCCACAGCATCGAACCAAGTATTTTAGCTGTACCACCGAGTACTTAAGCTGATGGTCTTTTGACAGCAGGATCACACCCACTCCATGCTTAATTCTGCAAATGGAGAGAAGAGGGAGAGTCAACTGGCCGTCACACTTTTGTTCTTAGATGCACGGTTTGGTGAGAAAGTGGTAGCAGATGCACTTTAAATCAAATCAGTGAAATATTTCTGCACAGCTAACATGTTCCTGCCTTATTTATCCTTCACCAGGAAGCAGGGGAAAGCTTGAAGGTCTCCACAAAATTCTCCGTGTTTCCTCTGTATCACATAAGAACCACAGAAGGGTTGGGGTGGATTGTCACCAGCAGTATGGTACAATGTGGGTGACCTTCGGAGGTCCTTTCCAATCTAAACCATCCTATGATTCTATGATTTTATAATATAAACCCTCCACTTTCAACATTTTGCCAGGAGAAGACTCTTTCCTGGATCTGGAAGACACTTCCCAAGGGCTCCATGAAATCCAGGGGCCATTAGATGCTGCATTTTATGCTGCTTTGGCTCTAGGGCACTATTACTCTATTTTGGCCTTGAACAAATGCTCCCTTTGTCATTAGTGCAGAGGACAAAATCCCACAATGGTGCTGAAGTGCCTGTTAGCTGTAGAGGCTTCTAAATCCGTCCTACAGGAATCCATAACCTTCCGAAAATGCCTTCTTAGATCTCACCTATTCACAGTGAGATCCAGGTTTGCTGAAAAGTTCACCAACGATTTTTGAAAGGTGGCCAGAGCTGTGAGTCCAGAAGGAAAATGCATAAGCACCTTTCATGCAAAGGGGATCTTCAATGTGCATTTTCTCTGAAGCAAACGGAGCACGCAAGATACCCGCAGACCTTGAGAATGGCTCCAGCTCCATCCACTGGAGAAGCACTTGGAAGGAAACTAACACTTCAGCTGTACTCTATACATCCCTGGGCAACTTCAGTGGCTCTTGTTTCAGTTTCTACAGTGCTGTGATGAACAAACAGCTACCTCAGTTTCGGAATTCATGGTTGCAAATGCCTGTGAGAAAGCCATCCTCAGCAGGTTGAGGCCACCTCTGCTGCAAAGTTATCCAGATCTTCACTGTAAGATAAGCACATTTCTTCAGATCCAAACAGTTTCATAATTTTATACTTCTGAAAGTGGTTACGTTCTTCATAATACTGCGTGTCCTTAATGGCAAGTATGCCCCTATGCTGGAGGACAGTACAATGAGATAATTGACCATTGGCACTATTATGTACCTGTGACTTCAGCTCTGGGTGTATAAATCACATCACAGTTGATTAGCTCACTAAAGAGCCCCCAACAGCGGACTCTATTGCTTAATTAGGCTCTTGAGGTGGAGCCAACCTCGTGTCTGTGCAGTTGCCAGACATCTTAATGTGAGTGGATGGGATGGGGCAGGATAGGTTGGATCTGCTTTGCAAGCTGAAGTAAAGAAGAAAGTCATTGTGCTCCTCAACAGGAATAGTGAGGAAAGCTTGAAGGGGCTGGCAAACTCTCAGAGCTGCCCTCTCCAAAGGCAGGAAAAGCAGTGTTCAAGCACAGCAGGCACTTTCTTTTAGGAAAGCTTGCTGTTATTATAGGAAGCAGGAGGGAAATATGTGTCCCAGAGATGTGGGGACAAATGTAATGCTGGAACACGTTGCTCTCACTTGGAGCACTTTGTTCCTCACAAGGCGTAATTATGTCTGATACCCCATTGCCATCAGGCATAGACTATGAGTGAATGAGAGCTGGGGAGTGAAGAAAGCAAGGAGTCTGAAAGCAAGTTCAGCCTTCAGAATTTGGAGATCCAGGTTAGCATGGTTTGTGCACTACAGATTCTGTCTCTACCAATTTGTCAGCACAGTGCTCCTCTGCTTTGTATTCCTCTTTTCTTTCCCACTTCATCATCTTTTCCTTCACCTCATCAATCCTCCACTTTGCCATCTTACTGTCACCAGCAGAACTGTGCTCATTTCTGACAGCCACAAACTGGTCCTATCAGTCCTACCCTGGCTGCCCACCTCTCCTTTCTCCTTTGTGCTTCTCCACACAAGCCCTTTAGCTTACACACAGACCTTTTGGGGACAGGGATGGTCATTTTTATGAGTGTTTGAACAGCCAGTGAAAAAAGAATCAGAGAGATCTCCCGCAACCAGCTGGAAGCCTATTCCAGGAAGAAAGTAACTGTTAAGTTGGAAGCCATTAAGAGAATGAAGCAAAGGGGTCAGCTGGAAGTGCAGCTAGATTTATGCAACCCTTTTTGTTATAACAATAATGGTAATGATGATGGAGGACTGCACCGCATGAGGACTGCATGGCAGGAGGACCAGCTGAGAATGAAGCAGAAAATAGCTGCACAGCTACCACAATGTTAGGGAATGTAGATAAGTAGCTGTGAGTGTGTGTCCGTACCAGTGTGTGGGGAGCTCTCTGGGGTGCTGAGGATGCAGGTGATTTTTGGTGCTGGGGTTATTGATATGATGCCTGTTTTCTGATGAATAACCCATTGTCCGCAGCTTGGCTGGGAGAAGGACAGGTACAGTGGTCCAACTCACCTTGGAGCAGGGTGTAGAAGGCTCCCGATGCTGACAAATTGGTTGTTATCGTAACATCATCCTTGCTGGAGGTTTCCACCTGGACATGCACGGAACTATCAGTATCACTGCGGAAGCTGCTCACTTGTCCAGTAGGGAAGGTCACGTTGGTCAGGCGGCCAAAGCTGTCATACCTGAAAGGGAGGATGGAGTGAAGTCAACAGCATCAACAGAGAAGTGGGATACAGAATTATCCTATAAATCAGAGACCGAGTTTTGAAGTCTTCACCCAGATTTTTCCCAGAGAAAAACACATTGTCTCTGCCAGACTGTCTTGACTTTTTTGGCTTCATGAGAAGAAAATCACAGCTTTTAGCTGAAGAAAATCAAACAAAGAAAAGAAAATGACTAAATAATTATTAGTCTGTATTTTATCAACATTTTCCCAATACTTATAATCTGTACCATACTTCTTGTTTACAAGAGTAACTTTATTTCCCATCCACTGTGCTGTGACTTATGGAAAAGCACTGGCCTGTGCACCCTGTCTAGTAGGACTAAGAGTTTCTGAAGGCCATCAATCATTTTGCCTGTCCTTTGTGAGCATTTGTAGAGCTCCGAGCACAGCTGAGACCTCCGTGTCTACCTTTTACTGATCCTAGGACCATCTGGAAGGACTGACTTAAAAGTGTAAAAAAGCAGTCCAGTTTTCACTCCTGCTGTGTACTTGGCTTTTCCAATGCGCATGTCAACACAAGCACCATCTGGGAAGGTTTCTGTGATGTGGACATCTGTGTAGCAGGACCCAGATGAAATAAGCTACATACATGCAGGTCCCACAGCAGTTAACAAGCTGGTGGGTTATTTTTCAATAAAAAGGAGAAGCAGACATCTGCGCCCAGAGACTTCCTGAGTCAACAGAACAAACACACCATCCTCCCACCCATTTGTGGTGTTGCAAAACAGGTGCCCTTGGGTTACAGTCTGAGCTAAGAGGTGGTGGGTTGGCAAAGGACCTTTGCAGTGAGGCTATTGTAGACTGAAATGGAGAGCAGCAGGAAGCTCTACTGGCTTATCTCTGGAGAGCTGTTGGACCTTCTGATGAGACGGCCCTTCGGGGAAGGGATATTTAAACAGTTAGGGAGAAAGAGTAGAAAAATTCCAGTAAAACCAATCGGTGATAAATGTTTGACTCTTCATGTCCTTCCCACACATCATTTAAGAATGATTTATGTGATATATAAGATTATACCAACAAAACATATCACTTGAGGATATGAAATGGATGAGCAGAGAGGACTCATTCTCCTGTACTACCCAGGGTGAGCCTTTGATGGAGCACAGTGTCCAGTGAAGGGATTTGTTCCCCTGATAGAGTAATGTAAATGATACATTAAGGATAACAAGCTTAGAAAACATGATCTTAGAGGTAAAGTCAAAAAGAACGAGTTGATTTGGAAGAGGGGAAACAAGGAAGTGGGAATATGCCACCCTGAGAATTGTTGTTCTGAAGACGATTGTTATTAATCATTCATCATATCTACTGAGGATGTGACAAAAAGTAATCAGCTTGAATGGAAAGAAGGTTTAGGTCAGAAGCTGCAGAACCTTTTCCAGGTCCATTGTTGCTCCAAGCAGAGGATCAGATGGAGCACTGGAAATCCCATTGCCCAATGCTTTTAAGAATAGGTGAGAAATGTGTTAGAGAGGGTCTGGATACAGTTGATTAGATTAAAAAAATTTTAAAAAAGAGAAAAAGAGAAAAAAGAGAAAAAAGAGAGAAAATATTAAAGAAAAAAGAAAAAAAGATCAGGAAAAAGAAAACGAAAAAGAAAAAGGGAAAAGAAAAGAAGGGAAAAGAAAA